>OY982567.1:18692804-19090210 GCA_963859945.1 Euplagia quadripunctaria
AATACGCCAATATTTGTGTTCTGTTATCCTGCATTGTGTTTGCAACATCCGTATTATCATCAACGCTTTTATTGTTAACAATTTGGAATATTCCGTAAAAAAGGGGTACATTAATGTAACATGGTCTTGATTTTAAATAATATGTGAGTACCTAATAGCAGACGGTTACATTTAATATTTAGCAAAAAATAATAATGCAATTCAAAAGTTGGTGAGGATATTAAATTCAATAAAAGAAATCCCACTAAATTCAGAAACAACTCATGTAAAAGCACTCTTCGATGTAAAAACATAGTTACATAATGTCAATTAAAATGTAAAACCATATTCTTTAAGTAAAAAGATAATCACCATTGCAACAATTTAAGTCAAAATTAAAGTTTTGATTACTTGAACAGTGCTTTTACACCATAAGTGTTTTTTTAGTTGTAAAACCTAATAGTTTTAAGTGAAAATTCGCATGCCTAGTAAAAGGCGAATATATCATGCTGCTTTTTGATGTTACCACCTAATGACCATGTTCTTGGCGAATAAATGTCTTATCTTCAAAAGTATCTAAAAATATAATTAACTATCAGTTATTGGGATACAGTTGCTTCAGCGTTTTAGTTAATCCCGTCACATCCATGTCTATAACAAATGCCGATCTTTTGTACAAATTCAAATTCAAATTCAAATTCAAATTCAAAATCATTTATTCAATTAAGACACTAAGTGACATTTATGAACGTTAAATTGAAGCTACTGTTAAAAATCATAGATCGACGCAAACAGACGCCACAGCATGTACTGGATTGTCGAGGTAAATTAGGTGAAAACACCAAAATCTACTGCCTGCTTGTGTCGATCTATAACTTCCAGTTTCCAAAATGCGTAGAGCCTTATGAGAAGAATACTGGCAAAGAAACTCATGGCCACTCTTTTTAAAAGTCAGATCTTCAGGTACAATGGTATTAGTGTTACATAAAAGATAAGCATGATGCAAGCTGTTGCCACCTGAATTACATTTTATTGTACTACCTCTGCGCCTATTATAAACCACTGCTTCTTTTACGTTGCTAATTTTAATCGAGGGGTGGAGGGGTGCGGATGTAACGGATTATATCGACATTAACGCCTCCTAATGGATTCAATATCATTCTCAAATGACAAATGATCGTACTTTATTATTTGATCACCGATGTTATTGCCATTCATTAACTTTAATATAAAAGCAAATGTGACTTTTGTATTATTGTTTAATTTATTTATAAGCTAATTAGTGAACGTTATTTTAGCACAATGACATCAGACATAGTTTATATCCTATCATAGCCTATCGTCGAGACCGGTATATCAGTAATCAAAGTATGATAATACACTCTGACGAAAGAAAATGTCTAAAATGTTATCACTTGACGGTTTTACCATTAAAAACGGCGCCTTTCATAACATGTTCATTTCTGAGTCACTGATACAGAACGGTTTAATACCATGTATTTTGATGGCCTTAAAAATAATGTCTCACGATTAGACTTCATTTTAATACAAAGTGAAAAAGCTACTATCTATTCAATACGCTAAAACGGTTCAGTAAACAGGATAAGTTGATAGAAAAACTAAATTAATGAACGGTCGGGTGGCTCTCATAAGAATTAGTTTATGTATGTTAATGGAAAGAGAACCATAAAGGTCAATAGTTGTTTATAACCGAATTGAATCGGACATGGGACCATTCACATTTTTATCTGCCCTTTTAAGGCATGTGGTCAAGCCCGTAATGTTTACACAAGGTAAATGAAAGCGTTCGTGTCCATTCTTCAAACTTATTTGTATAGCTATTGTTGATCCCACAAGATTTGTGTGCCAGTGTTTATACAAATAATTAGATGTCTTTCGGTTTCTACATACATTTCCGTTATTTAACATGTACAGCCAGCCACACCAACGATTTTTCAAAAGGGACCTGCTAATAAATCATTAATGTGTAAGGATTTATGTAAGGCTCAAACAAGAAGGTTAATTTATTTTATGTTCTACTTAGTATTTAAGGAGAGGTTTTAGGGCTTTTTCTAAATTGAAATGTGTTAAGCTGTTTTCGCTGCAGACTGTGCGTAATTTGTATTTATTTAAACTTTATTCCCTTTTTTGTTCAACTAATATTTGTTTTAATTAAAATTGTGCTCATTTACAAAGACTTGCTTACTTTGAAACCAGGCTTCAAATTAGCTTGAGCGGGCTTTTCTACCTGTGTCGACGCTTTGTTACGATGAATGTGTGCGGAGTCACGCGGTGTCCCGACTCTTTGGTATTCCTTCGTCGCGTTGCCTTTGCATACCCCTAGTAACTTTAATCACATACAGTGAACATATGAGTTAAAACTATTTGTTTACATTCATATCGACATCTTAACTAATTTACTTTTTCTTAAACATGTTTTCACAAATGCTAATAGTTTTACGGTAAAACACCACTCGCACTGTAGAAAAATTTACCGTAGTGCTCAGGGATAAACTCAACGGTCGGAAACATCAACAACTGAAGTTCGACAGGTGTAATACGAGCTGAGCTAGTTTGCCTGGCGCTTTTAGATGTTTGCTGTGCCCACAGTCTGTGAACCCAAAGTCGGCAAACTTAGAGATTTGCTCTTCAGCTTGCCAGGAAGATTAGCATCAGTGATTGTAAGGTCAAGAAAGTTTGTCCAATCCATAATAGTTTGAATTAGATTTGTATTTTGTCATGTCTGGTCTTTGTTAGCTGTTCATTATCTTTAGTCTGATAACTAAAGAGTTGTGACATCTTGATCAAGTTTATAACTTTGTTGTTGTTCATTGTATGAGTTTCTGACAAATTTTAGGGTTTAAATTTAGGGCGCTTTTCATGTGATTGTTATCGTTCCATTGTACACTTCATGTTATGCTTAGAGGTTTCCAGGGCTCCGAACAATGTTATTTCATAACGTATAATTCCTTTTGCGTTGTGTTTTCGGGTTTTCTATTGTAAATGTTATATTGGAATCGATTGTGATATAATATTTATTGACCTGTATTTATACTTACTAGTGAATATTATATTCATGTTTACTAGTGAATGAAAGAGTTCCACTAGAAAAAATTGATTTGGTCATGTAAATAAAAAAAAAAATTACTTTATATTTTTTACTTTATATTTATTCTATAGTTTTTTTTATTATCAATAGAATTTGCATTTCAGTATTTGGTTAAGTAAAGTGCTGTTAATATAAGTTTAATAGTGTAGGTTGTTGCTGTCATCTTGACATCGAAAGATTTGGAAGAATTATTTACATAAGTTTGTAAGTGCTTGTTCGATTCGGATACCGATTTTAAAAGCTGATACGTAGCTGATATATTTTCAAATTCTGCTTATGAATATTTTTAAGTAACTTCGAAAAAGGGAAAAGAGGATCACATTTTTACTTCCTGTGTAAAAGTTTGTTTGAAAGAGTATTCAATGAAGAATAATATTAAAAAATGGTTTACAAACGCCGAATATATCACGTAACATATGTTATGTTACGTGATATTTTCGGCGTTTCAAACAAACTTTTGTTTTGTGTTCGCGTTATATTTAAAGCCTTTGAACTCGACCTGTTTTCTATAAAATATATACATTACTTACCATTTACTTAAAGACGAAGAAAAAAATAGACAATTTTTCTTAACTTAACTTGAATAGTTACGAAATAAAATTTGTACGTAATTACTAGAACTTCGAATAATTTATTGTGCCATGTACTTCGTTTTGAAAGTAGGCAAGTGAACCTTTACCTTCAATCATCACGCTGGGTGATTAGTGATTACCATTGGAAGCATCCAAATTCCAAAAATAACCGGTTATTTGAATATTTTAAATGTTTGTACGCGGAGTTACGAAATTAACGATAAAAATTAAAGTTTAACTGTATTTATCACATTACTCATTGTACTATTTACGAAGTTATCAGTACAAGTACGCATAGCGGGTCTCATATCTGATAAGGATAATTATTTGCAATTTATTTTTGCACCAGACACCTATTATGTTGAAAAGGTGCCTATTTAATCTTGAAATGTGTTATTTATAATTTTACTTTAAAAAATTCACTAAAAATATTTTTTTTTAGTAATACATAAATATTTATTAATTTTTTATACAACTAATTTGACAAGCAAGTACAGTCTTTACTTGATAGTAAAAGTAATCTCTGGCCAATAGTAGTCGCAAGCCGAGTGGTGTCACTTACCTTACAAATTCACACAACACAACATATTCTTCCCGTTAGAGCTGTGGAAGCCCTATCTTTCCTCACCAGCAATAAACATTTAGCTAGTACATTCACTGCGCAAATACCATTGCGTTTTTTTAATTTCCCTAAAATATATATATGTAAGTTTATGCCATATCAGTTTCTATATTATCAGGACTGGCCTGTTATATTGTTTCCGGATCGCAGCAGGTGACTTCAATCCCAATAAAACCCAAAAAGTTATAGCTGTCTTTTTATTTAATTCCTACGAACTATAACTCTATCCTTAAAACAGAAAGTTTTACGTTCAGAACTTCAGCTATAACCTGTCTACCGGAAGATTTATTTATAAGAGTTCTTAATCAAACACACAAGGGCCTTCCGAGAAGGTGTTCTTCAAAATAAACTGTTAAATACTTTGTTTTGGCTTCTTAGGTGGCTGTCTCGCGTTTAGTTTGTTAGTTTTTACTATATAAATATAGTAGTCTATTGACTATTGTTTTATTTACTTTTGTCGTGTGAAGATAAATATTATTACGATGATTAGTTAATAAGCTTCATGAAAAATTAGTTTTCTTTAAAGTATATGTAAACAAGTAGTGTGTTAAAAATATTCAAAGTACGTAAACATTACATGAAATATTCTGATAAAGGTGAAAAAGTTCTAAAAACGTGTTTGGGGTAGCGTCACAAATTGGTAACAATAGCGAAATAATCGTCGCGGAAATTTTTCATTTGCACATTGTTCACACTTTGATGTTAGCTTTAAATTTTAAAGCTTCGTGGGGCGAACGGTCAAACATTGCTCTGCAAATACTATATATCGATACTTATTTGTTTCAATTTATATCCTGTATTTAAATATGACTAAAAACTTTAAACGAAAATGTTTATGTACTGTTGAATTTAGATTATGTAAGCTTTGATAAAAATGTGGTATAGCATTGATGCGCTGACATAGTTTTTTTATTTTGTTAATGTGTTATTTATGACATCAATTTAAAATTATTCTTTATCCGGTCTATCACATAACCAAAAATTAAAAAGAACTTTTCAGTTGTATTATGTTTGACTATTTTATTTTGGTATTATGACTATGACAACAACTATGAAGAAAAATGAGATTTTTGTTTCAGGTATAAGTTTTTGGGTTCCGTTCCTCAAAAGGAAAAAGGAACACTTATAAGATCACTTTGTTGTCTGTCTGTCTGTCAAGACCGTCTTACTAACCCGTGGATGCATCAAGTTGAAATTGATACCAAATACTTATATTTGCGGTCCCTTGAAGCTGTAAAAGAATCAAGCTTCTAAATCAACGCCACTTAAGCCTTAGATTGGACCAAATTTGAACATTTCGCAGGTAAATCAAAACCCATACTTCCGATTCACTAGAATCATGAAATTTGGTAAGAAGCAAGGTCTCACAGCGCAAATAAAGGAAAATATCTGAAAGTCGTTAATTTGTTGTTATATCACATAAAAAAAATTGTTTTTGTGATTACAAACTTATATTTTGCGGTTGGAAAGTTGACTTTATCGTACATGGATGTACACGCGAATATTTTTAGAACTGTAACGTTAGGTTTGTCTTTCCATAAAAACGGGCAAAAATATCTTCGAGAATTGATTCCCGAGGTGGACGTACTATCTACATACAAGTTTGTTAGATTAGGAAACCCTCGGTGCGCGAGTCAGACTCGCACTTGCTCGGTTTTTTTAATTTTTACTTTACCTACTTAGATTATACTTAGAGGACTAGTTGAGTGAATGTATTTAAATGTTTTAATATATAAGGCAAATACTCAAAAAACAAGAACTTACAAAATAATAATGTTTAAACATTTATATGGTTTAACTCTAGGCTATGTAATCCAATCCAATAGTGTAAATGTGTAGTGTAATCCAAGTTTATAGTTTGTGCTATAAAAATTATTTACGGAGACGGACGCCATCCAGAACATATTTCCATTATCATCTAGTCAGAATCATCGACGAAATTAGTATATTTTATACGTATCCTCAAGAAACGGATTTCCTTACAAAGCGCTGTGAATAGGTTTGCCCGAATTACTGCTAATGAAACGTAGAGAGTGTAATTATTTCACGTAATAAGTGTAATAATCTCGCTTCGTATAATAATGAAGAAATTAGTTTTTCGCCCATCTCAAGGCGAAAAACGTTATCTTAGATGTGTAAAAGTACGTTATAGTTAAGACAATGGTATTATCTTCTATAGGAGAATTAAAATATTTATAGGGAAAAAGAAGTTCACTAATACACACGTTTCACAAGACTGATATCGTACACGCAGGCCCTTTAAGCTGAATTTGAAAGTTATCTCTATTGATACTGTCGTGTATAAAATGTCGCCTTTCGCCCGTGAATTTAAGTTTCTATATGCCTATATAACAATCCCAGGTAAACCTGTCTGTATGCTTTTATTCAACCCCCTTTCAGCGATAAAAGCGCGAGAGAGTAATGAACACCTTCACTCCCATACACAAAAATGCTGTCAACGTTTCGTGAATTTCAGATTTTTTTCACGTTTATTCACGCTTTTAATTTTTATGATGCCTCTTCTACAAAATAATTAGCCCAATTGATCCAGCTGGTTGCCAAGTAATACGCTTTCCAAATAACATTTAATTTTTATTCACAAACACGGAAAGCTTTAAATTGGTATTTTAAAAATATTATTAAATGATGCAATACAATTTTAACTGCCGAGTCAAACTACCAACACTAAAGTTATAAAGAAATAATACAGCAAAGTTGTGTATCGTCCCTTTTACTGATAATAATCATATCATAGATACCGTTACTTAGAATGTAACAATATTATGAGTAACAATTGTTTGTTTTATGTTAAACTGTAAACCAATAAAGGTATTACTTCTGAGAAGGCAATTATTAGTAACAAGGAAAAAAGTGAACAGATACTGGGGATTACTTTAGTAGAATTAATATCAAATTTCATAACAAATCTGATATTTCCGCAATAAATAAGTAATCTGTTTAAAGATCTTTTATTGTTTAAGTGTAGTTTTAATATAGATCGGGATATAATAGTCATTGGAATTTATTACGGACTTAATTTTTAATTACCCTGTTGATTATATGTACTTATTTTATTAAGAGTCAGTATCTATCTGAAGTTGCTATACTTACCAGGCTACTCAGAATGTTTTCCGAAAAAGATTTTTTTACGTGTGGAACGCTGGTAGATTATACTTTGTAATTAAAATAAGATCATTTACGATTAAAAATACGAAAGTTGCAACTTCAAAATTCCCTCCACTTTTTATTACCAACTAAATGTAATTATGGGGAAAATTATCTATTTCGAAAACATATTCGCGCGGTGATAGTTTACGTTTTCACATGTGGCCTAAAACCGGAAGAATCGTCTTTAAAATGCAATTTGAAGTCCAAAATAGCATTTTATAGACTAAGAAGGCTCTTCTAAGGCAACTATCTATCGATTTTTTAGCGAGTTTAAGCGATGTCGGAAAACTTTAGGCGATGAAGAAAGATGTGGTGGCCCTTTAACTGCTGTTACGGAAGAAAATGTGTTAGACATTAAAAATTTCTTCATTGAAGAGAATTGGCGAATCAAGTATAAAAAGATTCAGTACATTTTGATAATTGGTTCAAGAAGCGGTCACAAGATTTTACATGAACACCTTCACATGAGGAGCATAGTTACTGCAAAACCTCATCGACGCTCAAAAGCAGGCGCACGTGGAATGATGGCATGATACGATAGCTAAGTTTGATGCAGGTTTGTCTTAGCACTTTTACGACATTATGACTGGTGACGGATCTTGGATTGATAAATCTGATACGATACAATCTAAAAACTAAGCGCTAGTCAACGTTTTGGCTATTTTAAAATGGGCCACGGTGGACCAAGGTGAAGAGATCGACAAGCGCACAGAACATTTTGACCCCAATATTTTTTTTCCTGTGACAGGATATCTGGTCGTAATACGGTACCTTTATGGGATCAAAGTAGCATAAATGTCGATTGGTATACTATAAAATGTTTGGCAGAAGTTTCCACTGTTGTTAGCAGCAAGCCACCGAATATGGAACTCCGTGCGCTGGTGCTTCACTAGGCACTCAAACCACGGGACTTCCTGAACAGTATAGTGGTCAAACTTCTTTGTCATCCTTCTTACAGTCCTGATTTAGCAGCATGTGACTTATTTTTACTCTTACTCACTGAAGTAAGAAAATATCTCAAAGAGATACTGTTTTTATCGCCGCAAGATGCGTTAGCTGCTTTCGAGCAGGCTGTGGAGAAAGTGTCTGAAACTTTCGAAGAAGTCTATAGAAAATTGGTTAGATGCATGAAACTTTGCATAAATATTGGTGGAGAGTTTTGGGTCTGTAGAACATTTTTTAAGTTCCGTACTGAGTGTCCCGCGTTTCTTTCATTCAGAAGGTATACTGTTGTTCAACTGTATGTTCATAAGCCTTTTCAGATCACGTCTACTATGAATGGTCTTCTATAGCCTCAATCCATCGGCTGCCGGTCACTTCGATCAGGTATTATGACCATCTGATCTCGTCTGGTAATCAATGGTTCACTCTTCAATCTCTTGTAAATCCTGTTTCTCCAAGTATTCATTTAAGAAGATAGAATTAAATGGCCATTTTTTAGAATTTCATTGAAAAAATAACATTAAAAACAAATGCCAATCAATATAAATCCTCATGTTAAACAAGTCGAATAAAAAACTTTAAGTATCAAGCAAAAAGGATATTCATTTACAATAAATTATGTGAATCGTACTTATAAGCATGGTTCCCGCAGAGAATGTCACCCGAGGTGCCTTGTGTGATGGGTATAAAATAAAAAAAAAACCTTGCCGTGCCGTGCGTTAGTACCTTACATGGTCACCCACGCCATCTATTAAGTAAGACACTTTATAGTCACATTCATACAAGGAATCTGATCACTTTAACATCTTAAGTAAATCTAATGGTTCTTATGACCATATTATATTACTTGAGCGAAATGAGACGGAGCTTAGTTAGACGTGACTGGACGTAGCAGCTATGTAATGAGACACGGGATTCAATCGATTAAGCTTCATCATAAAGTTTTCATGTTTTATTGATGAAGGTTGTTTTTATTGCTTTAGTTGGCATTTAAGGCGTAGGTGATTATGAACACCTATAGAAGTCTCTCGGAATCCAGCAAATTTTGTCTGATATTAAGCTATTACCACTGAGTTATTATTACTAGCGTGTTACCAGCTTACAAGCATAAGCACCATCAAGAAAAGAAAAGCATAAGATAAGAATTGCAATTTTACATCTAAAACGATTAAATTAAGGGTTTTAAGCACTTCTTTATACACATTTAATTTGCCGTTATAAAAATAAAAGTAAGGGCTGTTATTGCCTTCATTTCATATTTTATTGCAAAGGAAAGAACGCAGTAATAGTTGCTCTTTGCTATAAATGTCATAGTTAAAAGAATTATGTCTTTTCTGAATACATAACATAATAACTGGTAATTAAGCAGTGAAGAGAAAAGAATAACATTAATTTCTTATACTAGCTGCGCCCCGCGGTTTCACCCGCGTAAGTGCCGATCCCGTGGGAATATCGGAATAAAAAGTAGCCTATGTGTTAATCCAGATCTCCAGCTATCTACATACCAAGTTTCATTGCAATCGGTTCTGTAGTTTTTGCGTTAAACATCCATCCATCCATACTCACAAACTTTCACCTTTATAATATTAAGTAAGATTACTTAACAATACAGACAATAATATTAAAACAAAATAATTATAATTAAAGTTAATAATTGTTTGTGTGTAGAGTAACACAGCGTTATTTGTTAATAAAACGTATTTAGAGTCAAAGGACATAATGTCAGGATTTCTTGTATGAAATTACAATACATTTTAGTATTTTGTTCTAATGATACTATGAACTAAAAGTCTTAGTAATATTACTTATGCTTTTTTTTAACTAAACGTATTATTATTTACTAAATCACTTCACTTGTCCCTATCTTCTAACGATCTTGTTCGAGGATCTGCAACAGTCGAGCGACACCGATTCAAGCAGTAATATTTTAGTACTTATACCATAAATCCTACTAATATTATAAACGTGAACGTTTCTGAGGATATATGGATGTTTGTTACTGTTTCACGCAAAAACCATTGACCCGATTGCGATAAAACTTGATATGTAGATAGCTGTAGACCTGGATTAACCATGGGCTACTTTATATCCCGATATTCTCACGACACCGGGACTTAAGCGTATAAAAGCCGCGGGGCGCAGCTAGCTCTACATAAACCTAAAACTACAATGATATGTCAGATGGAAAACTGTTCATTTGAACGATTATTTTCTTTTTCAAGATCTTATCATAAGATTACACTTAAAGTACGTAAAAGGTAAGTAGTATATTATTATTATACTGGGTTTAGTTAACCGACTCCACACTTGCCATGTGTGTTTTTTCAATTTGCGCCTGTCAAGCGCTTGATTACGGTTTACCCATTCTTGGAAGAAGCTCACGTCAGTTTGAACGGATTTCTTTCTTTCAAACTTTCTTTTTTTATTATTATTATCCTATCATAATATTAAAGAAACCTATTGTTAAGAAAATTGATGCAATTTTTTGATTTGAATGATGAATTTTATTGATTGATGGAAATTGACTACACAAAATAGCATAATAAATAACATTTTCCATACCTTACAGCTTTAAAAACCATGTCCATTAAGTTGCTGATTTAACGTTAACTACAAAAACACTTTGCCTGCTCAGCTTTATAAAACAATAACATATATATAAAAAAATATTTATATAAAAAATATGTTCGAAACCCTCTCTCTTAAATCCGTAGATCTGAGTTAAAAAAATCTTAACTACAAACAGACCATTCCTCCGTTTAATGTATATCAACTCAATAAAAAATAATAAGAATCTCATTGTGTATTACAATCATAAATAGATTACACATTACTCATTATTATCATTATTCATATAATACATATTAACATTATTCATATAATACATATAATCATTATTCTCGTTAACTTCTTCATTAATGCTTAATGATTGTGCTAGTACATAGTGCACGTTCACCAAAAATGTCGGTTTTGAATGATGTGTCTTAACGACTGCTTACATTAACATTTGTTTTCATTAAAACCATTTATTTATATATTACTTGACAGTAAAGTGTCATAAGTAATAACCGATAATGAAAAGCTAAATAAATCAAATAACCAAAATTCACAATTAACAGGAAAGCTGTACCGTTTTCGAAGAGCTATCATTATATATCCATTTGTTCGGGCCCATCCGGTCGCAGTGGTCAAATCGATCAGGAGATAATACGAAAATAATAGTATTTGATTGTGGATCATTATAAGCGGAAATGTAATCGGGATCGTAATGGTATATTGGCTTTAAGGTACGGAGGCAATCTCTGTCTGCGGTCAGCATTGGACAATTATTTACTCTTCATTTCATTGCGAAAAAATTCATCAGAATCAGTTATGTCTCTTTAAGTATATAATAATGAACTGAGTTGTGTTTCTTTGTCAACTTAAACATGTGGAAAAATAACATTCGAAGATATTAAAAATATTTGATAATTGAAAAAGTATTTAATGTTTAATTTGTTGTTGTTTTACTTGTAGCTGTAGGATCTGATTGTTTGGTAAGTATAGGAAGCTGAAACTAAGTATATTTAATGTACCTAATTAACGAAACAATAATTATTAGTATGAGGTGGATTTGGATCAAGTTAATTTTGTTAAAACTTAATTATAAGACAGTATTTATTTTACTCCCCTAAGAGTATTTTTTTTCATACAGCGTGTAAGTTTGAGCTACGCGAAAACTTACAAAAACCTCTTTCTGTGTATACTTATCACAGTACAAAAGTCAGTTTATCATAAAAATGCGAGATTAAACAGTTATAGTCATTAGTTTCATTTGGCGCTACGCAATGTACGCGGTATTCTTTTTGTGCGGTACGGTGAACCTTCAACGTTCGGTGCCATCGAAGCAGCTGATTGCAAAAATGTTGTTTAATCGATTATATTGCAGTTTTTGGCCGTATGGGGTATTTATTAACTTTTAACCAAAATAAATTAAAATTTAAAAAAAGTTATGAATTTTCCGGCAGAAAATTCCAATGACTTTCGACTCAGAATGATGGTCTGAATACACTATTTCAAGATTCGGTACGGTGTTTCTTACACCCTGTATAAATTTTAAAAAGTAGAACGTCAAAAAAGTGTAAAAAGAGATTCATTAGGTTTGCAATACATTTCTTTCTTAATTTTACTGTAAGTTCCCAATTTCTCTTGAATAAAACTTTTTACGAAGAAGTTATGTCAGAGTTAAACAAAGGATGAGTGGAGAAAGGAGGAGAAGATAAAACAAAGAAGACACTCTTACTATTATCATCATCTGCGTTCCCTTGCCCTAATATTATTTGGGGTCCGCGCAATATGTTTTATTCTTCCATTCCACTCTATCATATATTCATAATTTCATTGCTTACTCCCTTTCTAGCCATATCTTCTTCCATACGGTTCATCCATCTTTTCTTTAGTCGTCCTCTAGTAGATGACGACCAAAGAAAAGATGGCCGAACCTACCGAAGCTTAAAATGAAATAAAGACGTTTCTAGGTTACGATTCGATATTTTTTTGTATTGGGACAAAAAGATACCATCTTATTTAAAATTCGATTGATATCTATACAAAATAGGTAAACAACCAGTTTTATAACAATAGGAGGGACTCGAAGGCGAGCATTCGATTCAAAAAATATCTTAAAATAAAACAGCGGCTTGATGGAGTCTGAATGCCGTCCAATCTAAAGGGAGAGATCCTAATGGCATCCGAATTGAAACTTTCACTTAGTTTACTTGAAATTGATTAAGGTCTAAAATGGAATAGGAACCGTCCTTATTCCAAATTTTTTGTACATTTCGGGGATCCAACTGTTTTAATTATTCAGTGGGAATGACTTTTTATTAAAGCACGCTCGGAATATTTTGGGGAGATTTCCAATTAATGTAAAATCTCCATTTAGTTCCTGAATAAATTTTTAAAAGTATTTTGGAATTCTGATAATGAATTCATATTCATTATTATTAATATATATAATCGTATAAATATATATAATGATAATATGCGGCACTCGTAATCTATTGAAGACAGAGAACAACGTTTATAAAAACTTTCCGTTGTTAAAAGTCAGAAGTTTTATTGAAAAGTTAGATTTTATTCCTTTCTTTTACTTTTTTTATGAATTTTAAATTAATATCAGCCAAATACTCCAATATAACTGAATAAAAACAAAACTATGTACACCTCGTGCAGTAACTGTCACATAACCGTGAAATTTAGTGACAGGAAGATACTGAAAAGGCATTTTATAAGCAATCGAGCGTAATGTACCCAAAACACCCTTGAAAACAAGTAAAACAAAACACCAAATTTGCCAAGAGATGAATCACTGACCGAAATTCTTTAACCAAGTGACGCATTGACCAATAAACCGAGCCGGGGTAGGTTATATCTTCTTTTTACAACTAGCTCGTCGGGACAGTACAGTAACGGAACAATGCATTCCTCTGTCGTTACGTTCGGTCAACAAAAAGGCAACAGGAGCAAACGTTTTTTGTCGACATCCCCGCTAAATTAAACAGGGAAGCTGATTTTGTTTTACTTTTTTTTCGCTGTTTTTTTGCGAAAAGCCGTGCCGAAAACTGTAATGACCTTTATTACTCGGTGTAAATGGTACGTTGTTTTGCTTTGGTTACACGTGGTGTTAAATGGATAGCTTTGTTTACTGTGATGTTTGTAGAAAATTCTATTTGACTTTAAAAGCTATTTCATGTAGTGTATTGAAGACGTTGTAATTATATCGAATGTTGATTCGATCGACGTCTAGTGTAAAGACTTAGTACACAAGAAAAACAAAAAAATACTATGAAATTGTATTAAAGTTCTAATTATTTCATAAAAGTGTGTAGAGCATACAATTATTTAATGTATTTTTTAGTATAAATAATAGTTACCCTAGTAATTCTCTACTATCCTCTCACAAGGGTGGCATATTCGATAATCCTACTAATATTATAAACGTGAAAGTTTGCGAGGATGTATGGATGTATGTATGTTTGTTACTCTTTCACGCAAAAACTATTGAACCGATTGCGTTGAAACTTTATATGTAGATCGCTGGAAACCTGGATTAACACATAGGCTACTTTTACTTGATTGGGATTGGGACTTACGCGGTTGAAACCGCGGGGCGCTGTTAGTATGTTATAATTCAACAGAAGCTTAATGGCCATAGTAAATTATTAGAAGGTTGTTAGGTATTTAGTAATTCAATTTATTTATATTCTTTATGATTTAAATGCATATTAATAATATAATTTGCTTGTCTATCGCATTAGGTTCATATTCCTGTTAAGATAACATAGACGTAAGTGTGATAAATAAATAAATAATAATAAAAAAACGACATCCTAATAATTTTGTTCGACTAAATCACGTTAAAATTTTAATATGTTATTATTGTACGTGGAAAGAGTATTTTTGACAGTTTCGGGGATGTCTGAATAGTTTCTGACTCGACCCGTTATCAAAGCGGGCGACGAGGGCCCCTTATCAAGGAGTAAAGTAGGTACCTATGTTACGGATATGAAATTTCGGATCTGTATGAATATATTTAATATACGAATATATAAATTATTATATCGGTTTCGGATACAGTTACGTATTTGAAATTATTTCGATTTATCCTATTATTTTGGATAATTTTAGTGACCGATATTAGATTTTTAAGCAATTGTAATAGGAAAGTACAGATAATTTGATTGTAAAATCACAAAAAAATAGCTTTTTAAATAATAATATTAAACAACCATTTAGATATATAAAAATAATAAAAAACTGTGATAATGTTTCGTATTTAGACTCCGCCCCTACCCGAAATTATTCGAATCATTTACATCAGATTCGGTTACGGTTGCGGATAAACTTTTATTTCCGATATCCGAGAGTTTCGGTTACGGAGTACCATAAGAGTGGTTAAAACCGTATATCTTTAATAAATATTGAATACCACTCACGATAGTTCTAACTCTAATAACAAATAGCTGCGGTACGACTAGAAAAAGTGAACAAGTAGTCTCACTTGTGTGGTGGTTACGATCCTACTTACCTAGAAAAACACAACACAGGGTAAGTTTAGTAGTTTTCGTTTCTGACTGTAGTATTAGCATACAAGACCTTTAAATCTTTAAGATTTAAGCATGGGAGAGGCATGTATGGGCCGTCTCGACCGGAGTGATACCTCACAGAAAACTGGCATTGAAGCAATGCTTGCATTGCTTTTGGCCGCGTGAGTTAGGTAACCGGAGGCCCTGACCCTTCCCTGTCCCCTTCTTCCCCCTTCTCCCTCTCTTCCCTCCTCTCCCCTTAACCCCCTTGTGAATCTTGAGTCGCAGGTGCCCCTGGGCGGCGGTAGTCATTTAACATCAGGTGACCCGTCTACTCGTTTGGCTCCTATACCATAAAAAAGAGTACTGAATCATGGAACCAAAACTAACTCAGTCTTTGCACATTCATAGTTACAGAAACGGTACTGTACATTCGATTTCTGTTCAATTTGGGTGCCACTTGAGTGGGTTAGTTGATTTAATCGCTACGGGTAACTGCTTACCATTAGACGGACTGTCTTTTTTATAACTTAGTTGCATATAAAGAAAAAGAAGGAACAAAGTTCCTAAAGCAAATATTTATAACTACCGCACGTATGGTTTTGATCTCGAGGTAGTCCATTTTTGGATAAGTTTTCAGTATTCTCGTAAAGTTAAACGAATCGTATAAACATCCACAAGAGTACCAATACATTTGTAATTAAATCCAAAAATATCTTCTTCCAAATAAGGCCAGAAAAAATGCACAGCTCCGCTTTTACGATTACACTCGTTTTATTTACTAAGTATAAGCGTAATACTAAGTAAATGTAATAAATAACCAAGAAACGGGTTAACGTTGTTTTGCATGCCTACAATCGGCTGTAACTTGGCTAAATATTATGTCGCGTGCAGTATAAATTCGGTAGGCAGACGCAATTAAACATTTACGATTAATTTTATGATTACGTTACTGAAAATGGTTTAACTGTAATATACAAATCAATCCATTGTTCAAGGTTTAGTTAATTTTATGCCCAGCAAAATATTTAAGAAATTTTGTTGTTATATACATAAAAAAATATTGGCGACTATAAACTCCACAGTATTCGGTACTTTTATGTAACAAAGACATAGTTTTTGCTTTATGTTAATCAGTAAAAACTACGAGTACGTGTGGCTAGATCAAAGCTTGCATAACAAAAACCGAGTTGCTCGAAAATTAGTATTTTAATACGAAGGCTATAAAATCTTAACTAAAGTAAAGATTTTACGGCTTCTCTTTAAGTCTATCGTATAACTTTGACTGCGTCTAGCAATTTTAATTTATTGGCATCAGAGAAGTGAGACACGCGGTGATGTTTCCTTTTATCCTGGGCTATGTAATTATTGCATAATCATTTTAAATACAGAAAATTGACGGATAAGAATTCGACGACAAGATTCGTGTGAGATAGTACATTATACGGAGTGCTTAATAAAAAAAAACTCTATTTATCAACACGATTTCGAGTACTTATTAAAACATATTTCATATTTTTATTTAAAAAAACAATTGTCTCCTTTTATGCTCATTTATAACAGTTTAATCATGGACAAAGGAGTTACACAACTAACATTATAATTTTTGGTTGGTAGACGTAAACTGCAATCAAGTATTTTACGAGTAGACCCTCCTTACTTTTGTTTTGCGCCTGTGCTTTAATAAACCCAAATATTAATTTCTACTCTCATCGGTTTATCGTTCGCAAAATTTGCTGCACAACTCTCGAGGGTACACACAATTTCTAGATGGATAACATGAAACGTACAACCTCTCTCGGAGCCTCGACCGTTGTAGTTTTCCGATAAAATCATGTCCGCAAACAATTATGTGAACATCGGACAGATTGGGTCCCGAAGCGATCATACGAAGCGAAGAATGTTAATCGAACCCTTGGTTGGGTCAACACTGGACACAACATGTTTAGGCAATGTTATACACGAACAAAGTGTCTTAATGCATAATACATAAAGACTACAACATATTGAATTAACATAAACATATCTGATACTCCCAGAAATTTATGCAGTTATTTCGTTAAGGAATCGTCGTTGCGTATGAAAGAATCACTGATTAATTATTTTTTCCTGTGTCGATAAACATTGAAGCTTATACAGAAGTTTGTTCTTTAAATATATGTGTCGTAAGGATGTTTATTCGATGAACGCAATCACGTAAATTGGTAAGTGCGATAACTGAAGACTGACTCAGAGTATTAGTAAATTACACGCACGTCTGGCACGCTTCGTTGCTCTCAATTTTTATAGCAGTGTCCTGTAATTGGTGTAGATTACTTCATCAGATTTCGTAGAGGTTACAAGTTATATTATCTATTGATATTGATTATCGTTCCATAAAAAAAAATAAAAGCTCTGTCTCTTTAGGAACTAGGCGCTAATGTGTTTTAAAGTGAATATGGGTATAATACCCCATTATGTTTATATACTTCATAGTTCACCTTTACTGGTGATATTTCTGAGGTCATATATCGTTACCAGTGTCCCTTAATCTAGCGGTAACTGTTGGACAACAAAACTCATTACTCGACGCTATTCGTGGTTGTACCTGCTAGTTCTGGCAAGCTAGTACTAGCGTGTGGTCCAAAGCATAAGTTGTAGCAGTAGTTTTGCTCTAGGTATTTTACGAAAATGTTGGACCATAACAAATTCCTATTCTTTTAGTATACTTATCTTGTTTTGTTTTTATAAACAGATAAATCAACTCTTTATTTGGTTTTATTTTGTTGCGTAAATTTTATACAAGGGTAGAAGTTAAAATAACCAAAGATTTTAGAGACAAAAAATAAAACCACCTAAAAAATTTATTGCTTTCTTTTGCATATTATAATTACCACATGAAACTTTATTTTCTCTAAATAAACTGGCAAACGAAAATTTGCAAGTAAATAAACTTAAATCAGTCTCGATAAATGTAGTTTAAAACTCTCAGACAAAACTGAATCGTATGGCTGTACCTTATAACTTCTGTAAATAATAATGGCTGTAACTACATTGAGTAGACAAAGGTTACGTCTAAAATATGGGGGCTTACGTTTACTACTAGCCAAAAAGCGTCCTACTTCACCCTTCAAATTTATGTTTCGCTATTCCTCTCTATCCCATCTAGAGATTTCTTGCATGAGTGAGCAAGAGCGAAAAGCAGGAGTGACGTTCAGGGTGCTCTGGTTGAGCCGCGTAGTACTTTTAGTGCAAAAGTTTATCACTTGCACCGTGTCATTACTTGGCTTAGGAGATTAGCAAATGGGAGCAACTTGTTCGGTTTACTAAGACTAAGCCAGGCTACTAAAGCCGGGAACTTACCGCTACCTTGGTATGGGGATTTTTAATTATATCATTAACTGGACCGACGCGCGTGCGTGCCGATTAGCAGTTTTATAGCAAGGAGCAGCGCTTTGTTGTAATTTACGAGCCATGGTGTGGAAAGTTGGCTTACATGAAGTAATTTTGTACGGTTAATATTTTTAGCTATATTTTGTTGTCACGCTTTCGTATTAAAAAAAAAAACATTAATTAACAATTGTTTCGTTGCAAACTAATTAACACTTAGACATTATTTTATGATTAAGTCTGAATAATTAATTTATTTTAAAATAACATATCAAAATGAGTAAATGAAGATTGCTTATTACCCACTGCTAATAAATAAAGTAATGTACATGTAAGATCCATCAATGAATCCATAAATTACGAGTATAGTTTACTATCTCCAATCTATTACTCATTATTACTACTCTCTGAAATTGCGTAAGCTGAAATTCGATTCATATATGTATATGCTTGAACACTTTGAATTAATTACGTCGCAACCTTCTTTCTTATTAACCAATACCGTCAATAAGAGTCCTGTGAGTTTTGAGGGTTTGTTTAAGGTAATCTCCGGTGTCTCTGTACCTATTAATAATAAAAATCTTTCATTGTTTGAAAAGTTCACAATTCTAGACGAACACAGGCTATTTTAGATAAATCTATGACCCAGCCGAGGCGCGACCGCTAGTGCAACGATAGGTATGATCTATGGTGAATGAAGAATAAGAATTGTTGGAAACAAATCAATTAGAGGAATATGAACTGCGATATCCGCTTCATACGGCGTTAGGCCAGGTTTTCATACCGGGCTTTCCATACGGGCCAGTGCGCGATGGCAGCGTTACATATTTGTAGTAATGCACAAATAACGTTCCCTTTGTGTGGGGAAATCGTTCCGCCTTCGCTTCAGCCCTCTCGCACTCTGATGTTGAGATCACGGCCTCATAGCATCTCTTAGATTATCCAAAAGGAAGAAAGATGAAAGATCCGTCATCCTTTCATCTGTTGTTGTGGATTTTGTTAAAGTAGGTATGTAAATACATGGTTTATGACGGCATTAAGTTTATTCGCACTTAGGAAAAGGATTGAGTTTTTTTATGTATCTTATATTCCTTTCCAAATGTTTGAATTGTTTTTAAGAACAATGATTCGTGTACATCATTTAATCTAAGGTCAAAGTCAAAAATATCTTTATTTCATAAAATTATTTTAAAATTTTATAGATCAATACACGTAGAGTCACCACAACAATTGGTTGCTATGTCAAATGTAAAATCATAAAATAAACAAAATTGATAACAGACAATACCGTATCTGCCTGTATCTATCTATAACCGCCCGTTTCCAAATCATTGAGCCTTGTGAGAAGAAATCAGGTAACTAGCATATGAGCCGTTTGAGCATAAGCGGTTACTATTGGCTACAAAAGCAACCAATAACAATTTTTGACATCCTCTTAGGTGTTAAGAAAATGTAAACAGTTTATAATTACCTTTTAAAAAAGGATAGCCAGCTTAAATGCTTATAAATCAACCATTTGTCTACCCTTGGGCTTGGATTTTTTTGTAAAATTTTATGAGACTGCTCTGAAAGTATAACTTGTCGAATAAAATAATTAAATTCTCTTCACAATTGGTCAAGACATTGCGTAACATACCTACATAAATGTAGTCGAATGCGTAACATACCTACATAAATATAGTCGAATGCGTAACATACCTACATAAATATAGTCGAATGCGTAACATACCTACATAAATATAGTCGAATGCGTAACATACCTACGTAAATATAGTCGAATGCGTAACATACCTACATAAATATAGTCGAATGCGTAACATACCTACATAAATATAGTCGAATGCGTAACATACCTACATAAATATAGTCGAATGCGTAACATACCTACATAAATATAGTCGAATGCGTAACATACCTACATAAATATAGTCGAATGCGTAACATACCTACATAAATATAGTCGAATGCGTAACATACCTACATAAATATAGTCGAATGCGTAACATACCTACATAAATATAGTCGAATGCGTAACATACCTACATAAATATAGTCGAAATTATAACCCTATTTTTTGAAATTTGTTACAAATGTCCTTAGATCCTCGAGAGTAAAGTCTAATTCGTATCTTTACAAAACACCCTAGTACCTTAATGTAGTTTAAATGCTAACGATGTAACTTAATAATAACTAAACATAAGTACCTAAGTATGTAACTTAATTGCTTTTTCATCACAAGCATCAGAATGTGTAAGTTTTTTTCAATCTGTTTGTATCAACAAAAGTACTTATTTATACTGAAACGCTTTACAAATTTTAAGCACCGTATTACTTATCTGTCGATCAGATTATGTATCTCAGTCCGCTCTAATCGCCTTAAGTACAAATCTCCCTTTTCTATTATGAAACTCCTTCAAGTTGAATAATTGATTCGAGAAATTTTTCTGCTTAAATAAATAAATAATTCAATCGTAGAATATTTGTTACAATGTTGGAAAGGGTGGCTAAGGGTTAAGTGTTTATTTACACTTATCCACCAATAAACGAAATATGATCTTAAATAAATTTCTTGGCTCTAAACATTTTGCTACCGATACAAAATAATTTTTTTGGTTCTAAGCATTTTGCTACCCTCTCTTTTTGATCCTTTAAATAAGTGTTATTATCCGGTCACATTAACATGTATTAAAGATTTCACTCATGTGTGTGTTTTGAGGGTGCCTTACTAGTTATGAACCCGACGGGGGCCCTTGTTCAAGAAGTGAAGCGTCCTGCCTCGACGGAACATGAATACCACTCACGAATGTTTTTATTCAAACACATTAATATGTATTTGATATGTAGCACAAAAAAAACATCAAAATTTTCTTCGGAGACTTCTTTATGTATTAAACATGTTACGTGAGAAATCCTGGTAAAGGTGTGGGTGTATTTGATGACTCCTAGTAGTACTTGTAGTGAATCTTATTTAACAATACGCTGGAACTGACTCCTCAATTATTTACTAGTTTATGAGAGATATACTCATGTAAATTTATGTTTGTTATGTTATGCTTTTAACGATGATCCAACAGGTCGCTTCCTTCCTTGATAAAAGGTTCCTGTCCTTGATAAAACTATATAGTCGGGCTTCCTGAAAGGCGATACGCGATTACTAAGTAAAGAGCATTTAATTATTATTAATGCCGCTTACAGAATTTGTTGTTTTAATGCAAACCTTAAAGCTTGTTCTGACCAACAAGTGACCCCAGTTAGTTTTATTATTGTCAATAAATATGTATAAAACTTGTAAACTGAGTAACTACCAAGAAACTATAAAACCCTAGGAAAATCATATCTTCCTACCAGTCTGACCGAGCTTCTTGCAAAGAGTGAGCTAAAATACTTAGCATTTTACATATCCAACCAATACAATTTAGTGAACCAAAATGGCGAACGAACTTGGGAATGAAAACGTGGTTCTAAGTGTGGTTTCACTATTACTATAAAATGTAGTTTTTTAAAGATCCTAGAAACGTCACCTTTATTTGAATACACCGAATTACTCTTTTAATGTGAGCCATGAATTATCCCACAAACCAGTATACGGACATAGTAAACTCGCGCTCAATACTCAGCTATAAACAAAGATATATTATAAATTGCCACCTTGCTTGCATCATTTATTTAGTTAATAATGCTTCTAATCTAAGCATAGTGTCTATCTTCAGAGTAGTATTTTCGTTTGAAATTACTCAACGACACAATGATAAACCTATACTTAGAATCTACTGATATTAAAAATTAAATTTACTGACTTCGAAATCATCGTATTACAACATATAGATAAAGTTACTGACTTCGAAATCATGATAGTACAACATTAACATCACTCTTTTTAGATTTTTTGCAGAATACAGACGTTTTTTAAGTTCTTAAGTGCCAGTACTTGGCTAATTAAAATTTTTACAATTTATAAAACACTTAATTGGGTTAACTTATAAAATACACATGCGCGCCAGGTGAATGTGCACACCTGCCGTTTTATTCCTACGAAACTTAATATAGCGAGCTAATTTTTTTTCCCTTTTTTCCTTTATAAAATTTGCAACCCGATAACTTATGTGAGCACATACGACAGATGAGCCACTTACCTCACGGTCTATTGAATATCTGCCGGATCAAACTCTCAATGTAATCAAAGGGCACAAAGGAAGAAAGACTTCTTTGTTTCGATACGCAAGTTTCGTGTGTAGACTAATCAATCACACTGAATAAGATACCAATTTTGGGTTCGTTGTAAGTGTGTACATACAAGGCAAAATGGATAATTTGTACTTCAGATTTATTTTGGAAATCAGGCATAATTACCATACTTGAAAAAAGTCTTACGGCCAAATACGGATAAGCTACTTAATTATAAGACGTGGTTAAGTTTTGAGTGAAGTCCGGAGACCAGTCCAGAGTAAATTAATTCTATTTTTTTGACTTAGTATCATAATTAAAAATGTAAATTTAAAATCGTATCAGTAAGTACGGTTACGATCTCGGCATTTTTATAATATTACTATTATTTCTACAATTAGTTAAGTTTCTACAATTATGTTATAATAGTTAAATCTATATTAGTATGTAATAAGCATGTTGTGCTAGAGAAATGACAATCCGGCGGTTGGGCCTCGAGGTGGCTTTGCACAAGTCCGAGGCTGTTTGTTTCCATGGCCCTCGGAAGGCGCCACCCTCGGGGTCCCACATTATAGTGGGGGGAGTCGGCATCGGCATCGAGCGTACGATGAAGTACCTGGGACTCATCCTCGATAGCCGGTGGGATTTCGGACCACACTTTCGGCAGCTGGCCCTCCGACTAATGGGCGCCGCTGGGGCACTCTCGCGGCTCCTGCCTAATTTGGGGGGGCCCAACGCATCTTGCCGAAAGTTGTATAAGGGGATCGTACGGTCAATGGCGCTCTACGGGGCGCCAGTATGGGCGGACGCTCTGACGGCCCGTAATATTGCAATTCTGCGAAAGCCGCAACGCGCAATGGCCTTCAGGGTGATAAGGGGGTACCGTACGATCTCCTTCGAGGCGGCTAGCCTATTTGCCGGATCCGCGCCCTGGGATTTGGACGCAGTACTCCTTGCGTTGCAGTACCGGTGGCACAAGGATGCGCTAGATCGAGACGACCAACCAGTGCCTCGCGAAGTAGAGGCACATCGGGACGAGCTCCGCCAGATCCTGGTGGTGGAGTGGGAGCAGCGACTTGCGCGACCTAGTGCGGGGCACGCCGCTATAGCGGCGGTAAGACCTGTCCTACGAGAGTGGCTGGAGAGAGGGCACGGGGCCCTCACCTTCCGGATGACGCAGGTGCTTTCCGGACATGGTTGCTTCGGCAAGTATCTGTGTCGGATCGGCCGGGAGCCGACGTCACGGCGCTGCACACACTGTCGGAATGCCCAGCCTGGGCTAACCAGCGCCGTGATCTCGTCGTGGCAGTCTCTCGCTCCCAACCGTAGTTCTGGCTATGGTTCGGAGCGAGAGCGCATGGAACGCTGTCGCCTCCTTCTGTGAGGAGGTGATGTCCGCAAAGGAGGCGGCGGAACGGGAGAGAGAGCGGAGTACAGCTCTCTCTGCCCGCAGCAGACGCACCGGGCGCCGGAGGGCGCTTAATGACCTCCAGCCACCTTAGGAAGTGGCCTGCGGGCGGCGAACTTTTTTGGGGAAGTCGTCGTCCGAACAGATACAGGCCCGAGAGGCAGCATGCAGTGTTCCGCGTGCGCTCTCAGAGGAGTGCGGCCGATGGGTGATGGTCGCACCGGGTGACGGGAACCGTCTAGGGTGAGACGGGTCAATGCCTGTCGGGGGTTGCGTAAGAATGCAATAGCGATCCTCGCTCCCCTGATCATAGGCAAGTAGTGGAACACCGGGGTGGTTTTTAGTCGGTAAGAGTCCGACAGACCCCTTCGCCTCCCCAAAGCGGAGGACATCCATGTAGGATCTTCCACCTCGTCAAAAAAGAAAAAAAAGAAAAAAGAGAAATGACAACATATAACACACATCACACAACCACGCTTTGGCTCGTAACATTATTTACTTAATTAAATATCAGATTTCGCCATAATCCTTTCGTTTAAACAAGTTTCTAATTTAAAAAATTAAAACTGCCCTTGCCAAAAAATTAATTACGCGCCATAAAGACATATTGACAATTTTTCAAAAAAAAATTGTAGCCAGTGCCAGTCGGAATGACATAACGATTCTAACAATAGCCCATACGGCCAAAACTCTTGACTTCTTGAGGCATTTAGAAGTTATAGTGGAATTAAGAAAGTCACATATTTTGTACATGAAAACTAAAAATATTTAAAAAAAGGTATCTAGCGGCAGGCCAGGTCTACCGCACAGTGTAGTTATAAAGGTAGAAGTACACGGCTGGGTCGATTAAACGTGCAAAAATTCAGTGGGCTGCCGCGCGCCGGTCGGGGAGTGGGACTTCTGCATCTGTACTATCATGTATTCCGTGCTAGTCGTAAAGTTATTCTGTTTGAAGAAGAATATGTTAGACTACCTACCTACTTACTAGTACTATTTATATCTGAATTTTAAAGGTTCTTGTTCTTAACTTAGTACTAGAGTAATGCTGTTATTATTTCGCTGCCGACTACTGCGGTTACAGGAGTTCTATCGAGTGGAGGGGAAAGTGGTGTCAGCGCACTAGTGTCATCATTGTGGTGCGTTCAGTATTAGACATTAAGAACTGTTTAGGTGGGCCGTGTGCTTGTTTGCAATTAATTGCATTAAAAATAACCAGTAAGAGAGAATGCCAAAAATAAATAATGAATGTCGTGCAGGTGCCACTACGATCGTTCAAATGTTAACTTTGCAATTTAAATGATTCTAAGTAACTAACGAACTGCGTTTTGTTGTATATTGAAAACTTAGAAATTAGTTTTTTTTAATTCCATGAATACCTTATTCATTTTCAACCAAAGCCGTCTTAAATTGCTGAAAATACCATCTTTATAAATTGGTTACACGATACAAACTTATTAAAACATGCGAAACAAAATAACACACAACAGCACTCAATTAACTTTACAAAAGACAAAATACCTTCAAAAAACTGCTAACAAAGTGCTATTAAAACAATACCCGGAGCTTCAGCTCGTTATAAGTGTATTTTCACAAAATTTCTAACGACATCAAACTTTGAGTTACTTGTCACTCCGTTCAAATGGCAGTCATTTATTTTGAACAAGTTCAAACTAACTAAGGGAAAAACTGCTACAGTAGTTATATCACGACGACCAACTTGAGAGGGACACACGGACGGATTAAGCCGCTGATGTTTTTCGCTCTTACTTATTCTTAGTTGGAAGAAACTTTATGCTTCTATACAAGGTTTTATAACGGTTCGGAGCTTAATTCGGTGAAAATAAAAGTAATTATGTGAAATGTGATAATATAAATTTAGTACACATGGGAATGGCAAGCTGTAGGACCTTGAAACTTTCATATGAGTTTCTGCCTTAGTGCCAGGCAATAATGATGATTATATATATAATATAATAATGATTTTGAATTTGATTTGATTATATTAAATTATTGTGAATTGAAATATAATATGGAAGGGAATCATTCTGCATTGGAGACACATCAATCAATCAATTAACCTATTGCAGTCCACAGCTGGACAAAAGCCTCCCCTAATGTGCAGTCTCACCGAGCTGGCGACGATCTAGGTCTTCAGGTCGTCGATCCATCTGGCTGGGGGGCGACCCACCTTGCGTTAACCGATTCGCGGTCTCTACTCTAAGACTCGTAAACTCCAACACATAATGAGCAAGAATTAATCTTATCCAATATAAATCGATACCATAGATAAGTAGTTAGCTTTGTGATAACCTAAAAATCAATGGAATCGCTCCAGCAACAGTTTTTAGCTCTGAAGTCTGAGTGTCCTAGCAAAAATATGACTCATACTTATAACGTTTAAACAATTAAATATTTTACCCCGGTATCTTCATCAAGCTTTTCTAGAGGTTAGATTGGTCCATATTTAAGCACGAACTGAGCCTTAAGTCGCTTTTAAATCATTTGTAATCAAAGAAAAGATTCTCAACGTGTCACGTAGAAAAGCATTGATCTATGCCGCGTTCCAATAAACAAGAAACGATTCGTTTTGCTTACTAACTACTAAACTAAATTTTCAATGAAAATTTTACCGTCCGTAAGCAAAACGAATCGTTTCTTGTTTATTGGAACGCGGCACTAGTTGGCTGTACATGTTGCTCATTTTAGCCGTTCGTAAAACACAAATGTTTGGAAAAGAAAGAGGAAAACTTTCATTTTTACGCCGTCTAACGGATTCAATATCGACGTAGCTTGAATGAGTTTGGGGGGTGGAAAAATCGTTAATCATCCCTTTGTTGGAATTTTGTTACGGCCTAACTCGTTGCTCGGGTGTTTGGGCTTCCATTTTTCCTTTTGAATGCCGAAAGTGGGGCCGTTCTTGACGAATTGTTTTCATGGGAAAACAAAAAAAGGATTCGTTTAGATTCAGATATGTAATATGTAAGAAAAGTTAAGAATTTTCTTATAGGCTTGTGGGCATTATTGTTGCAATAAATCATTTGATCTTCGTTATTCACACAAGGATCGCTTACAAACAGTAAAAGCTGTAAGAGGGTATTATTATATAGTATTTTTTTATTAAGCTGTTTCTTCATTAGTATTGAATGTAATCCGGTTTGAGTCACCTATGTAACGTAAGACTTTATCTATTGCGTGAAAGCAAGTGATGTGAAAACCTCAGTTCACACTCTCAATAACACGAGTTGCGGTTAACTGGTTGCTCATTATAAAAAATATATATATTTTTGCTTCCCAAGCCGCTTTGCATAGATCATCGAGCTCCATCTGTGTCTATTAATACTAATCTATACTAAAATAATAAAGCTGAAGCGTTTATTTGTTTGTTTAAACGCGCTAATCTCTGGAACTAACAGTTAGATTAAAAAGAACTATTTTGTATATGATAGCTAGATTCAAGAGAAATAGTATAATGCTGTGTAACATCATGATACGACCTCTAGGAGTGTAGCAGTGACCATAAAGGGGGGTGAACCTGCGGGGAACTGCTTATATAAGCAAGCGAGTTTTGATTAATTCCAAGTCTGAGAAACACCTAAATATTTTACTTTCAAGTTGAAATTAAACATTTCTTTTAAGGTATAAACGTAAGATTTAACTTGATTCGCGGACGAAAACACTTTCATTTATTTATAATCAAACAAAGCAGGGCAAGTATCGTTGTTCAAAAAAAAATATATATATATTATCACCAGGAGAATAATAAACTATTATCAGAATATTTATTATAAAAACCAATCGCTGTGACATCATCTCAGCGATGAGAGGTCCATTTCTAGATATAGACCTCTCCTAGAAACATGTTCAAAGAGCGGTCATTGGGTGCTTTCATCCCACGATTGCCTGTCACCTTAACTCTGTCGGATTGAAGAAATCCCTAGCAGAATCAGTTTTTTACAAAGTAATCGACATAGTTCTAGTCATTAGCAAGATAAAGCTGCAATGATTATACCATATTTTTTAATTCGCAGAACTAACTATCGATATGTTTAAATTCTTTTGATTGTTGACAAGCGTTTTTTGTTCACCTTACTGTCTTGACAATTTAAACATACCAAGCTTCTTATAGTTTCAGAAAAAATAGCTATTTGTCTTGACTGAATGTTTCAGAGAAATATATATCCACTTGAATAAAACAGTTTATAAATTTCATAGAAATTGGTTTTTATTTCATCGATGTCATCAAAATTATTATTTGTGTATTGTATTTTTATTTCCATTTTGTCAAATGACATTGAAAAATGGACGGTCAAATAAATAACAATTAGATGCTCATCGTTTGTACGAACCATTAATCAGAGGTTGACAATTAAGGAAGGAACTTTTGGCATTTCACGATAATATCAATAACACTTTAATTATAAATGCAAAAGTAAATCTATTGTCATGGAATTTTTCATAAGCGTCAGGAGTACAGAGACATAACATACAATTTATCCAGAAAAAAAAAATGTTCCCGAGGTATAGAAAAATAACTGTAACACTAGCAAATCCGCGGGCATGTATGCTGCCCTCCTAATTAAAATGGTGGTTTGGAGATAAACACGGTAAACGTATTTTTTGAAATCTTAGCAACAAGTCTATGTTATAAAACTTTTGAAGTGTACTTAAAAATTAGAAAAAAATCAAGCTTTCTATTGACATATTTAATTCTTTACTTTAATGTCTCATTTGGATAAAATGCACAGTACTGCATTTTCATTTCCCATCTGGGCTTGTGAGCTTTACAGTATCACTAAGGCCAAATGCAGTATTTCTGTTTATTACTGCAAAATCACCTAGCACGTGTTCAATACTACGTTTTTAGTTAGTGGTTCCGTCCGCGAATGACATCGACGCACTGATTTGCTAGCACGAAACGCGGCATTGTATACTAATACTGCATTTAGTTTTAGCAGCGCAAGAGTTGCTCTTTGTTATGCTTGCTACACTCAAACGCATTATTGTAGAATACTGCGTTTAGCTTTAGTTAGTATTCGTTTCAAAAGAAGTTATATGCTAAACTAAGCTACAGTAAACGTATCAAGTACTACAAAACCTTCTAGCACATGCTGAATGCTGCAGATGTTGTTAACAAAAGCAATGTTTTTGTGCAAGTGCTGCGTTTCTCGTTAAATAAAAAACATGTTTAAAATAAAAAAAATCATGAGAATAATTTTTTTATGCATACGTTAACCCCTTAAGATGTCATTTTTGCAAAAAAGTGAAAATCACAAAAATGTCGATTACTGCAAGTACAATTAGCAGGGCAGTATGGTAGACCAAAAATTTTTCTCCAGTCTATGGATTTAAAAAAATCATTATATTTGTACTAATTCGCGGGCATTAGGTTATATAAAATTATAAATGCGAATGTGAGTATGTTTGTAACGCCAGGCCAGGCGGTGGCCTGCCATAGAGTGGAATGCCACAGAGTAGGTATAAAGCACACGGCAGGGTCGACTAAACGTGCCAAAATTCAATGGACTGCCGCATGTCGGCCGGGCCGCACGTTAGTTGTTAGTACAAGAGAGAAAGAGACGCAACTTCCAGGTGAATATAACTGTAGGTAATTAGCACTGTGTGACCTTAATTGCAACTTTATTGTGTCGAAGCAAGAGTCGCTATTTATTTACATGATTTGGTGGAGTGGGAATTCTGTACCTGTACTATTATAATTATATATCCTAACGGTAACGCTTTCACGCCTTAACTACTCAACTGATCTTCATTAATTTTTTCATGATTTCGTACATAAATGTAAATAACACACATCTATACTTATTAGCTATTGGATAGTTAAAAGATGGTGGGAATTTATTTTGGTATTGGATAGTTTACACTTCTAGAGTCGTCCCATTGAAAATAAAAAAGGTTAAGGGTGGAATAGAGTTAACTAAAGAAGTAAAGTTGCTAAATATTAAGTAAATTAACTTCCTGGAAGAGCCATGCTTTGGCACGTATGGGCCGGCTCGACTGGAGTGATACCACGGCCTCACAGAAAACCGGCAGTGAAGCAATGTTTGCATTGCTTTTCGCCGAGTGAGTGAAGTTACCGGAGGCCCAAACCCTTCCCTTTTCCTCTCTCCTTTTCTCGCACCTTATTCTCCCCTTCCCCTCTCCCACCTTAAAGGCCGGCACGCACTTGTGACTTTTGAATTGCAGATGCTCATGGGTGGCGGTAGTCATTTACCATCAGGTGACCCGTCTGCTCGTTTGCCCCCTATACCATAAAAAAAACATCACAGAAACATTACTATTAAAGTTTTTAAGGAACACTTGTATTTACATACAACTCTGCGTATGACCGGTAACGTTGCGATAGAAAACCTATGAGTCGTATTATACAAAATGTACAAAATACCTTTTACAATAAAAATTGTGTACATATTAAAAAAAAAACAAATAGAGTTATGTAAAGTTCAGCCATTGTCCTTGAACAGGCTTTATTGAAATCGGTTGTACCTTATTTTGAGAGTTGTAGAATTTGTACCAGCAGAAGTCGCGTGCCTTTTCATATAAAGAGCTTATAGTCGTTAAAACGTGTTACGTAATACTTTTGAAGTATTTCAGTTGTTGCATGTTTCAGAGACTTATTATTCAGATTTATTTATCAGATTAACCATTTCAACTCTAATACGATTATTATTATAGAACTTACATTAAATATGATATACATTCCCGGGGTAAGTTAGGACCACTAATGTTCATTAATTTTTTATCGCTTTTTCTTATTAATTCTCTTTACTCGTATCGTTTTAGTTATTATACTTTATTCTTATCATCCTTTTTTGTACAGTATAACAGTTTTACAATAATTATTAAAAATACTTTATCTACGCAAAAAATTAGTAAGTCAAATGTTTATTAACAAACAAATTATGTTGTACATACGTGTGTTATTCGGATTCGGAGGAACCTAAATGATTATTTTTACTAATAAATATGCTATTAACAAAAAATGGTAACACTACAATTAAAAATAAAGTCTTAGAACTTGTATACATTGTTATGGTTCAATTCATTACATTGAAAATATTTGTTCATACATCTATACTTAATCTTATAAAGCTGAAGAGTTGTTTGTTTGCTTGAACGTGCTAATCTCACGAACTACTGGTTTGAATTGAAAAATTCTTTTAGTGTTGGATAGCCATTTATCGAGGAAGGCTATAGGCTATAAAACATCACGCTAGGACCAATAGGAGCGGAGCAGTAACCATAAACTTAGGTGAAACTGCAGGGACGGCTAGTATATATACATGTACTAGCAGGTGTAGTAGTAATTTTCGTGGTCTACACGATACAACTAAACCATACAACTATCTTATTTTTTTTAAACACATTCATAGTTTTATTACAATATCAACACAATTTAAATAAATCAGCAAAAACTAAACATGTCTGGTAATAATTAGTAAACAAATAAGTAGCAGGCCGGTCGTAGGTTATCGGTCCCCAGTTTGTACAGCATTGTCGTCGAAATCAGCGCTGTATAAATACTACAAGCGGTTCAGATATGCCGACTTACTGAATCCAACCGATTGAGGTGCAAGTTAAAAGAGTTGGGCGGTGCTATAGTTTAATATTATTATGTACTCACGCGTCTATTCTATCAATCTCTTCCTAGTCTACCTACCATTTTTACCTACATATTTTGCAAGCCGTATTCTTTGTACTAAGTAACTATTTACGTTCAAGCCTATTGCGGCGTACATGACATTCTTGTCTTAAAAATCCTGATAACAATGTTAAACGACGCGATAAATGTACTCAGTACTTCATAATTGCCCTTTAACTTATGTAAGCGACAACTTATGAGACAGTGCTACCAGTCCAATTTGCATTTCAAAAGCAACTTCATAAGATTTTAAGTGTTTTAAATTGTATGACTAGTTGATGTGAAAATTATATGAGGAAAATAAAATTAAGAGAATGTATAATAGTTTTAAATTTAGATAACGAGTAATAAACATTACAAACCTTTATTCTTTTAATCCTTTTTTATTAAGCTAATGTTCAAGCCATGGTGAGGTTTCCACACAAAAAAAGGTAATGTTCAAAGTGACCAATATTAATAAAGAAGTACCTATAATAATATGTTACAATTATTTTGTTATTAATTTACATTACGTAAATAACGTATTGGTACATGTACTACACTAATGTAATATTGGTACAAGCGATGCGAAGCCTATCGCTTGTACCACACATCCCAAACGCAACTGTGTCAACACTGTTGAGATAATTCGAATACTCGATGAGGAATGTGTTTTCTTATCTAGAGGTTTGCGAGCAACCGACGCCGGGTTCTTTGATGAACTTGTAACGAGCAACGCTGCCCGACTAAAGATAATAGCCATTTCAAGTTTTGTTACTTTTAGTAATGAAGTACGGGCCCTGAGAAAATAAGCCGCCGATATTACGTAAGTTTAAGGTCAAAGTTTTGCTATTGGAATTTCAGACGTTGCAATTTTAACATAATTCAAGCTAAGTAAATTGTGCTTCATAATGCTTGTATTTTTTTTTCGTTCGAAAACAGACAGCGTTTACTGTTCTAATCTTGGCACGTCATAAAATTTAAACGTTTCCTTATCATGGAGCAAGCCAAGCAGTCCAAGCATTTTAACATCTATATTTCATTTTCCATTTGGTTTCTTCATAAATTGAATGGTTAAGAACTAAATTCACTGAGATCGCAAGAAATAATTAGACGCCGTTTAGCATGAAAGCCGATATTTATGTTAGTGATTAAAATACGTAACTCCCGCTAATTAACTTTACAGTCATTACATAATTTGGTTTTAATACTTCTTAAAGAGAATAATATATACCGAGACAGTTATGCTGAAGTCCTAACTTTGATTATCATAGTTATGTGTATATGAATAATAGTATTAATATCTTGTGCTTTTGGAAAAAAAACTTAATACACTGAAATTTCGATACATGTTTAGTATGTTACTCCCGACATTTTTAAGACACACTATGGCATAGTGTGTCTTAAAAATATCGGGAGGCATTTTTTTTAAATATTAATTAAGTATAGTTTTTGTATCATATCATTTTTGTCCATCTTAAGGTTGCCTGGAAGTAATTGCATTTAGCGATAAAGACGCCCTTTGTACATATCAATTCTGTATACTTACTGTAACCTATCTTGTAATGGTGTACAATAAAGTTTATTCTATTCTATTCTATATGTAAACTCACATAAGTTAAAGTCCAACAATATTATGTCATTGTATTGAGGGCACATTGAACTTAAAGTACATAACATGTAGTTCGTGTTTGGCAATTTACGCACACAAATACATTTCACTAGCTCAAACATATAAACGAATCACGACTGCTTGTACTCATATGTATATTTATGAGTTTCATGATTTTTAGACGTCTCAATAAAGCATCAGATCACGATCCAATGCTGACAATTTCCGGTGATAAATGGTTGACATTCATGAAAGCTTAAACAAGAAAAATGTCTCCGGACAATATGCCTATCATAAGTATGGAGACATTGTCTCCGAACTAGGTTAGAGTAGCACGTGCCTTGTGACCAGGAGCAAAATTTTACTGAAAAGGATGTGCGTTTTTTAAATAATAATAATAACTTTACACATCTCACTCACGGCCGTTTGATCCCAAACTAGGCAGAGCCTGTACTATGGGAACCAGACTGCTAATAAACATACTTATATATTTCTAAATACATACATATTATAGATAAATTACACCCAGACACAGAACAAACGATCGTGCTCATCACATAATTATTTGTCCTGGGTGGGAATCGAACCCACGACCTCTGGCTCAGCAGTCAGGGTCACTAACCACTAGACCAACAGGCCAGTCAGTCAAATGTAATACTCTAAGCTAATCTCTCCATAAAGTCGATACATACGGTTATTTAAATGAATAATGAATTTGGCCAATTCAATATTGATTTTGTGACTCCTTGCTAGGACATTGCCTATTGAACTTGCTTGATACAAGATTGTGATATCGTTAAATTTTTATGACTAGTTCCAAGGGTTTTTGAGGCTGTGAAACACATTGTCATTTTGTTGTAACACTCTTTAATAGTAAACAATTCACCATTTGTGGAGAACACATGGAAGGGTTTATATTGTATAAATATAAAGTTATCCTACTAATATTATAAACGTGAAAGTTTGTGAGGATATATGTATGTACTCTTTCACGCAAAAACTACTGAACTGATTGCGATGAAGTTTGGTACGTAGATAGCTGGAGACCTGGATTAACACATATGCTTTTTATCCTGATATCCCAACTGCATGCGGGACTTACGCGGGTGAAACCGCTGGGCAATCTTTTATGACAAATTTATTTTTGTATTCCCCTTTAGCGGTTTTTTGGAACGTTCTCAGATTGTCTGGTCGTACTAGTACCCAGTATCCGATGCACAAACATAACCTTTGGTTTTCCAGGGTATTTTAACTGATGTATCCATTCAAACGTTGTGACAAGTAATCATTAGTGTAATTACAATAATGGCGAAAAATTATGTGATTTTATTTCATAAGAAATACAAATTTGAATTCAGAAAAAGAAAACGCTAACTTAGATCATGTTTAACCAGATTTATATAGTTACAACGTTTATGTTTTAAGCTAACCTGTGCGTGTTTACATCTATGATAATTTATAAAACTTGTTAAGCATTTCCATTTTCCTATACTTTTTCAATAATCTCCTCCTCTCAAAACCTCGTCAAGATTTTCGAGACCTAAAAAAAAAAAAAAAGGTGCCCGCAAATCATTTAGCATAACAGTGTTAAGGAAACGGTGCATCGCATCGTTAATATTAACTAAAAACATGTTCAATACTCTGTAATCATTTCGTTGCACATTCAGCTTTTTTTTTCAGATGTACATTATACAATACTAAGTAATTATCAAGAACATCATAAAGAACCGATATCAACCGTCAATTACTCTGTTAACTTATTTAGTTTATCTTTAACGTTGTTAGTTAAGCTTAGAGTTGTGATGAGTACTGATTGGATAAAACTTAAAATGGTTAAACCAGAAAACAACACCCATAAACTTAGATTGGGATAGTAAACTTAGAAAGAAAACCTTTACACTAAAGGATTAGATTACCGCGAGTTCGAATACTGAATTTATAGCTGCAACTCTTGATGGGGCCAAACTTTCAGTAATTATTAGAAATACGCGGTCAGATTCACGTGTATTTCCGGTATGGCCGACTAGTTCCGGGCACGGTTACTTCGTCCCTTTATCGAAGGCTGAAATGACCTTTCGCGTTGGCCCCAAAACTAGTGTATCTTTACTACATCTATAAAATAAATAAATTAATTGCTTGCATAAATAAATTGCTTTAATCAAGTAGGTATCATAAAGAATGTCGAAAACTGTGATATTTTTACTTTGCCCTCTTCAACCCTTACATCTTTCAGAGTATTTCATTCAAGTTTCCAGTGTCCTATACCTTTAATAATTACAGTAATAACGTTTTCAAAACTTTACGAGTTAATGGCAAAAAAGGCTTTCATTCACAATAATGCTATACGGCCAATCTCATAGTAATAAAGGAAATCTTTCATACATAAAAAAAAATACTAGTAATCAAAAAGGAAACTAGAGATCTCCAAAAAGAAGCGCTGGCATTTTAATATAACACTATAAACTATATTAAAAAGTAGAAAAAATATTATTTCTAGTTAAAAACTCTATGGAAAACCTATTTGCAAGTTTTGCAGCCAACCACAGCGTATAATTCCACGATAAATAAATCCGTTTGTGTATTCCATCACCGCAAAAAGAATTAATTTAAAAAAACAGATTTGAATGTACTTCACTGACTTTTCACTTCATGTTTTATTTACACTGAGTTCTTTATTTGAATATTATATTAAAAAAGTCCAAGCAAATGTAAGCTCATGACCTCGAGCATTTCCACGATATTTGACCTTTGTACTGCAGTACTGAAAAAATAATAAGTTGAATAAACCCGGTAAGGTGGACTTATAGCTCAAAAGACGCCTACAGCGAGTTGATACCATTCATCTAAAGCAAAGGCCCGCTTTAACATAAAACGACACAATTACGAATAAAAGCGTTTTAATTACGCCGTATGACGTACATAACGATAAAGTTAACTATCATTTTTAGGGTTCCGTTCCTCCAAAGGAAAAAAAGGAACCCTTATAGGATCATTTTGTTGTCCGTCTGTTTGTCAAGACCCTTTTGCTCAGAAACCCGCATCAAGTTGAAATTAACATCAAATGTTTATGTCAGCGGTCCCTTGAAGCTATAAAAAATAATCCTTCTAAGTCAACGCAATCAAAAGATACGGCCATTAAGCCTTAGATTTTAATAAATTTGAACATTTCGCAGGTAAATCCAAACCTATAGGGCATTTCCCATTGATCTAGAGTCATGAAATTTAGTAGGAAGCAAGAACTCAAATCACAAGTAAAGGAAAAAAACGAACAAACGGAAAGTCGTTAATTTGTTGTTATATCACATAAAAAAAATGGTTTTGTGATTACAAACTTATATTTTGCGGTTGGAGAGTTGACTTTGTCGCACATCGATGTATAGGAGAGTATTTTTAGAACCGCAAAGTTAAGCCGCCAAAAAACTTCGAGAATTGATTCCCGAGATGGACGTACTATCTACATACAAGTTTGTTTTGCTTACGGAACCTTGGGAACTCGGAACTCGTACTTGGCCGGTTTTTTTTATAAATAAATTTTATTTACTATTTTTGTTTACGTGGTTCGTATTTTATTAATTACTTTTTCATATTAGTACTTAAGTCATCATCATTTTATTAATACACCTTTTTAGACAAATATCGTGCAAGGAGGAATATCATATTTGGAATTACAAATTTTTAATCAATAGGTATGAGTTATAAATTAAAAAAATGTGTTAAAACGGCTACAGAAAGCTATAGCGACCGAGTATAAATGCTGACCTGTCATTATACGGAATTTCTAAACAATGACAGTGTCAAGTTATATTAGTTATTGGAACAAAACAAAACATTCAAATCTTAATGACATATGGTCCAAATTCGAGCACCAGGCCATATCTAGTTGTTTTGACTGGCCTGTTGGTCTAGTGGTTAGTGATCCTGACTGCTGAGCCAGAGATCGTGGGTTCGATTCTCACCCAGGACAAATAGTTGTGTGATGAGCATGATCATTTGTTCTGTGTCTGGGTGTAATTTATCTATAATATGAATGTATTTGGAAATATATAAGTATGTTTATCAGCAGTCTGGTTACCAAAGTACAGGCTCTGCCTAGTTTGGGATCAGACGGCTGTGTGTGAGATGTGTCAAGTTATTTTATTATATTATAGTTTAAATAAATAGGTCAAGTTCTTGGGAACACCACCTATGTGTTACTAACTTGCATATCTGTATTAGATACTGATTACTCATTAATAATGTGCGTACTGATTAAGACATAAGCAAAAACTAACTCTTATATATATTTTTTTAAATTCAGAATTATGTTAATGTTAGAAACTACCAGATCGATTTGGTTGATATGTTGATTACTTTTATATATACTTATACATACATATTTTACACCCTCCACACACTCTCAAGTTCATGTTTACATAGATACGCGTTCGTCAGCCGTCTCTGAGCCATACTCACATTACTCACTCCTACCCTACCTGGAAGAGCATGCTTCAATTCTGTCATTCTACATTTACATAAATAGTCAATAATATTGGGAACAGATAGAAATTTTAAAGTTTTTACACATTTTCAAGGATTCTAGATCGTATTTTATACGAAAACTAGCAACCCGCCCCGGCTTTACACGGGTAACAGAACATTTATTCATTTTTTCCGAAATCTTCAACAATCACCGTCATATTTCATCATTTTTAAATAAAACCTTAATAGAATTTTAGATCTAAACCTTCCTCATGAATCACTTCGTCTATTGGTGATAACCGCATCAAAATCCGTTGCGTAGTTTGAAAGATCTAAGCGTACAGACGGACAGAGGGCGAGAAGCAACTTTGTTTTATACTATGTAGAGATTGTGTTGATATAAATTAAATCATTTGACACAATTCTTGTTATAGTTTTATATTGTTTGACCAGAGCTCATTCGGTTTATAGAAATTTACACATTAGGACGTCCAGTTGTGGTTTTACAATTTAATTTCCTTAACTTCACTTTAACTTCATTAAATTATAGCTATTGTGAATTTAACAGAATATAATTACAAGTTGTTGCCTCCGCGAGTAATAAAAAGTTTGTGAAAATCATGGTAGAATCCCAGCTTATATCAGCCCGCTTACCCTGCAAAATGAACGTGGTTTAGCTAACTAATAAAATCCTGTTTACCTATTTTTACACACACACAACTATACTCACAAAACAAAATAACATTACCAGTATTTCAAATCTATGACAGGTATAACAGTTACCGGAACTTCGCGGCACTGTGATGTAATTACTTACCATTAAAAATTGACATCTGTTTACATTTTGTTAAGGCTTGTTTTTGTTTGATACTCTATTGTTGTGGTAAGGCTTGGGAACATCATACTCACGCGATACGAATATAAACATGCCACTGCGAGCTCAACTCTACGTATATTTTTTAATAGATGAACGCATATTTTCTTGTAATGGTCCAACTTTGCAATAGGCGAAAAGAAAGTTACGACAATTTGTTATGTTTTAAACCTGCTAAAATGTTGGTAATGTATTATGATTACAGAGAGTTTGTAGTTCACGGTGTGCGGGTCTACGTTTGCTTTTTGAATTATATGAACCTTCCTTTAAACTTTATATTAGATTACTATACTACAATTTATACATCGAAGTTAGTGGGTAACTTTTTATTTCTACTAATTTATTTAGGGTATGCAAAAAAATATGTACAGACTTGATTGATTGACTGTTGTCAAACATAAAACATGTCAGAACATCTTTAGAAAATGCGCATAACTTTATGCAATGTATTGTTGCTCAACGTATAAGTCGTTCTTAATCGTTTTTTCAATACAAGAAATTGTACAACGAAATAATATAACTGAGGTAAATAAATTAAAACGGACATTTCTTAAATTATTAAATAAATATATTAAATATATATTAAATAAATAACTATGCATGACTTAGGTGTAATTATCTAAAAAGAGTGCCGCTTGACCTGCCTTTGCACAGTGTATCAAAATAGTTATGTATACACTACTGAACTATTTTGATACACTACATAAGTAATACAAAAAAAGACAATGTTTTTTTTTTCTATTATTTGATTAATAAACAGAGTTGTTACACAAATTAAATAAGAAGGTCCTGCATTTAAAGAATAAATAAATATTTAAACATTTTATATTAAATCTTCATCTTCAATCATTTACATATAAATCTTCGCACATAAGCCCATAGCTATCTCACAAAATTGTTTCCTAGGTAATTCACCAAGTGAATGGCCAGGTTGGATGTTTATTTACGACCGTTGGATAGTGTACGCCTCCATAACTTTAAGGCAAATTAACCCTGTCCGGTTGATCGTAGTAGGCCATAGCCACCCTTTCCTATGACACGAGTTAATTAGTTACATCCCACATTTTGTTGCCAAAATTTGGACATAAAATTTCACGGAGAGTTATGACTGTGTTACGGGAATACCACTTAGTGTGTTTGGGTTAAAGGGTTTTTGGGACTTTTGGAAGCACTTCGTCTACGTTTTTTTTTAACCAAGTAAGGGCTATGTAGTAAGCAGTGACTTGACAGAGATTTCTCGATGTAATTAGATTTTTGTTAATATTGTTAAGAACTTCAGTTCCTCGAGAAAGAAGATGTTGGTAAAACTAAAATAAAATGAAACAAAATGTATATTCATTTAGGTCGCAAAGAAACACGTGTTCGTGTCAGAAGTTACACTAAAATTTTGTGCCAGATACGCAATGCAATATGTAGAACCTAAAGAAAAGGACAAGACAATAAAAGTCACGACTACTTTTTTGCAAATGTTATTAATAACAATAATTACTTTTAAAACGTACATTTAGGTAATATTCATATAAGTACATTAGGAATTCGATTTAAGTATGTAAAAAATTTTGTAGATAAGAATTGCTAAAATCCATGACCACGATAGGTGCAATTTGATTGATTCACACATTTAAGAAGTTTTAACCTCCATTGGTATTGGGGCAATAGAAGCATCTACTTACTTTCACATTGAGTTTTAAGGACAGTACATGACCAAATGGTGGTGAAAGCGAAGACCAAAACTGCGCAAGGTTCTTATCGTTGGAATTCAATAATATTAATAAAACACATACATATCAAAGTTATTTATATACTACATGAGTTTCAACAAATATTCGACATAAGTGAGAATATCAAACCGCACTGTTGCTGCAAGGATCAAATCAATTAATTTAATTTTCCATTATCATTTAAATATTCATCAACTGTAAAATAGCATTTCCATAAAAGCTGATTATCAATGCTAAGCTTGAATTTTGTTATGAATATATTGTAATTCAAAACTTTAACAGAAATTTTATAAAAAAATTACACACCGAGCCCCTCGAAAAAGTTTCGGGGTTTATGTAAGCGATATGCATTTGTACATCATCTTTTTAGTTTAGTAGGCGAATGCTTTTTTTTATAAACAAAATTCATATATGTTATTACTGTGATGTGATTATTAAATGTCTATTAACCGGAAAAGCATTTTAAATTCGAGCATCTACCTCGAATTTCCTTAAAATGCTTTTGTCGATTGCACTTGAACCTTTTAGATGTTATATCAGGTGCCTCGTTCTATAGCACATTCTGCCGGCTGTATCCGTAAGCTGTCTTACTTTATTAACTGCAAAAGTTTCAAAATTGAGTTTCCCCGTGAGAGTAATCATCATCAATATTTATACAATGTGTTAAATATATTCGGTTCGAATCTTTCCAAAAGTTATTCGATTTATCATTAACGTGTATAACTTATTTTTTATGTTGCATATTGAGACATTCACAAGTTCTTTGTACATCAAGAGGTATAACTGATAACCATTCAACCCTTTAGTCATACAATATGCATTTAATCTCTGTGAACTTATTGACAAGTACCAGACCTAAGTTATGAGTAACTTAAGGTAGACAAGAAGGTTTTTTTAAACATGTTGTTCGTACTAAGGAATTTGAATAGAGAATTCCCATCCCACACGGGTTATAAACTTCAAGGCTTTTTTGTGGTTAATGTGAACTTGCAATTAAGTTTAGTATTATAAGTTGTAAAGTTTGTCAATACTGAGTATGAAACTCCACGTGAGGCACTAATAATTTCTGAGTGCTGGAGTTTCAGTTAATGTGCGCAAGCCTAAGGGCTACGGTCATAACCTTTTGTCATATGAGAACATAAAGATTTTGAATTATTATGCCAACATACATAAAAGCTTAATGTTATTTTCCCCTGAAGCAGAAGACTGTAGTGTTAGTGTAATACAGCTACGTTTTTTCGTCATGTCAGCATACCTATTGCTATGCATTGGGTTTAATTGCAAATTCCGGGACTGCAACTGACAATTTCCTGGAAAAACAAATCAAGGACCTTAACACCGCAGTCGATTTACGACATATATACTCACACCTATATCCCCGAATGGTTAGGCAGAGCGAGAAATAAAACATCCACATTTTGCCAACTATAATTTGACCCTACTTATATGTTGTTGGTTGCAGAGCCTGTTGTCGCCAACCGGGCACTTTAGGAATTAAGGATTTGAATAGGCAAGAAGGGAAGGTAAATGAAGGAAAAGGATATCGCTTATATGGATGGATTGAGGAGTGTAAGCAATACCTCGAGAAGGTCAAGGTACCTGTATCTCGAACTCGCTGTTGCCTGGAAGTCAGAGCTCTCTAACAACAATTTTGATATATGTATAGGCATCACCAAGGGAAGCACCAAGGGGCTCGTGACTAAGTGGTAGCCAAGTAGGTTCGCACATTATAAAGTTAAATAATACTAGCCAGGTCAATCTAGAATGGGTGACCATTCTTAACACATTGCGACCCTTCTGTGTCCCGGGTGCCATACAAGCATCTGTGGCATTCATTACGGGTAGTTGGAGCCCTAAAAAGTTCGACAACCTGGTCTAACTACAGAACTTCGATTTCGCCTACTACTTGGGTTGTGGAGGTCCGATAGCAGTCGCATAAAATAGCAAAGTTCAGCCGTATTCTAGTTAGACTGAAAGCCGACCCCAAAACTTAGTTGGGAAAACGCGCGGAGGATAATAAGAAATTAAACCACCAGGGTAACAATTATGTGACTTATACGCAATGGTTATCAACGCATCATCCGACACCATAGACCATAGACGTATAGAGTACGATCACGTTGGAAAATAAAACCTTTTCGATAACACCTTATTCGCAAAGCACATTAAGAATAGGCCGCATCTACCGTCCACATCTACTAAATATGCGTAGAATTCCTCGCACAATAATGCACGGCTGACCTTATTCCCCGATCGGTACGAAAGATGAAGTTAATGCCGCCATTAGGATATCTCACGCATTTGAATAGTTTTCGAGATCTTGTCGCATAGTTGCGAACTCGTAATGTACTGTTTTAATACGAAGGATTTTTTGAAATTGTTGGTTGTAAAATAGGAACAAATATTTCATTCAGGGTGGATTGAAGTTGGTTTTATTTGTTGTTTGGACGATCAAAATTAAAATAGTAAGGATCAAGATATCAGACTTGGACCGAGCTTTACTAATTATATAGAGTCTAGAACTCTAGACATTGATCGCTGTCTGTTTCGATCAGTGAATATGTTTCGTCATACAAAAAAAAAACTTTTACACTTTACAGGCTGTTTAATTTTTTTTAGTAATTCTGAACTATACATATTTGTTATTACCATATGATTACCAACTATAATATAGTTGTAGCTTTTATATATACTTGTAATTGTTTCATGTAATATTTTGTGTTTATTGAAATTGTATTTTTGTTGCAGGTAAGTACCTACATCAAAGTTTGCGTTGACGTTACTGTAAGTCTTTAATGCCGTTTACTATTCGTATGTTGGTTATTGTTTGTTTAATTAATAAAAAATCGTAAAATGTTTGATTTACATTTATAAAAAAATTAACAAAACTTTCAGCAAATAAAAAATAACACTTAATTTTATTGCCAATTACACATTAATTAATATAATATAATTATTTATTTTATTTTATTTGACGGATCACAACTTGCAACTTGTTGTATACCGGGTGTATCTGACATTAGAACACTTACTTAAATCACTGATGCCGCGTTCCTATAATCAAGAAACGATACGTTTTGCTTACGGACGGTAAAATTTGAAAATATCGTTGAATTTTCAACTTAAAGTTAACCGTCCCTAAGCAAAACGAATCGTTTCTTGATTGTGCAGTTACAAAAGTTTTGTATAGGTATGTCAAATGCAACATGTATCCAATTTCGTGATCATAAAATTTAAATTTCGATCACACCACAGTCGGAGTACCTACACGAGTTCATTACACATAAAAGTAACGAACGATACTTACTAGCTTTACGGGGACAAAGGGATTCGTTAAAAGGGTGAAGCAGTCTCGTCACATTGTTTATTTAGTCCGTCGGCGTCGGTCGGGCAAGCCTAATCCGGATCGATCGACTGCCGGAATGTGCCAGCCCTGGCTCCGAGACCATTCGCCGTCACGTAGGTATACACTATCTACAAGTTTTAGGGACCTTGCAAGGTTTCCGTACGAGAATGTAATATAAATATTTTGTTTGTTTCTGTATTTTTTTTTGTCGGTAAGAAAGGTTAGCTTGATTACTATTGTAGAAAAAAGTGGTTGCGTAAGTTTTGTTCATATCGGAACGCGGCGTGTTTTATAAACTTAACGCGAGTAATCACATACATTCATAGCAAAAATAAAGGCTTAGTTAAATGTACTCTTGTAATAATGAATGCATACGATTACAATTTAATTTAATAAAACACAATTTTAGTATATTGGCAACAAACGAAGCCAATTTTGTCCTGATGATTCAAGAAGAAAGTTAGTGTAGTATAATGGTCAATGGTTTAAGCATTCATGGTGTACGCTTTTACGATTAAACTGTTATCACATCGTTATTCATAGTTAATTAATACAATTACTTTTGTAATCATTCACAGCACTAAATCATGATATGACAAATATATATAGAGCTCTTCAACCTCCAATCAACTATTATGTTTGTTCAGTTAAAAAACAGGCCGTGCAGACCTTTTAAAATTGGACGCATTCACGTTGTCTGTCATCAGTTGACTATTATTGCTGTCCTTTTTTGTTTACTGTGTTTGTATGTTACCCGTCTCCATCACTCGTGTGATTTAAATCCCGAATCTCATGTTTATAATAACTATGCAAATTGGAGCATTTCAATATTGCGCTTCAACGGTACCAATGCGGCTTATTATAACTGAGTTCTTTACGTATCTATTTACAAAAATCAGTTTAAACATTGACTGTTAAATTACCAAGTAATGTTTACTGAATATATAGGTGCATTATTGTGCAAAATAAACAGCATGAGCATTTTCAATCTTAGTTTTTTTTACGCATTAATATACACGTCAACAGCAAAGGCACCCGTGGACCTATAGAAACGCCATATTATGTGGTAACGCTTGCAGTTGTAGCGTGACGGGCAGATCTTCGACGCTGAAATGACGACAACCACCGGTGTCGTTGCCGTTGGTTGTCGAAGGCTGCAATTGCCTCTACCGTTAACAAGGCGTTGCTCGTGTATACGAAGCCCAAGAGGAATTGCAATAGATTTGTGCTCCGAGAAGTGAGAAGTACATCCACCTTACTGAATATATTGAACAGCATTACTAGTGCAGTGATGGTTTCTGCTAGCGAGTTGGGTAGCCGAAGTTCCATGGCAGGGGGGGGAGTAACCGCTTCTCATAAGGGCTAACTATTGTATACCAACTTAGTCGTATTAACAAAAGACGGACAAGAGAGAGACTATATTATTTACTAACTACCTACCTACTTATAAAAAGACAATACATATATATAATACTATGTTGCAATTTTAATTAATGTTAATTTACACAAGAATTTTACTATTTATTTGTTTTTGAATATTGAAGTTTGTTTTTAATCTTATAGTACCTACTGATTGTTACTACTTACATTTTAGACGTTTATAATAGAAATCACTTTCTGCGCATGGATTATTCTGTTAGCATTAAGGTGCCTGTAAAGAAATAATAAATAAAATAATAAAAAGACTAAAAATAGATAATTTTAAAACTACATTATTGGCCGGCAACGCACTTGTGACTCTTGAGGTGCAGGACATGGACGGGCAACGGTACTCACTTACCATCAAGTGACCCGTCTGGTCGTTTGCCCCCATTTTAATATAAAAAAAAATTAAGATTAGGCTGTGTCTAAAATATAATTATTCATTACTTTTCTACTATTTTTGTATCATAGATATATGTATTTTTTTATACAAAGTTTTGACTGAAACCCTATACCTTTTATAAAAAGATTTGAAAAAAACTTAACACAATGGTCCTGGAACATAATTCAAAATTCAGTCGAATTGAACTAAGTATGCCAAACGATCATAAATCTTTAATATTTTATGGTGAAAAGAGATGCAACGCCGATTTCGTGCTAACGTTCGTTATAAAGCGACAAGTTCATTATATATTTAGAACAAAATACTCTAGCGGAAATCACAAACAGTTGCCATTCTCTAAAATCAATAATTTTTAGTTACGTCGTTATTCTCGCAAACAAGCGTACACACCGCTCTGTCTAGGCCCAAACCAAGCAAAGCTTGTACTATGTGTTCCAGAACGCGCAAAAATATAGATACCTTTTTTGTAAATATATTACTTAGTACATATTATATAACTAGCTGCACCCCGCGTTTCACCCGCGTAAGTCGGTGCCGTGACAATATCGGGATAAAAAGTAACCTACGTGTTAATCCAGGTCTCCAGCTATCTACATACCAAGTCTCATTACATCCATACATATTCACAAACTTTCACGTTTATAATATTAGTAGGATATAGAAACACCCATTTGCATTGGGCGGGAATCGAACCCGCGACCCCTGGCGTGGCAATCGAATGCCACCGCGCCGCAGAGGTCGTCCAATTGTCATTCCATTTCCTTATCTTTCTGCTGAAGTTTCTCATGTGTACTGTTTTATATAACATACTGTTTATTATATATTTGTATGTTTTTCATTTGTCTTGTTTGAAGGTTAGAATTTTCAAATTTCTCGACCAACAATGTTTTATTATTTTATCTTATTAAAGGTATAACAATATCTTCGTGATATTGAATCTGTGAAGGCTTTGTGTGTGCGGCGGCTAATAAACTTAGCTTATGATCTTAGAAGAGGTTTGAACAAACCTTGCTTTACTAGTTTCAATAGGATTTAGGTTTATAGCTTTACACATTTTTATTTACATATTCTTTGCGGTTTTATGCATTAAGTTAGTGAGGGGCTTTAGTATACTTATTTTTTCTGTACTTAATTAATATTTTCAAACACTTCAATACCTATTCCGATTCTAAAATTACTAACAACTACTCAAAATTCGCTTAATTAGAAGACAACTTTAAAACTCGTGCTCCCATAACATGAATTTTAACAATAGAACTAAACTTCATTTCATTCTGTAATTGAGAATAGTTTAAATAATCGACTGTACGACATTTAAACACAACCAAACAAACAAATTCCAATTAATAGTTCTAAATGGCATTTCAAAATAACTGTAGCATTTAATACAATATTACAATGTAGTCCGGTATCTGGTTTGAGAACTAAACGAATTATATTATTTCCGTCAAGTAACAGTAGAAATAAGTCAGCATTCAGGTTACATGACACGTTGTCTAATACCTGAACTAAATACTACCCTGACCGTTGATTTACGATTTGTTTGCTGACTAATAAGAGAACTTAGCTAAGCGGAACCGATTTGTAATCTGAGGGCGAGGGATTTGTAGCATTATGAAATTATAGATTAAGTATCTTTGACACTACAAAAAGTTAAATAACATGACGACTTAATTTACTTTAAAAAATTGTGTGAAACTATATTTTGTTTTTATATATATTTTTACAATTTGTTTACTTACTTATTAAATTTTGTTTGAATTTCAATTTTCAAAATTTTCATCTTCATAATTTAAGTTGATATGAGTTGTTCAATTTTAGGAAGGAATGGTTTTTTTTTGCGAAATCAGATTGCGAACAACGAACTAGACTTGACCATCTGCCTTATTCAAAATTTGAACTTGATTTTGCGTTACTAACATAATATGTATTTGATTTCTTATTCCGGCACAAAATTTTACAGCAATTACTGACTTATTTTACGAGCTGATAAATACTAATAACATTAATGCAACAATTCAAGATGATAACGGCACCCCACGTAATTTAAAAGTACGATTACATTTGCATCTTGTTACCGCATGCCCAGATCACCCCTTATAAAGTTGCCAAAACCTCCTTTGATCTTCACATTGTTTTGTCCGTCTACGAAATTTATTTTGAACCCGGTGCCTTTGGGTAACGTATTTTATACAAAGTTGGCATAACTTCTACCGGATATAAACCCTTATACATAAATGCTATTACGAGAATTTTGTTAGAATAGTTTTATAGGTATGTAATATGTAAGTTTGGCTTTCAAATTTCGCTACTTGTATGCATAATCCATCCGATTTATACACCTACGTGGTGTATAAATCGGGACTTAATGGTGAGGATATTTGACCTAGACTAACTCCCCTAGATTGAAGTTTACGAATTTACCCGTGACCACGACCGGTACAATTCCATCGATTCGAAAACAGTATCGAACCTCATAATTATTATGACGATTAAGTCAATATTAAAATGAAGAATGTAGGCAGGTATGGGTGTTATAATAGCATGTGAAACGAAAGATTGTCACTTCACATCCTAATAACATAACATACGTATAGAAACTTCATACTCAAACATTAATGTGAATAGTATGATGTGATCATAAAGAATCTAGTCTATCTATACCGATTATAAGAAACAGACAGAAAACAAATAAGTTCTGAGAAGTGAAGAAGATAATTTATGTGCAATCTGTCTTCGCTTATCATAATACATATATGTTTAGTGTCATTGAAACTCAGTAAGATGCGTGCAAAAAAGACACAGCCACGTGTGTGGCAACGTCACGCGTCACGTTCGATTGCTTTTACGAAAAAAAATTACCTAATGAAAAATTCAAGAGCTCCAAGAGCAGAGTTACCTTTTGCGAAATAGTCGAAAAAACTCCGCCACTGGCCATCTCAAAGTCCTCTTAAAGATTAAGACTTCTAATCGTATCCGTCCCTTCGCGATAGAAGCGGGCTTGTGGGAAGATAAAGTGCCTCCACAAGGACTTACCTCTTCAAAACTCGAACCCCTTACTATTGTGAAGTGCATATTAAAGCGGGCGGGGCTTTCCTTGTGAACTCGCTCCTTGATTTGAAGTTTACAGTCATCGTAAGCCAATTCACGGGGTTAAATAATTTCCTCTAATTCGTGGCTTTGTTATTGGTAAAGGGTTTGTTTAGTTGTAATTAACAGCGGGTGAGTTCCAAGAATTTTGATATAGAAAAAGCAATTTAGTTTGATTTGACTTTATATTGTGATATTTAAAATCTTATGAAATTCTCCTTGGGCATAGAACAATATAAAATATGTTGTTTTATGTGTGTTACATCGACTTTTATATCTGTGGTATTTATATTGTTACTATAAAAAAGATTTTTATTAATCTTTTTACGATTATTGGTGAAAATAAATATTAAATTTGTAATGGTAACCTAACTAACGAGCAATATAAAAACTAGACTAGCCATGTGATAAATCAACTTAGTTGTTGAATGGCAATCGAATATTCATGCGGAAAACATTGAGCCATGTATAAAATGAACATCCAAAGCACTTCTACTCAGGATCAGGACTTAATTATACAAATTTGTGAAGTAAGAAGACAATTTTATTATCACTGTAATTGTTCCTTACTATAATTTTGGAGGGTCGTCGTAATAATTAGAATAGAGAACCTATTACGTGTTATATTTATGTAAAATGGCTGCGAAAATTTACCGTTATTAGTTATTCTTTGTCTATAAAGATTAAGTGTGTAAGTTAAATTTTATAGTGACAAAATACGTCAGCCTGTTAAATAACTCCAAGATGGTAGTTATTTTAAATGTGTACATAAATATAAGAATAGTGGTCCAAAAGTCTTTTAAGTTTCTCTGTGTTTAGTATGTTGTATGTATGTTTTTTATTTTTAAAACTAAAGTGCCAATAACATTTTATTTCTATAAATACCTTTAATTATTAATTACGTAAAGATTTTTACGATTCAAATAAAACTAAAATAAAAATAACTCCTGATAGTTAATAAACACAATATTCTAAATATAGCAGGTTTGTGAGTTTGAGTAACTGAAGAAATACAAACCACCGTTGGCTTTTGTGTCTTCACAGTAACTGGTAAATAAAATTTAATAAATTATTTTCTCTGAACTCTGTTGGGTAGAGAAGAGGAATAAACGTTTTGTAAACCTCTCTAGAGGTTTAACGGCGAGACAGAAATTGTCCGGTTCTTGCTACTTATGTTAGAGTGATTGTGAAATAAGATTCTTGTAATTTTAAAGCTTAACTTTGAGTATGGCTGCAGCTAAGATAATAGTTACTTGTAAGTATGGCGGAAAGCGTAAATCTCACTTTTTAAAACATAAATACTATTTACTATTTTAAACGATATTGTTAAAAAAAAAATGTTTACCAAGTGGCTTATCTAAATGTCCGTTGTATTGTAATTTAAATTGCAGTACAACAAAATATTTGGTTCTGTGTCGTCCTGAATTAATACTATTTTTGGGTACATTTGTATTAAACATTTAAGCACAGAATCTTTTTACTATTTATTTATTTAAATAATTTTAAAATACGTTGCATTGGTCTCGTGCCCTAATTTTGCGATTGTGCGCATGCATTGATCGATTCTCGTGAATCAGGGAGAGTGAAATTGAATTGTAAGTATTTTAAAACTTCTGTGTCAGCACAGGCTGAAAGCGTGCCCTGTAGATTGAACAGAGCATGCTTCCAGTCTCGCCCTCAACTTCGTGGGATCAAAAACACAATTGTCTAAATGTGTATCTGTTTAAAACACATTTGCCTACCCCTTAATTATTCTGCAGCCTTATAAAGTATAAAACTTTTAAGCTTATAAGTTACAAGCATAAAAAAAACATTTTTCAATTTGGCGATACCGGTCCTTGTGAATGTATCACACAAAAACGTACACGACACACGATAGCCACCTACGTTGCAGAGTGGAGCGAATTGTTGCTACTTTTTTATTCGTCCTGAGTCTCAGCAAAAACAAAAGCAATCTATGAATCGGCCGCTTGCCCGCAACAAATTTGCCGCCGCACAACTCCTTAACCACTACCTATTCCACTGATATTCGGTCGATAGTCGCATAACTTTAAAATTTTAATTTATTAAAGAGCTCGGTTGTGTAATACGAGATTTGCGGCCGTGAAAGCCAGTGTCGCTGAGCTTCGTGTATTAGATTACCTACTCTTTGCGGTTTGTAGAGACGCCATGAGCATTGTGGTTACAAAGCTTCTCACGGCGCGAGGCCGCTGCTTCTAGCTCGTACGTGTCTAATCCGAATTCCTACTATTGTTTCAAGCGGAAGGTGTTATTAACACTTATTTTCTCGCCTCTAACGGCATACATTTGTTTAAACCTACAGTCCATAGATGTGACTGCGTACGACTCTTTATTTAAGTTATAAATACTTTATATTCACAGTAGCTTTAAGACATTTGTGCGCCCGTTAGAATATTATTCCAAAGGGTATTCTAAAGATACTGTGAAACTGTATGCGGTGTAAGTCTTGTGAACGGTCCGGGTAATTTATTCGTTCCCCAAAGCAGTGCATCACCGAAGACTGCGCTGCTGCTGCCCGTAGCGTGGGCGGCACCCACTATTGTGACAAAATAATGTCTCCTCACTATAACCTTCTCCTTCCCGATGCAATACTTGAAAATACACTTTATTCTTACAGCAATAAAACAGAAATTTAATTTTTTTATCTTACCAGATGGTATGTTGAGATAGCGCTGAATAATCAACGCTTAAAACGTCTGGAAAAGGAAGATACGGTAATGTAATATGAATAACAAAACGACAGAGATATATTCCTATTTAATTCTTATTACTTACGACCAACAATAATATATAAATTATAGAAGTTCATTCTATTGATACAATAGTGCCACAATAAGAGTTTACTAAATATACAGATACTGTAGATGATAAATATATATAGTGTAGTTGCTTTGATCTATTTTTGATTCGGACACGATAGCTTTGGCGATTGTGTTTCTCGCTCGAGTCGGCGTCGCAACTCCAATTTTCCACCAGAGTAAGTTTCCAGCAATTGATGCGTTGTGATGCGGCGACAGCTCGCGAGCTTGCGACTAATTACTTTCGCCAAGTCGAACTTTGTCGTAGCCGGGTAGGGCTTCGCTTCAACTGTCGTGCGAGTTTTTTGTTACACTATTTGTGCATGTGAAACTCGTAGAGTCGGAATAAATTGAATTGATACGTGGCAACGCTTGACAACAGCGTATAGCTAGTGTAAGCGTTTACTTTTTGTATCATTTATTTTTATGCCTCTGAGACTTGATGAAACCATGGCCGTGTTTGTATCCTTATAATCTCTTTTATGATTTATTTTAAATACATTTATAGTTTATTTTGATTATATCAAACATAATTAATCACTGTTAGGTACATTAACATAAATACTATGGCAGATATTTTTTATCCCTTATTTTATTTCAAACAAGGTGTCTCCAAAATCAGGCCCAAAGCATCGAGAAATGGTACTACCATTCCTGGAGCCTCTGTTCTCTTGGAGGAGAGCGAATCCTTCTTTCCAATTGAATATTGTTTCAGAGGTATTTTAAAAAACAAGTGTGTGTGTGTACTTATGTACGCACGTAAGAAGTTATACGTTTATCTATCTTTTTAAATAAAGTTTATTTATGATAATACATACCGTCAACTAACCTCAAATTCTACAAACTTACTCAAAGTAATATGTAAAAAAATTATCACTATCGTGAATTTGGTAACTTTTTTGAAAAACTAAAATGTTGACTAGCTCACTTCAGGGTGTCGGTTTTCCGTGACGGTGTGCGCGCGCATCGTAAAAATTTACTCTCATCATTTTTCCATAACGTGTCAAAAGAAGTATAACTAAAAAATATCCAAAGGACAGCAGGAGTAGCCCCAAAAGATTACCGCTGTTATTAGGATTACGGTTTGGGTTTACTACGGGAAGATCTGTGCGAGACTACATTCACTGTTCCTGGATCAAGAGATGGTTTCTCCATGCGCCTCCTTACTTTTTTGATATTTAGAATGACGTGGAAACAATGAGTAGCTCTTAATGTGGGATAGTCCTGCCTTGGCGGAACATTATCCTGTTGTACCTAGTAATGTTTTTCCGTTAAGAAAAAAGACATTACCGCCTCTGTTGAATGCACCGGGAAATAAATTTTCTAGATAATCACCCCATACCCTCTTTATTCTACTTCTACTTTATCTGTGAATTAGAGCTGTTTCACTACACCCATACGTTTCAGCTACAATTAAATACATTAACACAAGTAATTACTAAAATCACAGGTGGGTAAGCATGTTTCCGTATAAACGAATATATCATCGAAAAGCAATCCAGGCATTTGGAGCACAAAATATTTACTGATAACGAACAAGTCACGCAATAGCCGCGTTATCAGTATTACCACAGATAAAATAATATAGGTATTTTATATTTTATTTGTACATATTATGGTATTTAATACCTGAAAAGATATCTACAATTGCCGTCACCTTTCGAAAATGCACTGTTAATTGATTTAAACCTTTGCTTTATATGTTTAAATGATTTAATTAGACTTTTTTATTCGATAGAGGGCAAACGAGCAGACTGGTCACCTGATGGTAAGTGATTACCATCACCTATGGACACTTGCAATTCAAGAGTCACAGGTGCGTTGCCAGCTTTTAAGGTGGTAGTTTATTCGCTACGCTGAAATCACGAAGTCAGTAGATTTTAATGAAGTTCGAAATACTGATTTATATCGCGAATTAAAAATCAAAACACAGGAGCAATACCACGTAGCAAAATCAAGTTGTTAATAATATGGTATCTCCTCTATTTCTTATTAAAAACTTAATAATGATATGATTTGAATTTCAACGCATAAAATAATCACCAAAAAAAAATATACCATTTCTTCAATTACTAAAGATATATACTTAAATACTTAAATAACCTTTAAATAATAATGTTTTAACATAAATCAAATTATAAAACATTTCTGAAAATTTTCTCTTAAGAAACAATGCGTATTCATGTAAACTTTAAAAGTAGGCGGAGCCAATTTATTACAGCAACCAATTTTCAGGTTCATGAATTTCAGAGTACATAACAAAAGTTTTGTCGTCACAAAATCCTCAGAGCTTCAGGCGTGCGACAACATCGGCGAAAACGTGAAAAGTAACTCATTCCCGTCATGACCAGGAGCTCCGGTGATGTGTGAATCGCCTTCGTGTAGATGCGTGGCTCCATGCCAATTCGAGGTGCCTCTGTGCCGACTGCATGCATGTTAGAACATATATACTGATTTATGAGACCAACTTTACCGCTGCTAAGGAGTTTATGTATAAAATAGGTATAAGATGCGATGATTTGAAATGAAAAAAAATAAAACGTATGCTAAACTTTCATCTAAATACTCAAAACACATACAATTAAAGAGTAAAACCGAATAGTAACAACAGTAAACATAGACTGAAAAGAAAATAAATGCTACGAAAATAATCGGTAACCCTTAGATTATGACCTATACATAATCTAAGCGATACCTCTTTTTTAAAAAGTAGCAACATCTTTCTAGCATTAGCGGTACTATTTTCTAAAATTATTATCATTACCCTAATTTCATTTTCATATAATCTGGCAAGACTGTTCTAGACGACGTCGTATTTCGGTTGCTCGAATTTCTCTCAGCTCAACTTAACATTGTATTATGTTAGACATAGTTCGGCTAAGGAAGGTGGAGTTGGGTAAAAATACGTAAAGTCTAATAATAGAAGAATGAAGAGTTTGTTTTTCTCAACGTGCTAATCTCAGGATCTACTAGCTGAACCGAATGACCAGGTATTGCACTGCCTCGCCCGGCTGTATGTCTGATGTCAATGAGACACCATATTTTTTTAGTCAGTCACAGTGGAACCTAGAAGCTTCCTCGAAGATAAAAAATAAATGGAACTAGCCTAGAGTCTACTAGCTGAAATGTTATTTATGCGTTACTTTAGCATGTAACCACTGATAAAAGTTTTACTCTTTAAAAAAATACTAACATTCCTAATATAATAATCTCCTTTTAAGCCTTCTCTGTTCCATTTGGAGAACTTTCACTTGAAATAAGCCGGCCCTTGAAATCCATTTTGTGATTTGTTTGATGGGTTTTTATTTTAATTAGAATTAGAATTTCTGTACTTTGTACACATAACTAAACAAAGGCATTCTAAAGAAGTCAATCTTACTTTAAATAACTTATTTTTTAGTCTTGTCTTGTCATTGGTCATCAACATCATCATCATTGGATTAACCGTTTATATGCTTAATATCTGTTCTGTGTAAGTCTTAGTTCACTGATCTCATTAATCGTAGTTGAAAGTGATTTAGACCGGCCCACTGATACGTTGCAAATTTTCAAGTTAATCGGACGTCTTGAAGTTGATGAAAAGAATGGATATAGATAGATAGATACACGTTACGCTAATTTAAATCGTGTCACAAAAATCAAAGACGAAATTAAAAGGAGCCTTGATGACCTTTATGAGCTACTGAAGTATATAAATGTACTTACATCATCGTTGTGACTTTAATTACATACGATTAAAATATATGTATGTACGAGTATGTATGCGGTTTGTATGCCTGTTGGTCAACGATAGTGATATGAAAAAATATGGACCAGCAGCTAAACACGTAATTCTCATTGTCGCCGCCAATTCTGACCGCAAAGATTTCCACTCCTAGTCGCGTTTGAACTTAAACTTAAGTATATGTCCAATATTAGATATTCCATGCATCAATAGGACTGCTTGTATTGTCTGCGTTCTGGACACAGGGATTATTTCAAATGTGGTGCAATATTGGGGGGACATGAGAGTAAGTTGTCAAAGTTCGAGTGTCAGCCTTAGTGTAGAGAGGCACCGGTAACCAGTAAAGCGCCGTGAGATTGCTTGTAGATCCTTTTATTTTAGACTTAAATAATAACGCAGGGATCCAGCTATTAGAAGTCCACATGTCAGAGCCACCCGTAAATACATTACACGGACAGCTAAACCAATTTCGCCCCATGAACTGACAAACACCACCTAAGGAGCACAACAGTGCCTAGCACGTAATTGGACTTAGATGGAGCTTTGATATGTTAATGTGGGTGGACAAGCAACATGTAGCATGCGCCACACCACACGTCACACTTCGACCGAGAAATTAGACTAGCGGAGATATACTAAATGTAATACAGTATAGTATTTTATTGGCTGAATATAGACTTCACGTAACAAGCAAATACTAGAATTAGCCATTACGGTGTTTTAAGATTGTTATGTCAGTTTATCGTAAGGCAGTTACTTGTTAACTCCCACTTGAAAGTTCACCTTTATTTTATACTAGCAGCGCCTCGCGGTTTCACCCGCGTAAGTTCCGATCCCGTGGGAATATCGGGATAAAAAGTAGCCTATGCGTTAATCCAGGTCTCCAGCTATCTACATACTAAGTTTCGTCGCAATCGGTTCAGTGGTTTTTGCGTGAAACAAACATCCATCCATCCAAACTTTCACATTTATAATATTAGTGGGACATAATTTATCTATAATATGTATGTATTTAGAAATATATAAGTATGTTTAAGAGCAGTCTGGTTACTATAGTACAGGCTCTGCCTAGTTTGGGATCAGACGGCCGTGTGTGAGCTGTGTCAAGATATTATTATTAGTTATTATTATTCTAAAAAAATTAAAGTTAAGAAGTAAAGAAGGTCGCACTTTACTATTAAGTTTACTTCTGTAACCGAGCTAAATCTTAAGGCTCCAGTTGTATGTATGTCAGGAGATTAATAGCAGATTCTCAATTTGGTTGATTGCGACTCCATCGTCAAATATATTTCACTCAATTAACTATAAATATACAAAGTGTAGATAATACAACAAAACCGTTATTTTGAAATCGAACTCTGAAACCTCAGTTTGCCATCACCTATTTGCCTGTATATTATATAATATTATATGATTCTAAACAACAAAAAAAGTCGCATATAAATATAAAATGATAAAGATATACTTTTTCTTACTATATTTATTCTAAGTGACAATAAGCTAAGTTAAACTGGTATATTTCTAATAATTATACTGAAAACACGCAATTGTCACATTACAAATGTAATCAATCAAGTAAAAATCTCTGCATATATTTCTAAAGGGGTTATTTACTTGTGCAAATCATTTTGGACTTTAATTTCTACGGAGTAAAACATATAATTTAAAATAGAAAGTCAACCCTTGAAACGCTTGTCACTCTAAAATTGACATCTGGCATTTGCTTTGATATTATTGACGGGCTAATTCATTAGTGTTTACTTGAGGGGCGGAACCGGTAATAATGTGAGAGCATAATTTATTTTAGAAATTTTATATTAGAAACGTATAGCTCTTGAAATAAAGTCGAAATTTCTTTAATATTCACAGTATCAGTCTTGAACTGGTTTTAGATTTATCAGCGTAGGTATGATTAAAATTGAAATCATATTCGAATACAAGCGCTGAATGGCATTTAGAACTTGTTGAATCTAGAGAGTCTAGCATTAAAAACCTTGATCGACTGATCAAATGTCAGATAAAGTGACACTAAGTTAATTTAAATTTGAGGCGTAACCTCTGAAACATACAGGAAATATATTTAGGCAATAAAATAGAGAAGAAGAAGACGAAAAGGAACTGTATTTATTATTCACGTAGTAGTCATATTGTTCAAAAAATTTAGCATTCGTCACTTCTTCTCTGTATAAACTATAAGTGTACGAAATTTCATACTCCTCCGTCCGCCCAATTTTCGTAAAAGGGATCCAAAGTTTTCGCTTCACTTATTAATATATAGATAATATTAAAGATAATCTAGAAGGATTTGTGTGCATATGTAGTATGTATTTACTACGTTACACCCAAGTTATGTTTGTTTGAAGTGGTTGTGGGTTAGTCAGTTACTTATTCAACTTTAGTGCTAATGTGCACACGAGTGTAGTCAAAACTTTGTTAGTAATTTCCAAACTTACCTATTGGTTTTGAAGTTGCATAATCGGCTCAAGAGACAATGGAGAATTAGTATAGAAAACAACATGGTAAATTTTTGATTGTTGATTAATTTTTCCACCGAGTCAACGTATAGTTTTTACGGTCTTTAGCTTCAATATTGCAACGACATTCACTGCATGGATGGCGCAATGGTGTCCCTCGCCACTACGCCGCACTGAGTGTTGTGGGTTCAAATCCCGCACGGGACGAAAATTTGTGTGATCCATAAATAGTTGTCCCGAGTTTGGGTGTGTCCGTTGTTTGAATGTTTGTGAAGCACCCCGCGACACAGGAATATTCCTCATGCGGGAATTGCTTTCTAATTAAAAAAAAAAAGAATTTCTGCCACTTTGGGCAGTCGTCGTGTCGGTCGTGTCTCATTTTTTAAAGAAAAAATTGGTTTATTACTATATTTTGTCATGAAAGGTTATTTTTGGGGCTTTTTACATGTTTGATTCTTGAAGTCTGTCTTCCTTTCTCAAAATATAGCTCATTCTTAAGATTAAAAAAAAAACATAAAAAGTCCCCAAGGTTTTACTCGAGTGCTGCCTGCCCAGTCTTCTTTACCTAAATGTCCTTTGTTACCATGTTTACCTACATTTATACGTATATGTTATAATACCTACTCAATGATGCTGCCTTTTATAGAGAGAAAGTAGTTCTTTGATTGGAGAGACCAAAATTTGGACCGAGCACAAAAAGCAGTTTTAAAGTGGACTGGACTTCTTACAAAAATTTAAATTCTTAAGAAAGCAAAACTTGATAGTATCCACAATCAACTCTTAAAGTCTTATAATATTATAATCTATTTAGGTAGAATTAAGTTATTCTCGTAAGTACAAGTCTCGGAAAACGAACTTTACGTAGAAGTTACTTAAACGTTAAAATTGATTTGGGTTCCTAATGGATTCCCAAGTTGTTGCTGACAAGGGCAAAACCTAAAGGAATTAAGATTTATCCCTTATGTAAGTACTTCCTAATATTTTCAAGCTAATTCGAAGTCGATTTATCTCAGTCGAGAAAATAACTTAACATCGCGAAATAAATCATTCAATATTTTCTTAAATCTTAGCCTTGTTCGAGTACCGCACCAAGTCTTTAAATCTGAGTCAATGGTTAACAAAACGATCAATAAATGGGTTTTTTCTTCACAATAGTTGGATGCCAATATTCTAAATTTACTCCGTTTTGTTTGTCGAATTCGAGTGAGACCATACATAGTGAAGTACAACCATACTTCATATCCAATAAGGATGATAATAAATGCGAGTGATCATGTAATTAGAATGTTATATTATAATCACAATAGCTAACCAGTATTTGAAATTTATGTACTTAAACATTATTTTTTATGACCTCAGTTATACTAACAGTGGGCAATTAGTTTGGTCTGGTCACATTACAAATCTACGCACGCCCACAGTCGCACACCTGTGTCCAGTAGGTATTCGATTGTGCTGCACGACTGAACACGATTCTTTTGTTTCAACTAAAGGGTAACAACGATTATTAGGTAGGATTATTTTTATCAAACCCTAATATACATGTTTAAAATTAAATTTATACTAGGAGTAGACAAATTTGAAAGAATAGATTTTTTCACAAAAAAATAAGATACCAACTTGCAGGACTGAAAGGATAAGGATCCGACTCGTGCTTACCAGTTATTTTTGTACATGTCGGTGTCAGTCCCTGCGTCTCGCCGACGTGCGCCCTTAGCCTTGCACGTTCGAAGGGTACGTATTTCCGATTAAAGCACCTTGCCTCCCCCTCGCCTTACCTCACTTATTGTGTCACCCTCGTCACGATTTTTAATAGACGTAGTTCACCCATCCTCTTCAACGCACTTGATTTGCGAAGCACGTATATTTCGTCGACATGAAATTATATTTAATACTTAATTTTGAACCTTGTTTTCTGTAGAATAAGGATCGTGTGGATGGCAATATTATTTTAGTGATGTTCGCAGACGATCTCGTGGTATGGTCGGTTGTAGGGGCTGTGTTTCGTTTTGCGGCGACATCGTTCAGTGCACTTTATTGGAAAAATAAATCGAATAGTCAAAGCTTTCGTGCTTGAGCGTCGTTATCAATAATCCGAGTACATTCTTGATTTCTGGTTGTCCTATTGATTTAAACAACCAATTGGGCTAAAATATATCTGATTATTACTGAAAGCAACGCGTAACTTTCCTTAACGGGATCTAACTCAAAGTCTCTTGCATAAAAACATTGAAATATGTAGTTAACTGCATAGATTTGTGATCTAATGCAAAGAAAACGGAAATAATAGCAGCTGAAGCAAATTGTGATTGCATAATATATTAAGCCCCTTCTTCCGGCACCTATTCACCATCAGTGCGACAGACAGTGCTCTATGCAGAGGATGTCTCAACGCGAAGGAAACGGCCGCCCACGTTATCCTGGAGTGCGACGGAGTGGCCACACAACGAGCAAGTATTCTCGCGGGTGCGAGATCGCTCCTAGAAGCCTACGAACGCCCCAGGAGGCTTCTGTGCTTCTGGAAGAGGCTAGGCTGGCTCAAATAGGCAGCCTATCTGAACGCATAATGGACTGTCTATGAGTCTAAATGTGGAAACAGAGCCCTACACCAATACCAATAAGCCCCTTCTTCATTCCCTACACATAAACTACTCCTTCGTTCTTGGGTCAGTCAATATTTGACTCTGATTACGAGTCACAAATTATGAAATAGCATTTGCAAATTTTGTGCTAAAAATTAGTATATGTTAATTATTTCTAAAACAGTATTTTATAAATGTCGGTACGAATATTATCACCATATTGATTCATTGTTGCTACACCTATTTATGACCTATGTTTATTAATATTTCGTGTTATAAGTATTACGTGTAATAATTAGTTTGGTATATTCATATTTATGTGATCGATAACGCGTTTTATTACAAAATTTGCCATAACTTATCTTATAAAACCGGTACAGTAATAAAAGTTTGATAAAAAAGTAATCAATTTTTATAATGAACCTTCCCATGTTTTTCATTCAATAATAATTTGTTACGATGTGAATATCAAGGCCACATTCAGAGATATGAGTTTTTTTATACTACTAAAGTAAACAAGCACACGGCTCGCCTACGCCTGAGGGAAATGAGATTTGAGGTATTAACGATTGCAATATAGCAGGGCCACAACTTGCGCGTTGCGTACATTGTAAAAAACATTTTTTTACTATGACTTATTTCAATATTATTACATTTAGCCGTACCCCACAGTTTTTACTCCTAAGTAGTTACTCCTAAGGTTCGTAGCGTGATGCTTAATAGCCTATACTGTTCCTCAAGAAATGAGCGATGAAAAATTTATAAGGAATTCTTCAAATTTAACGGGTAGTTCCATAGATTAACGTTGTAATGGAAAGCGAGTAACGTTCAATCAGAATATTGTTATTTTGGTTTCTTCTTCTCTCTCTTCAGTTTTATTATATTGGTATAGAATAGTATAGATTAACATATTACGTAATAAAGAGTGTTAAAGTCTAAATATTTTCAAAAGAAAAAAGAGATAGAGCTCTTTAAAATACTCACACTGAAACTAAATAAAAAAAGCCATAGTTCAGCCTAGTGGACGACATTGTGACATTACAATATTATGAGTCAATAAACGCACACTTCATTTATGAAACTTATCAATCTACTTCACTTATAATATAATTGATTTAATCTATTAATTAAATAATATTTTATAGCGAGAAAGTACTATAGACTACGTCCTCGCTGGTATATTTCCTGATATTTAGAAAACATATATATCACATATATCTCTAGTGGTCACTCATATATTCTGAAACATTTACTAACTCAAGTCAAGAGAACTCCTTTTATTTATAAAAACACAATATATAATTACATTTGTTACATACAATATACCGTAAAAGAATAAAAAAAAAAACAGTGCAGAGTTGTTAATACTTAAGAATATTTCTTTACTTAAGAATTCATGTATAACTCAGTGCTCTTCTACATTGGTAGGTTGTGAATATTATTTAAATTGGGAAATAATAATTCACATTTAGTATGTATACCACTACCACTACACACACACACTAAACTATATACTCATTAAATCTTAATTCGTTTTTATTACAAAAAAAACCTAAATAAAATTTATTTTTTATAACATCAATATAATGCGAATTAACATGTTGAAACATGGCCAAGTTTCGACCCAATTAAAATAACTCGATTGTAAAGGTATAAAAGCAGTTAATTATCTTTTTTTTTCGCTTCAATTACTGCGATAATTTTATCATTAATAACGCAGTGGTTTTTATTTTCGCATTGTCATGGCAACGGGAAGTAGTTATTGCAAACCTTTGGGTGGAAAAACTTCAGTTCAGTTAATTACGGTATGAAGTTTTGGCGGGTTTCTGAGCTTTGATGTTCTCTTTGTTAGTGACTGGGGTTGATTTGTTAAAAGAAAAGGGAAAATTAGTTTGGGGCTATGTTTTGTTATTGTTTAGTTTATTTGGCAAGATTTAATAACATTATTTACCTCTAGTCGGAAATAAAAGTTTTTAATAGTTTGAAAGCACATCTAGCTACGAGCTATTCGATTAAGGAAGTTACTCCACCGTAAAAAAACAGCAGTTATATAACAGTACTATTATTGAATTATATATCTGTCGATGTACGGACAGTGTAATGGAAGTAATAGCGATATCGCTAGTATTATGAGTGTTTGTATTGGCAGCAATAACTGTACTATCAGATAGATTGTGTTTTTTATCATCCGAGTTGAAGAAAAAACTTATAAGGAAAGTGTTTAGATATAGCTGAACTATAGGACCACTATGGTAATGATAAATGAGTTTATTTGGCAAATAAATCTTTTCACGTCGATTAGTTCGGGTAAAACTAGACGGTTTCGGCATTTAATATGACTAGCCGTGAGAAGAAACGCTGAAATAAACTCAAGGATCTAAGTGTACTTAAACAAAAAATGTGCAAGTGGTGTGTAGAAATCCAGGGTGGTCTTAACATCAGAGAACGATGAGAGAAAGATGAAAGAAGGTTGCTCCAGCCCTCCGATCGCACCGCCACCACAGTCAAACATTTGGGTAGGCCAATGAAAACAGAGCTGCCAGACTTTTATGAAGCTACTATCCCAACTAGCACTTTCATTCGCAGACGTATATACACATACTAACTCTTTTCGCGACTTCATTCGGGAGGCAATTCAAAATTATCCCACGGGAACCGTATATTTCCCGGGATAAAATGTAGCCTATGTCCTTCCCCAGTATATAATCTATCTCCTTCCCTGATTTCATTACGATCCGTTTAGCCGTTTAGTTGTGAAACGGCAACAAACAAACAAACAGAATTACTTTCGAATTTATGTATTATCATAGTAAAGATTGTGAATAAGTGTGTGACACAAGTATTCATAAACTTTACTATGATGTTACTCAGTGCGAATGCGTGCACAACGTTAGTGAGTCTTATTTTTTATGAATAGGATTTACTGTGCTAAAGTAATATCCAACCTTAGATATAATAAATTATAATATAATTGTCTTTGTTCCGAAAGAACCGGAATAATCTGCAGTCTTCAAATTTTACTATTTATAATTTATATTTATAGTATTCATCATACGCTCTCAAGAGTAGATTGTAACATAATAACATAAAATATTTATTACTACGGTTCACAAGATATAAAATCTATTCTTGTTTCATTGTTTATGCACAGACCTGTTATTTATTTTGACATTTATGCTATCCGTGTTAATATAAATTATTATCTATATTAGACACTGAAGTTTTACATATTCTTGGCGGACGTTGTTCAATATTATATTGAACTTATTACTTCTTGCTTTCTTCATATTTTATTATCTAGTTGAAAATTACAATTTTAGTATTATTGGGTCTCTTCTTATTTCTCATAAAATCGCAACAGATTATATTATCGAATCAGACAATATTAAGTATTTCATAGTTAATGTAAATATATTTATGTCTGAAATTCTAAGTTACTTTTTTTGTAAGCTTATAAAAGCTTACAAAATAATTGCGTAATATTATATTTGTATTTGATGTAAAATAGACTAATGTAAAATTATTCGTATATTTATGTAATGAAAAAAGGGCGTTTTTTATCGATTAATTGTGTACTTTTTTATATTTTTTATTTTTTTTTGTTATTTTTAAAAAGATTACTAGTAACGTGGGTCACACATTACTAGTAATCTCATTAACCCCTCCAGCTAAGCTTAACGCTTGTGTTAGGAGTGGGTTCACGACGGTAGTGCACTGGGTCGGGCTCGAACCCGCAACCACGTGATCGCAAGTCCGACGCCTTAGCCATTACGCTACCGCCGCTTTATATATATATATATATATATATATATATATATATATATATATATAAAGCGGCGCTATAATGATTCTATATTGAACTCAAAACAAAATTTGTTATAGTTACTTAGAAAAATAAATGTAATTTATATTTCATAATGGCAAATGATACATAATACATGTAGGTATACCTCATATTGAGTTTAATTTATAAATTTAGTTGATCTATTTCTATGACACATGACTTTGCCTCTAATGATTCTTTCTCTGCTATCCCGTATTCAATCTTAAGGTTTGCTGAAAGAAAACTCGGGTTTGGGTTAAGCTCACCTTTGTACCTACCATTTCCATGTATTTAAGGGATTGTCCATTAACCACGTGAGCCTCGAAAGGGGAGAGGGGGCTCGGAAAAAATCACGAAATATCACAAGGGGGAGGGGGGTGTAGTGAGATATCACGTGTGTATTTATTTTTTCATAGAACGCACGATTATGTCTGTATTTAAAATATTAAAAAAAATATATATATTTTGAACTTAACAAAAATACACGTGATTTTGGCTAAGGAGAGAGATACCTCACCACGTATCACCAGGGGGGGGGGGTTAAAAATGTGCTAAAAAAACATCACGTGATTAATGGACGACCCCTACGATATTACAACAAAGAATTAAGGAAATGAAATAGATTCTGTAATCATTAAGAATACATAATAAGATAACAATTTAGCTTAATAACTAGCTTTCCTTAATAACTAACAAAAGCCGAATAATTTATATTACTTATAAATGAAATGCTGAAACCAAAGCTCTTATTTAACCAAGACAAAGGAGTACCTAATAAACCTGGCTGGAACCCTAAAATCGTTCGCAACTAGTTTAATAACAAAGCAACAGTACGATGCTCAGACTTTCGACTTGGTTAAAGTAAATAAATCAGGTCTTGGCTCACTGAACGTCAGAACTATACCGCTGCACCGAGATAAGCCGAGGTGTTCATTATTGTAGATAAATAAGTTGTTTTCCTTCTGACAAATTACGGAGAAGAACTTAGTTAGTCTTTGGATTCCGGAGGAGAAGTCACGTTACGAGTTATCTAATCTTTAATACCATTAAAAAATATGTTTTTTGTTTATATTTCCATTTTTGGCTTTACCATAGTCAAATATTAGTTCAGAGTGAAGTGATGTGCAGATAATCAACAAAGAACCTGGTTTATATTACGTTAAATAAACATTTTGTGATAGAAACAGTTGAACATTATAATCTCAATACAAAATGAAATCTGAATAAGTGGGTGTGTGACAAATCTTTGTTTACATAGTGCACGCAACTCGCACGGTTACGCGGAACTCATAAGTGTCATTACGGCATGCGCCTGCTAACAGTGACGCGCATATCGGTTCGCGTCCAAAGAGTAAATAACGCAGACGGTGCATTGTGTTGTGCCTAATTTAAATCTCCTCCTAGAGGACGAACTTTATATGGAACTTATTTTTATTGTTGTTTCTCGTTTTTCATTTCTTTTTGGTGATCATGGCTTCAGTGTCCCTGGTTTGGGGATGCTGTTCTAACGGAGAGATGGACGAGCATGAACGATTTATTAATTGCATTATATGCAATAAATCATATCATTTTCTCTGCCTAACGATCCCGGACATTCATAGGGATTCAGATTTGTTTCCTCAGTGGAAATGCCCAGAGTGTATGAATAAATATTTAAAGGCGACAGAAAGAGACCGTACACCCAAACGTAATGTGTCCACTAACGTGACCACTACCCGTGGGAGCAAAAGACCTGCACTAAATTCTCCGCCATCATCTCAACCTATTACTGTGGAAGATGTTCGCTCTATTATGCAAGAAACTATCAAAGCTGAGTTCTCTGGTTTACTCCAACAGATGAATAATATGATTGTTAACTCTATTAATAAGGAACTAGCACCAATAAAAAAAGATGTCGAAGAATTAAAAGCTTCTCTAAACTTTCATACCTTGGAGTTTGATAAATTGCAATCTGAACAAAAATCAACTAAAAATGCTTTGATGGATCTGGTTGCTGAGAATGAGCGTTTGAAGAACACGGTCTCAGAAATGGGTAACAGAATCAATTATCTTGAACAAAATGCACGTTCCAACAATCTAGAGCTTCAATGTCTACCGGAAAATAACAATGAAAACCTTTACAATATTGTTAAACAATTGGGGTCTGCGGTTGGCTGTGATGTTAAAGAAACTGATATTTTATATTCAACCCGGATAGCCAAAATCAATAAAGACAATCCTCGCCCTCGATCCATAATTGTACAGCTGGCTACACCTAGACTACGTGACCAGCTTCTTGCAGCTGTTATTACCTACAATAAGAAAAATGCTAATAACAAGCTCAATGCAGCAGACTTGGGGTTCGCCAGTGCCACTCCAGTATACGTTGTTGAGCATTTATCTCCAGTCAATAAAGCGCTTCATGCAGCTGCTCGTCTCAAGGCTAAGGGGAAAGGGTATAAATATGTTTGGGTGAGGAACGGTAAAATTTTTGTCAAGAAAGATGATAATTGTGATCATTTGCTTATTAGAAATAATGATAGTTTAGATAAAATAGTGTAAACATTTTATTCTTCGTCTATAACTACTTTGTGCAAATCATTGAAGCTAATTTCTCAAAATTCAATAACTTACAAATATATTACCAAAATGCAGGCGGTTTAAAGACAAAAACTCACGAGTTTTATCGTAACATTTGTTGTAACGATTATGATATTGTAATAATTTGTGAAACTTGGTTAAATAGTTCAGTACTGAGCAGCGAGTTGTTTGACAGCAGGTATTATGTCTACAGGAGGGATAGGGAGTCCTCTGGCTCTTGCAAGCAGGAGGGTGGTGGGGTATTAATTGCCGTTAAACATGATATTAAATCCAAGCGTGTTAGTGCATGGGAAAGTTCTTGTGAGGACATCTGGGTTGTTTTGGGTGCATCTGGCTTGCGCAACAAATATCAAATAGCTCTTTGCGCGGTATATTTACCACCACCAGTATCCCGTCCAGCTCTAGAACAATTTTTGGATAGTTGCAGCTCTGCAATAGATCAAATGGCTGACTCGGAACTGTGTATAATGGGTGATTTTAATCTATGGGATATCGACTGGAAACTAGTGCAGAGCCAGAGAGATATTTCAGGCCTAAGCAATAAAAATTATTTAATGCTAGATTTTTTAAATACCAATAGACTTAATCAGTTTAATTTAATCAGAAATCATATGGGCCGTATACTAGACCTCGTTCTTTGTACTATCCCTTTGAGCAATGTTAGCGAATGTGTCACTCCTGTTAGTAAGGTTCATAAGCCACATCCACCTCTAAATGTCACTATCTCACTAGAAATAGAAACTAAGCTTACTTACAAAATAACTAATTTAAGACCAAACTTCTTTAAAGGTGATTACCAGGCAATATGCTTGTACCTGAGTGAACTAAACTGGGTTGATTTGCTTGGGGGTTTGGATGACGTAAATAAAATGCTCGAGGTGTTCTATGATCATCTGAATATTACAATACGGAAATTCATACCAACTCGCTCACCCACTAGGAACAAATTTCCACCGTGGTTTAATAGAAATCTAATTAAATTGTTGAATAAAAAAAATAGGCTTCGAATACGATTTAAAAAATATAAAAATCCAATGGACGAGGTAGAATTAAAGTCTGTTGGGAAAATCTGTAATGGTCTGGCCACTGAGTGTTACAATAGCTATATTAAAAGTCTTGAGGGTGAACTACGGAGAAATCCTAAGCTGTTTTGGTCGTATGTCAAAGCTAAGCGGGGAGGAACTAGCACATACCCAAAGTCTATGACTAATGGGCTGGTCACTTCATCTGATGGTAGTGAAATATGCGAATTGTTCGCGGAGTACTTTTCCTCTGTTTACAGTACAAATGAAGTCATCAGTGACACAGAATATATGTCTGAAAGTCTGCAGGCTTTATATATAAACAGTTTGAGTCTCAACGTGCCACCTTTAAAACAAGATGACATACAAAATAAACTAAAGAACATTGATACTACTAAAGGGGCTGGTCCAGATGGAATACACCCAATGTTTGTGTCAAAATGTCATTTAGTGCTGACTCCGCCGCTAATGATAATTTATAAGAAATCTTTGGACTCTGGAGTATTTCCTCACAGATGGAAGATGGCTAAAGTCGTACCTGTTCATAAGTCTGACGACAAAGCAGTCGTAGCTAACTACAGGCCCATATCGATATTGTCTGTGTTCGCTAAGATATTTGAAGTTATGATATGTCCCCATATACAATATCACTTGAAGCGTTACTTAAGCGATCATCAACATGGTTTTGTAGCACATCGATCCACGACTTCAAATCTAGTCCCTTTTACGGAGCTGTTGATAAGTGCAGTGGACTCGGGCCATCAAGCCGATGTTATCTACACAGATTTTTCAAAAGCATTCGACAGGGTACCCCACAGTGTCCTTATCTCAAAATTACAGGCCTATGGCATAATGGGATCCTTACTGGATTGGCTGTCATCGTACTTGAAAAATAGAGCTTTCTCAGTAGTGCTTAATGGCTATGAGTCTAATTTTATACCCATTTCTTCAGGCGTTCCTCAAGGCTCGCATCTAGGCCCAATCCTCTTTAACTTCTTCATAAACGACATTCCAGAGTGTTTTCACTTTTCCGAGGTCTTTATGTATGCAGATGATCTCAAGTTTATGAAGATAATAAAATGCGATGAAGATGCTGGGCAGCTACAAGATGACCTAAATAGACTTGTGTCATGGTGCAAAAGTAACAGGATGCTTCTGAATGTTAACAAATGTCATCACATAACGTTTACGCGTAAGCTCCATGCATTAAACCACAGTTACCACATAGAAGGAAACAAAATATCTGCGGTAGAAACTGTAAAGGATCTTGGAGTATTGTTTGACAGAAAATTAACTTTCACGCCTCATTTAGATGAAATAATTAAGAAAGCTTCCAAGATGTTGGGGTTTGTGCTGCGAAATAGTAAAAGCTTTTGCAACAACGGCACAAAAATGTTGCTTTACAACAGCTTGATACGTAGCACCCTAGAATACTGTAGTATTATATGGCGTCCACATTTCGCAGTACATGCCTTGCGTCTCGAGAGAATTCAGAGGCGTTTTGTCTGGCACCTAGCTTTCAGAAATGGAATCACCAAAAAGGTACCTTCTTATAGTGGCAGGCTAGTACATTTTAAAATGCAAACCCTTGAGTGTCGCGCAAAGTTAAATGATGCTATGTTTGCATCTAAAGTACTTCAACACCAAGTTGTGTGCCCACGTCTATTGGTTTTATTTAGATTTAATGCTCCTTCTAGACTTCCTCGTGGTTCAATCACTCCTCTCTGTCCACCTTTGAGAAGGACAGTTTTAGGGGCTAATTCCCCATATGTAAGAGTATGTAAGATTGTCAACAGTGTCAGTGACATAATTGATCTGCATGTTGACTCAGTGGCTATTCAAAAAAGAAAAACTTTGGATTGCCTAGGCACTTAAAACATAAATATTACTGTTGTTTTTTCTATCTTTTTTTTTCTCTTTCTTTGTGATGTTTTTAGTTCTTAATATTTCTTATTTTTATTTTTAGTTTTAATAATGTCTAAATTGTTTATGTAATGGTTTTTATTAAATACTTTTAGTACTTAAGTATCCTCCATTAATTTGTTGCATGATGTGTTTACCTTTAAGTAGTTGTTACATTGTCTGAAGTTTTTTCTGTTAATTTTATGTATGTCGTGTATTAATGTAAACAACTGTTGGTAGACCTAATACATAAATAAAATAAAATAAAATAAAAAAAAAAGAAGTTAACCGAGGAATATACTTCCAATTTAAATCGTGTTATTGTTATTGCGTTACAAGAACATATAGGATAGGGCTGCCATAAATTCTGAAACGCCGATCGATATATTTGGAATGGAAATTGAATAAACTATGAATAATTCAAAAACTTAATTAATATCAAATAAACTTCATACATTTTTTTTAGTAAAGTCGAACTCTTTCACACTTAGAACTTAGTTAAGGAATTCTATATTTTTTTTTTTTGGTAATTTTCTGGAACAAAACAAAACGACTAAAATCAACGAAAAAAATTGGAAAAATCAACGAAAAAATACGACATTCTCATTTTTAGGCGGTCAGTAATTAATTTCTACCGGTGTCAAAGATACCGGGACAAATTACTTAGTGACCGGGAAACCGGGACACAACGCAACGTTTGAAACCGAGACATGTCCCGGTGTACCGGGACGTATGGCAGCCCTAATATAGGAACAATTAAACGAGAATCTGTTTCGTGGCAGTTGGTAATTGATTAATTATTCCACACTGTGCTGACTTTTAGTATGAACTTCATATGATATAGCTTTTTAAGCATGATTTCACGTGGACTATTTCATAGCCGTACCGGTTTGATAATTAGGAGTCGCCTAGGTATGGTATTGGATGGGTTTATGTCTAAACGAAAATCTGTATGGCAAATATTCTTACGACCAGTACCTACGCTCCCAAAGTTTTTCTTGTGTCTAAAAGTTTAGCAGGATGGTTCGTGTTCGTGTGTTGATAAACTACTGTCTTGTATTCTTCTATTATATCTCTCTTTTTTCGATTGCTTATTGGTAGGTAATAGCAGAGTTGTATTTATCCTAGGTATATTATTAACTTGTGCTGTACTATTATATGAAGGTAACATAATCCTAAACTTTCATCCTTCAACTTTTTAACTTTTAAAGGAAAATATAAATTCGTTTACGGAATAAAAACCTACATTATTATTATAGTTTCAATTAAATTCGTATTACGTTTGGGTACGGTACATTCAAAATCAATACATTTACCCGAAAATGGCGAATAAAGAGCACACGCAATCCAGAAATCAATCAACGAAATAAAAACAAACGTTGCCCATTCTAAGATTAAAACAATTGAAATTCATCAACAAAATCTGATATTCTGAGTGGAATATTGATAATATTGCGGGTGATCATATTTCATGATCGGTTGATTGATTTACAACGGTCGAGATGCCTGCTTTCCAATCCGATTTATTGTTCGCGGTCACAGGTAAATACCAATGGATGTAGAAAGACTGGAAACGATTCGACGTAATTGCGTACAACGTTATTGCCATGCAATAACTATTTATTTATAAAGTTTTCTAGTATAAGTTTACACACTATGAAATAATCATGATTATTTAATAGTGATTAAAAAAACGATTATATATATATTTTTTTAAAGACAACTCCCGCATTAGCAATTACTCCTATGTCACGGGGGATTTTACAAACATGCTAACAACGGACACAAAGAACACCCAGACTCTGGTGGGAATCGAACCCACGACCTATGGCATAGCAGTCAGTGTCACTAACCACTAGATCAAGAGGTCACCAGTCAGTTAATTCACACAATTTCACTAGTTTTTCAATAGGCAAATTAATATGTAAACTGTAAGGCTCAAAAACGGTCTCCCTTGGGAAAGGCATAATTCGAAATTTAAAATTAAATTCAAACATTCGTAAAGTGGCTAACTCGTCACTGTTTCCTAACTTTTCCAAATGGGTGTTGCAGTTGCAAACAGTGATAACGAGATTATTGCTTGCGAAATTTGACTACACAAAAAATATTACTGTAACCATAAAAATGTAAAAAGAACATGTATGTACCTCACTTATAATTTTTATAGCTATTAAAAATATAACATATTGTTCATCTTATAAGAAGACTAGCTGACCCGCACAACGTCCGCGTTTGTAAATTTTCCCCGTTTTTGCAACATTTTTTATTGATGCTCTGCTCCTATTGGTTGTAGCGTGATGTTATATAACCTATAGCATTCCTCGATAAATGGGCTATAGAACACTAAAAGAATTTTTCAATTCGAACCAGTAACTCCTGAGATTAGCGCGTTCAAACACACTAACAAACTATTTAGCTTTATTATATTAGTATAGATTTCTCCACTAACAAAATACTAAATTACCTTGTTTAATAAAAAAAATTAAACCAACCACAACACTGAATTAACTGATTAAATATAAAGCTTACATATAACTTTGTTACGTGATTCTATTACAAGCCATTAAACATTTATGTAATCTCTAAAAAATGGTCCTAAATTTTTATTAATTTGTTAATTTTTGATTAAATCTGTATAAAATGACAAAAAAAAAATTGTGACTCTTTATCTTCTCATTACACGAGACAGCTACCAATATTTTTACGGCGAGACAGGTGTATAAAAATATTTGCCCTGACACTTGAAGCAGGTTTTTACCTGGCCACAGATAATTAATCACTTTTATACACGGCCGTGTCTTTGTAAACCAAAACGCTTCATTAATCTTAAAATGTCTACTGTTATTTATTACTTTGCTTTGATTCTAATTAAGTAGTTGTATGTTTACGTGATTAAAAAAAAAATGTAATTGTAAGAAACTATATGCAGATAACTTTCGTTGGTTTTTGATATGAATATAATAAAGTGGTGATTTACAGCCGAGAGAAGCTGTAAATCTTTGAATATCGATTGAATATTCCAGAATACATGAACTATCTACATACAAGTTGGTACGGAACTCGCGTGTGCTGTTTGTTATTCTCGGTTGACTTGTGCACTGTATTTTTAACTCAATCTTTCCGTTTGTGAAAATTGAAAAATACATATTTGCAGTTTTTTAGGCATAGAAAACGTAACTTTCGATATTGTATGGTGTAATGGTTAGTTTTTCCCGGAACTTGTTGCTAGAACGCTAATTTAGGTTTTTCCAAATATATATTTCCAGATCTTTAGTTTGAAAAGTTAACAAATAGACAAAGTGTTTATTTAACATTTATAATCAAATAAAATCTTTCGTGAGTGGTATTCGTATTAATTAAGGATATACGGTTTTTATATATTTCGGGGATGCCCGACTAGTTTCGGACCCGACGGGGGCCCTTTTTCAAGGGGGGAGACGACCTACCCGTAGGAGTCTATTCAGGCATTCCCGAAATATACACGTGAGTAAAACCGTATATCTTTAATTAACATTTATAATATTCTAGAAAGCAAGTAGGTATATAAAAAGGTTTAAAAAATACGAGTAAATAGTCACATCTAGTATACAAGTATCAATGTCTACCGTTAAGTGATTTCGATTGTCGAGGAGTGTACCTATCGATGTGGACGGCTACTTGAGGTCAACAGTTCAACTTTAGATGAAAGGTGGTCTAATAAGTAGCTATTCTTTTCATAGCATAGAATGTAATATAGGTGTGTGTTGTGTGAGTTTTCTGTGTGCGTGTTTGTTGTGTGAGTTTTGTTTGTGAGTGTGTGTTGTGTGAGTTTTATGTGTGCGTATGTGTATTTTTTTTTAAGAAATTCTTGCCTAGGAACTAGGTTGACTTCTTAGAGCATTATGCCACTGTGTATATTTGGGGCTCTTATGACTAGTCTAGAAGGGGCTGGATTTATTAAATTCTTAAATCTGACAAAAAACCGCGACTAAATGAAACCGTCTGAATATTATTTTACGAGTCATAGTAAATAATATTAGGAAAGTTTATTTTAGTCATCGGAACATTTTAAAGAGATGCTATAATATAAGTTGATAGCAGGTCGATGGCATAGGTCAAGATACCCACTCAGTAAGCTTATCTGTATATTTACCGTTCAAGCCGAGCTTGTTTTCCTTAGTGATAATAGGTTTTTCACAACCCAAGTACTAGGCAATATCGAAGTTCTATAGTTAGACCAGGTTGTCGGGCTTTTTTCGCTACGAGACGGCTGTACACGGGGGTTGTCCGGTCAATGGCACTGTACGGTGCACCGGTGTGGGCGGGAGCTCTGACCGCCCAGAATAGGGCGCGCCTCTGGCGCCCTCAGAGGGTTATGGCGGTCAGAGCCATACGCGGATACCGCACCGTGTCGACGGAGGCGGCGTGCGCGTTGGCCGGACCTCCCCCGTGGGATTTGGAGGCGGAAGTGCTCGCCGAAGTATATCGGCGAACGGCTGAGTTCCGGGCGGGAAGCAGCAGTCGGCCCCCGCCCGAAGAGGTACGCGAATGGCGTGAGGCCGCTCGCCGAGCCACCATGGCTCGTTGGTCGTCCCGGCTGGAGGCTCCACGTGCTGGCTTTGCCGCCGTGGAGGCGCTCCAGCCGGTCATCGTTGAGTGGGCAGGGCGGCAGCACGGGACCCTTTCCTTCCGACTGACGCAGGTCCTTTCCGGGCACGGCTGCTTCGGGAAGTACCTGCACTCGGTCGCTAGGAGGGAACTGAGTCCCGCCTGTCACCACTGCGACTGCAGTGAGGACTCGGCTCAGCACACGCTGGCGGTTTGCTCCGCCTGGGCGACGCATCGTCGGGCCCTCACTGCAGTCATCGGAGGGGATCTCTCGCTACCGGCCGTCATACGCTCCATGGCCGGTAGCGACAGGAATTTTACCGCGGTCGCGACCTTCTGTGAGGACGTCATCTCGCAGAAGGAGGCGGCGGAAAGAGCCCGGGAGGACGATCTCCACTCGGACCTAATTCGCCGCCGGCGAACCGGGCGGCGGAGGCGCGCTTACCAGCGCCTCATGCCGCCCTGAGTGTGGCCGCGGGTGGAAGGGACGGGTTTTCCCCTCCACCCGCTGTAGTGGCCCCCCGCGAGGAGGCGGCGTCCGCGTGTGCCTGGACGTCGCCTAATTGAGATGTTTCTTACCCGAAGGTGGTGCCCGCGCTTTTGCGGGCAGGCGCTAGGAGGGTTCCGGATGTCTTAATAAAAGCTGTTCCCGGATCCCTCCTACTTAAGGCGCAGTACGGCACACCGTGTGGTTTTAGTCGGTTCGATTCCGACACACCGCCCCACCGAAAACCCCGGTGGGGTGACGGCCCGAGGGGGTTTCCACACGCATAAAAAAAAAAAAAAAAAAAAAAAAAAAGAAGGTTGTCGGGCTTTTTAGACTCCAACTGCCCGTAACGAGTGCCACAGATATTCGTATGTCAATCGGGACCGACGGCTTAACGTGCTCTCCGAGGCACGGAGGGTTCTCCATGTGTTAGGAATGGACACCCATCCTAAGACTGACCTGCCTAAAATAACTTAACCTTGCAATGTGCTTACCTATTCGGTTACCACTTTGCCACGAGCTCCTCCTGCTCTTCCTTTTTAAAAGAATTGCTATTCCTATAATTTTCGAAAAAATGATGTTATACAAAAAAAGCACAAATAATAGTATTTAACTAGGTACTTACTTATAAAAAAAGCAAAAAATGTAAGAAATAAAAAATATTACTTTTTTTATAACTTTCTTCGATGGTTTTGAAAAAATATGTCAGGTGACGTTGTTATACTTAGCAAAATAGAATAGGTTACATATATTTATAAGGCTAAACGGTCACCTGGGTAACTGCCACAATGTCTAGTACTCTATGCTCGATCCCTGTAGAGGAAAATTACGCGTTGTTAGTACTAACGTTTAAATCCAAGTAAAGGAGATTGTAGATTTCTAATCAAATACGAAAGTACCCCCACACCATAAGGTACGTGCAATATACTCAGGGGTGAGCTGGTATCAGGAAAGGTGGATGTAATTTCTAGGGAAGGAGAATAAAAGGTTACGCGGGTGAAATATAGGTTTACTTTCAAACCTTAAACTTATTACCTTCACATAATCAATATAATTAGCAATAACACAATTGAAATAAAACAAATAATATATCTTGAGGTTCCGTGCGTCAACACGGGCAACTGTCGCCCAAGGCTCTACAGATGAGAGTCAGCTATTTTCATGGTTCCATTCTCTGAACTATTTCAAATACGAATTGTTTCGAATCTTGAGCAAGGGGTCGCCAGTAAGACCACACGCGCCAAAGAGGTTTAACATCAATCCACGAAGGTTGCAAGTGCGCGTGCAGTCCAGCATCACAGTGCGTACTTACATACGTACGTACATATAATCTATACTGCCGAAAGCACAACAGTACAATTAACCATAATTTACTGATATTAAAGTCAATTATTTTCATTAAAATTCTCACACTGCTACCTCCATCTTCACCATTGGTAATAATCACCATAATTATTACCAATGTCATGACATCACGATAAAAATTTCAGTGACTAGGTTCGTTATTTCACTCACAATGCCAAATGTTCGTTCATTAGATGAATAATGTAAGCAACGTTGACGTATGTCTATTATTTATTCGGCAACAATCTTCATCCTTACATTATTTATTTGGCAACAATAATCATCATTACATACATACCTTATGAGACGTTGGTAAGTGAAAAGCGACTAGCAGATCGCTTATATTTTTAAATAAGTCAGTTATTTAAAATGTTCCCTTCCAGACTACTGAAGCCTTTAAGTGTTATATATAAATAACCTAATTCTTCCAAAACTATCCCGCAAATTCAAGAGCCTCAACCGAAATCATTTAAAGGCGGGTTTATATTATCATACAAAAAAGTTATTACGTATTTTATTTATTAATTGTAAATTACCAACAGCAGCTAAGTAACTTATAAAGAAGTTACTTAGCTACTGCTGGTAATTTTTAAATATCACAAGTATCATATCATTTATCCATTGAAAAAAGAGATTCTTTTACCTCTATGAAGTCACAGTGATCCACCCTTGTCTACCAAAGTATTTTCATTGCTAGGAAAACGTCCTTATCGTCACTAACCTAGAATATTCCTGTCAGTTATAGTTACAGTTCAGATAACAGCAATCTAAAACCAGTCACCTAATAGTTTTTTTTTACTTGCTTTACACTTTTTCAGTCTCTCTCATACTTACGTACGTGTACTAACTTAAAACTAAATCAAATATTTACAAATCACATACCGCTTCTGCCTTGTTCCAAGGCACAAGTGACTACCGCCAATTACATCGAAACGCGTCGTTCCTGCTTTAATTTGACCAAGATCACAGTAATTTGGTATTTGGTAATATTCCATTATAAGTAGCATCCGTGAATCATTTGGTGTATAAATTGTAAATGACTTAAATTGATGGAAGGCAAAAACGACAGAAGTTGATTTAAATGCATGGGAATCGATTGGGTGCTTCGTATGCAACATGTAATTAAGTTGTTGGAATTGCATTTGGTGTAGTAATTTATTATGTTTTTGTACTAATGCAATAACTGGGATTTGAAATTAATAATAATAATGTAATCTTAAGTTATGTTTGTAAAGAATTTGGTTGAAGTTACAACTAAGACAACTAATTAAGTTTTAAACTCGAGATAGTGAGCGACGCGGCGACGCGTCTTAATAAAATAAATCGTTCTCTTTTTATTTCTTACAGGTGTACGAGAATAAAATATTTATTTTAAGTAGTTAGGCTAAGAAATCATCTCCAAGAGAAGTCAGGTCGTACCTATCCGTTTAAGCCAAGGTAACTTTATATAATACTCCTTGATTTAAGTTGTCGCCATAATTTTTATGTTAGCCTTGTATTCTTTTTTGGGGTAACCCCGTTCTCCTACCTTTATTTTAGTAAAATGTTAGCAACACGCAAATTATTTTCCTGGTTGCTATTGGCTACAATAGATTCCTTTACATTACATGTTCTATTTAACCCACCCTTCTGGTATAAAAAGGCCACGAAATGAACGAATTAACTATTGATGAATTATTAAATGGTTACCAAATAAAGTACTAAAGAGTCAGAAAGAAGTTATAAGCACAAAAACTTTTTTTACGGTTTCCTAAAACTCTGTCCGAACTTTTATAATGGTTGAAATGAGCTCGGTAATTAATTTAAAAGGAATTTTCATTCCACGACTGACCTCTCGCGATCATTAAAGAAAGTGGTCAGTGGCCGCCATCATTGCAAAGTTCTAAACCACCAGAATTCGTTTTAAACTATTTCGAAACTAACCCTAGCCGGGGAACAAATTATTTAAGTGCACACACGCCGGCTGGCCATGTCAGAGGGCATGTCATAATCCACCCAAGCACACCGATTAACATTTAAACAAGTTTTATGCAAATCTTACTGGATGAAACCCGTTTCATTTTTGTGATCGCTCGCTTGGAAAAGCTTTCTTTGAAATTGCATCATATCTTAGATTACTTTTTAGTATGTGTAATTTTCGCCTCATGTATGTACATTTCGTATATTTTAATTTAAGAAGAGAAATGGAATACAACATTTATAATAAGAAATATAGATACAATATTGTGGATTCTGGAGGAGTCTGTGGAGGTTGGTGGTTCACTAATTGTCTTTAGAACTTGAAATTATTTATACGTATGCTTAAGTGACTGCTGGTAATATTAAGTATTGTTATTCAATTAGGATCCTTGTTAACCAAACTAAACTAAAATCAATCTTGTGGACAAATTAATAAGTACTGTTGGACTGCCTACTGTATAAAATAATTAATTAAATTTATGACCGGATGGGAGTTGTGAAACAATCCGTCACTATGTTCCTCTCAGAAATAATTTTGCTACTGTGATTGCTATAAGCTAAAATTAATTTAAAAAAAAACAGATTTTACTAGTTTATTTAACATTGAAACTCCAAAATACCTGTAGTAGGTAATTTAAATTAACCAATCAGAACCCAGTAACACCATTAGTTACATAAAGAAAAAGCCTATAAAAACCAAAGACTGGCATTCAAAGCTTAATCTAATATATTCAATTGTAATATAGTTTATGGGTTTAACCATTGAACGACCTTGAAACGTCTGGCAAGTGCGTTACAGGGTAATAAATTAGCGGCTAGCCAAGGTTTCGTTGACGTATAGATTACAATTGAAGGGTTAAGCTTTAGGGTTTGAGTGTGATGCATGATTTTGGGTTGTTATATAAGATAGGTAGTTGTTAGAAAATGTAACCATTAGTTAATTTTCTTATTTACCTACTGTAAATAAACACACAACATGCTTTTGTGTGAAGGTATCTATTAATTGAAATTATTTCCTTTAAGTCAAATGTGTTTATTTTTTATCAATTTTGATTTCGTGAATATGTATACAACAATCATAGCTTTTGGTTAGTTTTAAAATTATACATTATACCTTCCGAGTTGTATAGTTATTTAACTCAAATACATGTAAACACTCACTGAAATTTAAATTTGCGTGTGTGTAAACGTGCGTGTAATTTACAGTATGTTTTAAATACTTTTACACTATGAAACAAGCTTATGGGGCAGCTAAGCCAATTTAAAAAGTTACTTTAGTGAAAGCGCATGAAGGCAGTTTATAAGAACCAACTCCTAATTTTTGTTATGTTTATGAACTCAACTTACATGTAATTTCTAATAAACCAAACTTTCTAATGAATTAAAGAATCACGGTCTTAAAGTAATCTAGAAAATTATGTATTTTATTGAATCATTTATATCAATTAAAATATTCCGATATCCGAGAGTTAAAGAAAGAAGTATATTAGCACCTATAAAAGTAAATGAAATTGAATCGTCTGGCACGTGTATGTTTAATATAAATTCCTATCAAAAAGCGAGCGATCAAGTTTTAAAACGAATTGCTTCTTGGGTATGTACTAATGAAATAATCTAGCCTTGATAGCACCCTATAACTTTTACACCGTCAATATGAAAGGTATTTCAACCAATTAGCGTGCAATGCAGTTGCCACCCCTTTGGTGTAACCCCGCCTTTTTCTTTGTTTTGTTCGTCAAGTAATAATGAGCGACAACTATTGTGATTAACCTCTACCCGGTTGTAAATATAAGACTCCATGTGAGTGTAATTTTATAGTACGGCTATTATTGAGCACCTTAAATGTTTTACTTAAGAATTTCTTTAAAAATGTGATATAAATAGGTATTCATAGTTTTTTCATGAGAGAGCCATGCTTCGGCAACCTCGAGTGAGGTTACCGAAGGCCCTAACCCTTCCCTCTCTACCTCTATCCCTCTCCCCTCCTCTTCCCCCTTCCCCTACTCCCACCCGTGACCCGGTGACCCGTCTGCTCGTTTGCCCTCTATACAATAAAATAAACAGTTAAAGTTTAAAATGCCCGAATAATAATAGGGTAAAAAAAAAACAAAAAAGGTTCACAATTTTTTAGTAATAATAAAGTGTGTAAAATTTCTATTGTTTAAATTTCTATTTTTGTATACATATAACGTGTCATATTTTGTTTCTTCACAGCTAATTATTACCAATTAAATCTTAAGCAGTATTATATATATGCGAATGTAAGTTTATTTGTTAGGCTTTAACGTCTTAGTTACTCAACAGATCATCTTCAAATTTTGCAAATACGTACGTTGTGAGGGTTCCAAGTCGGACATAGGGTATCTTTAATTTAGAAAAAAGTTCTGTTCCTAAAAAATACGCATTAAAAGCTAATAGAATTATAAACGTCATTAATTTTGTAGTCAAATGATCTATATCACTACATATTATAAAACAAAGTCCCCCGCCGCGTCTGTCTGTATGTTCGCGATAAACTGAAAAACTACTGAACGGATTTTCATGCGGTTTTCAATAATAGACAGAGTGATTCATGAGGAAGGTTTTGGTGTATAATTTGCACCCGTGCGAATCTTGGGCGGGTGCTACTCTATGTTAATATAATAAAGCTGAAGAGTTTTTTGTTTGTTTGTTTAAACGCGCTAATCTCTGAGACTGCAAGTCGAAATCGAGAAATTATTTTTGTATTGCATAGAGTATTTAATGAGGAAAGTTACAGACTATATAACATCACGCTCCAGCCCTAAGGAGCTGAGCAGTAACCATAAACACCTTTGAAACTGAGTGGCACGGTTAGTAATGTTATAAAATTTAGGCAATAAAAGCTACTCTTAAACTGGCACTTAGTACTGTTAATATATCCTTGATGACAATATATTATTTACGAATGTATTCTTTTTATTTAAAAAATTATGTCCCTTTATGCCAAAAGAACTAGATAAAAAGTGTTGTTAGACACTACATTTTTCAAAAAATAATATTACGCTCTTGTATAATATATAAAATTATTTTTCAATCATAACTTACTGAAAATAAACCGTGAAGCGAGCAAGCGCCAGACATGGACTTATAGATTTATATCGGTGTAAAGGTCCTGACATCTACGAACATCGTACATCCTTCCACCATCCTGTAAAAACACATGGAATAGAAAACGCCATTTCCAGCGGTAGACTCGTAGTATCGGAGCTATCGTATCCGGCGCCTGACTGATTGGATTCCGGCATTCTCTCCTTCGTGTGAAAATAACACGTCACTCAAACACAAACGATAATAAATTCAATTTTCTCGCCTCTGACGTCAAAATGACGGCCGGACAGGATTAAACTGGGTCCTATTCGCCTTTTGTTCGCCACAATTCGACCCCGTGGTATGTTTTTTGCGATGTCTCTTTTCCGTACCACCCCCGTGTCTATATATCTAGTACTTTGTGGATGTAAATAAGTTTTTTTGATAAGAGACTAATGAACTTGTGTCCGTTAGTTGTATGTTGTAAAGTTAATCGGTACACAGGGATATTAAATATTGTCGGTTGTCCTTAAAAAAGGTCCTTTTACAGAAAAAGACCTTTAGGATACAGACCCTTGACAATAAGTATGCGAAATTACATGATGATCGGTTGAGTGGTTACTACGTAAAAGCGTAACAAACAAACTCACTCTCGCAATTAATATTAGTTAGGTTTAGGATGTGAAAATATTTGGTTCAACCTTTCTTTACGCAGGAGCAATCGATAGCAACGACTTTTTTGCGCGTCAATAAATTATGAACCCGTACACGGATATTATTCCAAAATAATGCGCAGTTTGCGTTTTATATCTGTTCCTTCTTCGCAAACTTATAAAACATTTTGAAAGGTGAATATTGAAGCGATGCTATGTTATTTATTGTAGTCTAATTTTTATGGTTTAAAATTGGTTGAAAAATTTCCAAAATACTGCTGTTCAATTTTGGCTTTACTTCAGCCAAAGCCAAAACTTTATTACATTGAAAACCCGTATCTTCAACGAAGGTAATTCAGGCGTCCTTAGGTTAGTGTAGCTGCTTAGCTTCAGGTCTCCTATTTATTACTAGTTACCCCTCTAAGCATTCTCTGCAAACATTGTTGCACAGTTCACAATAAGAATTTAGCCCAACGTTTCCCAGAACCCACGATCATGTTACCTCGCACGGACGCCAATTAAACTGGGTTCTACTCTCCTTTTATTTTTATTGCACACGATACGCGGATCGAGTCGGTCCAACTTACGCCACACGATCGCTATTTAAAGAATCCCTTTAAATTCTATTAAAATTTAAAGTTTGCTTAATATATCAATACATACTGGATTCTTAAATAAATTGTAAAGAACAAGAAAATAAGTGTGAACATAAATCGGAAACTAACTCTAACTCTGCCTTGACATACGGCTGCCAGACATGGGCTCTGACGAAGGCACATGCCAAGTTTTACAGAGATCAATAGCACGAAGCATGTTGTGAAATCTGACAGAATAAAAAATACATCGATAAGAAGAATCACGAAATTAGACAGTGTCACATACATAATATGCAAAAACAAATGAAGGGCTCCATATACCCTACTGGGAATTGAAAAATGGGACATCGAGAAGGACAATGTAGACTATGGAAAGATTAAATAATAAACGAAGCAGGACATACTTGGACAAGAATAACCAGGGAAAGAGACAAGTGAAAGAAGTTGTCAAAATTGGACAAACAGATCCAGTTGTCGACGAAGAAGTTTAAACGTAATTTTATTATAAACCTGTAATATTATATTAAAGATTATATCGTGTGGATATTATATACCTTTGAGACAGTAATCAGAGATCTCTGATTTTTTTTTGTAATTTATCTCAATATAAATGTTAAGATATTTTACATAACCTTAGTTAAATATAAATATTCTTGAGACGATTTTATAAGTATATATTATATTTGTCTTAAAAAGGAAGCATTTAATTTGTAAGACTTTTATTATATAGGTGTGTATTAAAACTAGAAGATTTTTAGAACAGTTTATGTCATAAATATCTGCACATTACAGAATAAGCCGTTTAAACTACTGGTTATCTACCAACGTAGCGTTATTTTCTTCTGTTGATTAGGGTCGCTAGGACTACATGGCGAAGGAGAATAGACTTGTTAGCCATTCATACCTTCACATTAGCATTATATGAAAAAAAAAACATTAGGCTGTTGATAAAGTAAATAGTTGTCATTTTGCAATTTGCAATTTGCAATTTTCTATTCGAGAAAAATGTTTGATTTAAAACATTCGCCTCCGGATATTACAAAACACGTTCTAAATCTTTTACGAAACATCCGATTCCCGAACGCACGTATATGAAGATTTAATTTCAAAAATCGAATAATCCCAACCGACTTCGTGTACGTACGGTACCTACACGAATATCGGGTTCCATAATGGCGTTCTGAAGAGAAAATGTTTTATTGGCCTTGTCGCCTCTCCCACCAGCAATAAAGGCTAAGACTATCGTGTTGTATAAAACGCACCTTTATTATTTCTTTGTTTTGCATCGAGTTGTTCGACTTTGCGTTTGCCGTATCGACAATCGGATTATGAACGCAACCGCAGTCGCAACGTGGAGCCGCCATTTTCATATCGCTCGGTGCAAAACTTTACCGATTTGAGGTTTACGGTAAATTAAAGTGAATATTGCATAGCCATTTACCTATGTAGTGATATTAAATTACAATTCAGTAGTCATTATTATAGGTCAGTAACTTTCTACGGTTTACGAAGGCTGACTGTTCCGATATATAACCTGATTATTTTTTAATGAACACAAATTAAAAATACATATCCATTACTCTCAGCCAGCTTACGTTAATAATGGTTGTGCGTTTCTCATACATTGTATTAATTTACTGTAGTGTTACCAAAAAATCGATAATCAATTTTGACAAAAGGCAACGGTAAGTTTCCAATAACAAAATTGAGTCCGAATGAAAAAAAATACCTTTCGTGCTCCATTTGGTGAATCGACAATTTGCATGCGTAACATCAGACCGTAACTACCTTGCTCCGGGTCCGAATTATCCAGAATAAGGTGTAATAAAATTTTTATTTTTGTTATTTAATGTTCAGTCACGAATTCACTCGGCGTCTTTCTTATAATATTTGGTACTGGCTTTTTATACTGCTCGAAATTATTATGTTGTGTATAAGTGTAGTGGTATCATAGTAATTTTCATGGACTTTAAAAAAGAAGGACTAGATGTATAATAAAATGTCATCGAGGATATTGAACTAATGGTACTAAAAACTTTGTTGTTTTTTTTTATCTATTTTAAATTCCTTTGTTCCATAAAAAACGCCTAAAATTGTCGCCGGCTTTCATCGATTTATAAGACGTTTACACGTCAAAAAAGAGGTTTACAATTAACTTTAAATCGGAGACGTCCTGCTGTTAAAATACCTCTCACCTTTTTAATAATGTCGATTAAAATAATCTCGTATAAAAGTAACAGAAATCTGTTTATATATATAATTTAAAGTATAGTAGTCAATGTAAATATGACTATATTCTCTGCGTAAGCGGATATGCATTAAAATCAAACAAATCTTATAAATGTGAAAGTTTGGATAGATGGATGGATGAATAGATGGATGAATGGATGGATGAATGGATGGATGAATGGATGTATGAATGGATGGATGAATGGATGGATGAATGGATGAATGAATGTATGGATGAATGTATGGATGAATGTATGGATGAATGGATGGATGAATGGATGGATGAATGGATGGATGGATAGATGGATGGATGAATGAATGAATGGATGAATTGATGGATGGATGTTTGTTACTCTTTCACGCAAAAACCACTGAACCGATTGCGATGAAACTTAGCATGTAGATAGCTGGAGACCTGGATTAACGCATAGGCTACTTATTATCCCGATATTCCCACGGGATCGCGACTTACGCGGGTGAAACCGTGGGGCGCTGCTAGTTAAAAAATAAAGCTTTAAGGTCCCAGAGTGACGCAACAAAATATGCATGTGTTAATTTAATATGTTATCTCACGAATTAAAGTTAACATTAGTAGATTATGACCTTGGTACGAAACATATGCATATTACAGAAAACTTGTAGTTTTGATTCTCGAATATTTTATTAAGAAGTCATGTAATACTCAGTTGTTGCGAAATAATAAATTGTTTGTCTAATTTTTATGTCTAACATGACTCAACTATGTAAATCTTTTTATCTTTAATCGCGAATTATTTTATATAAAATTAACGATTAAATTACGATTAATATAATAAGTATAATGTTAAAGATATTATAAACTTGACAAACGACGTTGATAGAAGTCTTATAATATGTATTTAAAAGTTTATTTGCAAACCTGCGGATAACTTGAAAACTCAAAACCGAGTATCAGAGAAGGCTTAATAACAAGTAAAGCACTCTAATTATTAAAATTAAATAGCTTTTATCGCAGTGTTTAGCTTCAGTTTAAATCAGAAACAATGTTTGCATTGCTTTTCGCCGCGTGAGTGAGGTTACCGGAGGCCCTAACCCTTCCCTCTCCACTATTCCTTTCCTGCCCCTCTCCCCCCTCTCCTCCTCTCTAATCCCCCTCTACCGCTCTTCCCGCCTCTCCCCCTCTTCCGCTACTCCCACCTTAAAGGACGGCAACGCACTTGTGACTCTTTACAGTTCCAGGTGCCCATGGGCGGCGGTAGTCATTTACCATCAGGTGACCCATCTGCTCGTTTGCCCCCTATACCAAAAAATAAATAAAAAATAACTTAGCTAAATGGGTGCCAAAACCAGTGTCTTTGATTAAATTATTGATTCATGCAAACCTGCGTAAAGGGCGAGGCGAACGGGTGTTCAAGAAAACTAGCAACTATTGGCTGCACCGGAAAACCGTAAAAGAACAAATAGCGTATAACCGTAATTCCTATAAAGTAATTATTTAATAGTAATATGGTGGATAATAGGTATTGTAAATTTAATGTTCTAAGTGTCTAGAGGGCTTTGCGGCTTCTATAGATAACTATATTTCAGTGCATTAAAACAGTACAGTAATTAAAAGTAATGGTTTGTGACTAATCCATAATTTGCGATGTTGAGCACGGACTTCTGAACACATCTGTTCATTAAAATAACCTGAGGTTTGTAATCATAAAAAAAAACACTCCAGTGTTGACGAATAGAGTACAGCTCCAACGGGGGCGTCAACTGGCATCTTCAGACAATTTATATTAATTATACTGTAAAAATACAAACAAGACGGTATGACCCTATGCATTGGTGATTTGGGTTACATCGACTACGATGTGCACATATCTCAGGAAGCCCGTGACCTCATGATCACTCCGGTATGACAAGGAGTCACACCGGTTTGACCATGGCATTGATTATTCACGAGCCAGCAAAAAAAGTACATTACATTACAGATTATTGTAGATTTTTTTATATCATAATATAATTCAAGCTTCTGCAGGTAAAAAACATAACGTTGGAGTTAACGTTGTTTTAATTATAAAATAGACAAGTAAATCAAGCTGAAAGTCTTTAGAACCGGAAGAGTTACATTAAGATGCCTGCATAAAATATACATACAATTAACGTCTTTTTTATTTCTATTTCAGGTAAGCACATTCCAGTAAAATACATATATCTTTACTTACAATGAGCCTGTACGGGCGCAAGTCATGAAGTCGTATTATTTCCTTTGATGCTGTCCTTCTAACATGCGTGTAAGTACACCGCGATGCATAATACCTAGATGCGTTAGTGCAATTATCGAAATAATGATAGTGCGCTTAGCAAAGTGCCGTGTAGTGCACCCGGCACTTTGAAACGGAAATGCATTTATCCTTTTTGGATTCCACAAATGGTGGTGTAGTTTAAATGGTAATCTTAAATTGTGGGTTTGATGTCACAGATGATTGTTTTATCTCAATTAAGACAATATTTTCTGTCATGGTATGTGTGGTTGGTGGGTTTTCAAAGCTTAAGTGATAGTTTAAGAAGTAGTAGTGAAGATCTGCGCTTACTATTAACAGAGTTTACATATTTTAAGGATTGGTAATATATGAATGCCAATTTTAGGAATGATAGAAAGAAAGAAAAATATTTTATTTCTATATTCTACAACTTACACAATAAACATACGTCTTAATACTTGGTTGGTATCGAAGATCAAATAAGGTACCTGCGTCAGCTATTGTCACAGATCGCTCTGCAACGCTGGTATTCTCGCAGGCCCCAATTACAGTAATATTTTTTATTGCATAGATAGACAAGGCAAGACTCGAACCTTCCTTTTATAACTGATTAATAAACTATACTGTCAATCCACGCCAGTGTGGTGCTAGACAAACAGCGGTTTAAACTTACTTCCGAGTGAAATTAGTACACATTGCACCGTCGAGCTATAGTTAGATAGGCAATCCGCAATTAACCGTTTCATAGAACCAGTTTACTTCCCCTTCATTATTAGCCGTAAAACTTTGTGTTTACCTACAGCTTTAATCATGAAGGTAAATGGAAATACTATTTCAGACAGCTCTACAAAAGTGAACACAATCAAGTCTATTGATAAAATATAGAACATTTTTTCTTGTCTATTTACGTTTACGAATTATTTTATAGGTGTATACTAATCATTTACTTATGACTATAAAAGATTTTTTAAATAAAAACCCGAAATTGTTACATGACGCTTCTAGCACCCACCATGATTCGTGTCTGTCCTTTGATGTCCACCGCGCGCTCGGTGGTCCACATTTACTGTCTCTTTCTTTTTATCCTGACGGCTTCCGTCCTTTCGTATTATCCATTAAAGGATCATAGCCAACCATTATGGCAAGCAGTTTATTCGGTCGTAAGTTATTTCTTTATTGGTATATTTTGTTTTGCAATTACATTGGCACCTATTGATGAGGTGTTTTAGAATTGTGGAACGTTGTAAACTTTGTTGGGTTTCCGGTGAGGATACAGTTGGATTATTTTGAGTGTAGGTGTTAATCTATGTAGACTGGTTACTACATTTCCTTTCTCATATCATAAGGAGTTAACATTTAAGTAGTTCAATTACGTAACTAGCCTTCTAAGTCTTTGGTTTAATTGAAGGATAAAAGTTATACTAAACATATAGGTATTTATTTATAAAATAATATATTATTTGTGTATATACACAGCCAAAAAAGTTTAATGTTATGTTATTTTCATGTAGAGAATAACGTATTACGCTAAATATTTAGATAATTCGTTATTTTTAGGGTTCCGTTCCTCAAAAATCCTTATAGGATCACTTTGTTGTCCGTCTGTCTGTCAAGACCCTTTTTCTCAGGAACCTTTAAATTGCAATTAATGCCAAATGCCAAATGTCTGCGGTCACTTGAAGCTGTAAAAAAATCAAACTTCTTAACGCAATCAAAGGATACGGCCATTAAACCTTAGATTTGAATAATTTGGACATTTCGCAGATAAATCAAAATCCATAGGGTACTTCCCATTGACCTAGAATCGTGAAATTGGTTAAGACGCAAGGTCTGACAGCACAAATAGATTTTTGTGATTACAAACTTGTATTTTGCGGTTGGGAAGTTGACTTTGTCGTAAATCGATGTATGGGAGAGTATTTTTAGAACTGCAAAGTTAAGCTTGTCTTTCGGAAAAGACGGGCAAAAGTCTTCGAAAATTGTTTCCCGAGATGGATGTACCTACTATCTACATACAAGTTTGTTTGCTTACGGAACCCTCGGTGCGTGAGTCAGACTCGCACTTGTCAGGTTTTTTTAAATGGAATTATTTTTTTTTTTTTTTTAAATCTGAAAAAGTAAATATTTCCTAAACGAGAGAGCTGACAAGAGTGAAATTGGGGATAATAAATATCAAAAATGTGGATTTATGTCCGGATTTTCAGAAATGTATAATTGAATTATCATTAATTAGGAAAAGGGCTAAAGGATTAAGATTGACAAAGCACTGGAGTCAAAATATTTCACTGGTAACGTTCGCACAAAACTAGGAGGCAATACTGAATATTATTTGTGCTATTTAAAATTCAGCTTTCTGATGCACCCCTGATCGTATTTTTTTAATATTACGAGATACACATCTATTGTTCTTACTACTCTAGGGCAATCCACCTTAATAAAAATTTAACAATTGTACCTACATTCATTTTAAATTCCGTTCTCCAATCTCTTTGCATGTTTCACTCGCCTCCGTATGTCTTTGCTTGTATAAAATATTGATAATACAATTCCAGTTCTATTTTCGTAGCTACTCCTTTAAGAGGATTTTGCGTCAGTGAGACGTTTACAAGAGTCCTAACAATGTTATTCTTCGTCTTGACAAGCTCAGGCGGGAAGCCGAGCGATCAATCATCGAGTAGTGCGGTGCTGTGTGGTGATGTACCAAAATACGATTTCTTTAAATTTAAATATCGATATCGACGAAAAATAGGTTTTTGTTTATATACCGCTTTATGATAATGACTGTCGGGCTCGAGGAAGTAATTAAACAAAAAAAAAACTTTGAAAATGAGTTCTTAGAAAATTTGATTAATATGTTACAAATTCGATTTCTCTTATTACAAAACGTGGAGTAATGAGTATTGATTAAAACTGTCTAAAATCAATGAAAAATGTGGTTTGAACTTTCTTTTTGTCAATAAGGTAGAATATATATTTAAAATGCTACACCAGACTTAACTTTTGCCATATGGTAAACGAAAAATAAAAGAACTACGCTGATGCATTCAGTTCGCTCGTGTCATGATTGACACATTCCAATGTTATTACAAGCGAACTACAAGCTGTATAACGATAGCAATGGGATGTCACCTACACACATCACTATATTTAAGCCCCTTTTCCAAGGGGATTTAATCGGGATAATACATGTGTCGCATCTTATTACCAATCTGAGATTGTGGCGAGAGCAAACAATCTGTAGGCCCTCCTATTGCGAGTCAACATGATATCACTTATGGGACCTTTCTTCGCAAAGTGTATTTGTATTGATGAATTCTTTTTCATCTTTTAGTGTATCCACTTACAAGGAGCAGATTACATTGTTTACGCTCTATCGATATTCGTATATCAACATGTTTGGTTTATCGACGTGGCGAGTGACGTCACTAAACCTGAATAATTAGTATTACGCAACTTGAAAATGCAAGTTTGCTTTAAGCATGACGTTGATTACGAGTGTTAACGTTTCATCGAACACTCCTAATAGATTATCTTCAAAGTGATAGTAGACTGAACAGTTTCAATCAAATAAGATAAAATAAAGCATGCCTGATTTTACAGCTTTCTTTAGTGACAAATGTAATAAATATCTTACTGGGAACTCGTAAAACCCATATCGTATATAGTTGTCATCGCAGTCAGTCTTAATGTGACATTGAATTAGTTCCTCTTAACTTTCTAATAAACATACTGAGATGACATATTAGTCAAGATGGAATATGCCATATGGTAGCTATTAACTTTAGCACTGTGAGACGTTAACTATAAAATTTTTGACGTACTAAAATAATATAGGTTTATATCACAGCGGTTAACGTTAATATTTATGGTGAAGATGTATTTATGAGTTAATTTTGACGATTTGAGAAGAAATGCGGCGTTTCACGTCAGTGTGCGTCATTTATAAGACATCATTATGGTGATCGTAAGTGGTTTTATGACTGTTTTGAGATGCCACTTTGATCAGTGTTCAGCTGATGTCTCATAACTGTAAGTTTCTTAAAGTTGTTTATCGTAATAGCTAATATACAAACATATTTTAAGATTGTTTGAAAATGGTTCGTTGTGAGTATATTAACGACTAGCAACCCGCCCCGGCTTCGCACGGCTAGCAGAGAGATCTTCAATAATCATCATCATATTTCAACCAATTTACACAAAACCTTACCTACAAATTATATACCTAAACCTTCCTCATGAATTGCTCTATCTATTGGTGAAAAACGCATGAAAATCCGTTCAGTAGTGTTTGAGTATATCGCGAACAGACAGACAGACGAGGCGGGGAACTTTGTGTTATAATACGTACTTAGTGATATTCGATAAAAGAAACTTAAAACTTCCAAGTCAAAAAAATAATTCCTTGCCGGTGGTATCAAAAATTACCAAGCGATTTGAGCTGCTAATATTTGAAAGGTGATAATACTGATAATATAATAATATATTATAAAATAATATCCCCTTATATCCAAAATTGAGCCTACCAGCTAATGTCCAACATAAATCTGTCTTCATTAATAACTTTATCATATTTCATAATTAATAACGAGTTTATTTATAACCTCGTTTAATAATTAAGGACTAACGAAGGTAATGGATTACAGAAAAGGACACTGTCTGGAAGGTGACTTAGGTAATCACCAGTGGGTGATTTGATATCTATTATTATCGCGATTATATTACTCAAAATAATATTTTAAATCCAAATTCATAAGAGAAATGTGGCTGAATCAGTGAAACTTCGTTTTATACCACTTAGATGGTCTTTTTATTGTCTTTTACTTAGAACACAATACCGTAACCACTTAGGAAAACTATTATAAAAAGTTTGTTCTGAGCGTTCATTAATTACTGATAGATGTCTGTTTGTATTTTTTTAAATGACGATATCTATTACGATTCCGATTAAAGTCTCGGTAATATGTTAATGTAAGGTAATGACGTCATAGATGTCACGAAAATAACCTTTTAACCCTAAATGCCCTTGCTTCCCTCAAATTATTCATTGAAACTGTTTAGAATATTTTTTCTTGTTCATTCATTCATACAGTTTAATAATCGTTATTTAAGAAAAGAGAAGAATTGATTAATCTTTACATAAAACTAAAACACATGTAGGACTTTTGTGTACTAAAACATTGGAAATGAGAAATAATTGTTAAGTACTTAATTTACATAATAATTGTATTTTTATAATAAAAATTATTGAAGAGGTAACCCTACACACATTTTAGAGCCGGGAAAGAGTAGGCAATTAAAACGGTAGGTATCGATATTTTTGTAGGGAGTGATTTATCTGTTACGTAGTAACTACTCAGTAATCTGTAATATCATTGGTGTGGCGATTTATGGACGGAGAGCGGTTTCACCCGCGTAAGTCCCGATCCCGTGGGAATATCGGGATAAAAAGTAGAATATGCGTTAATCCAGGTCACCAGCTATCTACATACCAAGTTTCATCGTAATCGGTTCAGTGGTTTTTGCGTGAAAGAGTAACAAACATCCATACATCCATCTATCCATCCATCCATCCATCCATCTAAACTTTCACATTTATAATATTAGTGGGATTAGTGGGATTATCCATAGCGTTCCACCTTTTTCAATATTATACCACTAGCCCTTCCCCGCAGTGTTGCCTACGTTTATGGTCACAGCTTCGCTCCTCAGGGCTTACATAACCTTCCTCAACGAATACTCTATCCAATACAAAAATAATTATTTTATTTTATTATGTTTCGGAAACTTACAGCTAGAAAGTACAGTGTGCAAATTAATAATAGCTAGTAATGGCCAATTATAAGTTTTCACATACAACTAAGTAAATTTAATCACTTAACATCTAAGCAACATACAAATTAACTAACATAGGTAATCGTAAATAATTTAAAATAACCTAACAGTATATTTGATGTAATAAGTATTTCTAGCTCTGCATCGAAAAACTGATTACACATGATCGTTTTCATTTTATTGATATTGGTGGTGAAAAGGTCGCTATCAACATTCCGACATGCCATGTTATGCATGCGGCTGGCCCTTATTAAATGTATGTACAGGAGGTGGGATCTGCGTAAAGACGTAGATGGTACACGTAGTTCGATTTTGTTCACAAACTCAGTCACTTGGATTGAACCATGCATTATCACTACATATTATAAAACAAAGTCCCCCGCTGCGTCTGTTCGCAATAAACTGAAAAACTCCTGAACGGAATTTCATGCGGTTTACACCAATACACAAAGTGATTCATGAGGAAGGTTTAGGTGTATAATTTGTTAAAGTTTTTGTGTTAATTGGTTGAAATATGATGATGATTGTTAAAGATGTCTCTACTACCCGTGTGAAGCCGGGGCGGGTTGCTAGTATTAAATAAATACGATAAGTCCGCAGTTTTGCACCTTTCATATAAGGGAAGTAACAAATCTGACTGATAATTTCAGAGATTAGCTCGTTTAAATAAACAATCAAACAAAAAACCTCTTCCACTGTATTATATTAGTATAGATAAAACAAAATAACTCTTTACAATTTACTTGTACTTATAACTTAAGACGGTCGTGATAATTTATCATCTAAATAGATATCATATCCATAAACTCTAAGTAATATTAAAAAAAAACAAATCGAAATTGAGATATTGGAAGGACGGAACCGTTTGTTCGATTTTTAAATTTATTTTCTAAAAGATAATGTCGGGCTTCTTTCGTTATCACATTCGTGTAACTATTTTGTATAACTTTAAGCGTGGCTTATTCAACAAAAAGGTTTTGAGGAAATTTAGTAGTGTACTGAGGAAAACTTGTCCATTGCTAAAGACCATAGAATGGTGTGTATTTAAGATTCAATCATGTCAATTTTAACTTAGAGGATTATGTACGGTCCGGTGGGTCGATAGAAGTGATTAAAAAAATAAGGAAATTATTCGAGGAGGACTGACGTTTGAGATACCGACAGATCGAGGAAACCCTCAAGTTAAGTGTACCAACTGTTCATCGAATTCTTCACGACCAGTTGAAAATACGAAAACTTTGATGAAATTTGATGACTATCTAAACGTGAACTCGATTGTTACATGTGATGAAACCTGGCTGTATTGTTTCGATGTTTCTACTAAATCCCAGAGTAAGGTGTGGGTGATTGAAGATGTACCAACGTCGACGTCTGTGAAAATGTCCCGATCCGTAAAGAAAAGAATGGTTGCTGTATTTTTTGACTAAGATAAGAATATTGGCTGCGGTTGTCTTTTATAAAAGGAAGACTGTTACTGTTACATGCAGAGCCATGCTTCGGCACGTATGGGCCGGCTCGACCGGAGTGATACCACGGCCTCACAGAAAAACGGCAGTGAAGCAATGTTTCGTTGTTTTTCGCCGAGTGAGTGAGGAGGCAATAACCCTTCCCTCTACCCTCCTCTCCTCTTCTTCCTCTCTGCCCACCCTTACCCTACTCCCACTTCACCTAAAGGCTGGCAACGCACTTGTGGCTTTCGAGTAGCAGGTGCTCGTGGGCGGCGGCAGTCACTTACCATCAGGTGACCCGTCTGCTGGTTTGACCGGTATACCAAAAAAAAATTGTATAAAGAGGAATATTTACTTCAAATATTAGAAGCCTTGAAAAATTAACGACCAAACTCAAGACTCGATACTTGGCTTTTTATGAAGATGAAGCCCCTACACATCGAGCTGGCAAAACTACGGATACGGAGTGATAGCACCAAGCTAAAATCATATTACTGAGACTACCCCATATAGTCCGGATTTAGCGCTGTGGCACTTAGCACTATTCTTGATGAAAGAAAACACCTGAAGGGCCGCAAGTTTTCGAGTGATAAGGTGCTATTGAGGAGATATGGGGCTATATTCTAGAGTAAATATCTGTATTACTGCCAGTGGAGACTATCAATATTGAAAATGAAAATATTCTACAAGTGCAAAAAAAATCACAAAGTACTAAAAAACTTATGTAGCGCCCTAATACTGTCACATCTCACAAGTGAGACAGTATCCCGTCTACGTTACAATTTTATTGTATTGTGTTTTTGAGAATTACAAAACAATCATCAGATATAATAAATGTTTCATTCGTAATTGTAGAGACGCGTGTGAAGAATTTCTTAATTGATATAATAAATTAAATGGGTGGAGTGGAGTCTTTCGGCTCTTTTGTGATAACGTCCTGAGATTAAGAGATTTATTAGAACACGGAAACTGTATATACTAATTGGCGTTTTATAGAGGCACCTTCGCGTTTGTCCTTTGTTTATATTTCGATATAGTTATTAAGAGCTTAGAGGGGTTTTACTGACGTGTCGTGGGTTATTTAAAGGTTAAATAGGTTTACGTGGTCTTTTATGTTTCATGTTAATTATACTGTGGTACAGGGTGTGCTATGATTGAATTCCAAAATCTAGTCTAGTATTTATTTGTGAGGGAAATAAACAAAGATTTTGCTAAGTAGTTTTGTTATAAATATATTGTAAGTTCCACCGTAAATTGCTTGTTGATTTTACAAGGTTTAAATGTAGCTTCATTATGTACATATACCGGAATTAACGCGATCAGGAAATAGGTATTACATACCTCTGAGTTGCCAGACGTTGCGACCAAATTGCACTGGCTGTGGTCATAGGCTGACTACAGTCCACCAGTCAGTAAGACACCGTTTCGTAATCTCCGTTTCAATTTGAATCTGAAGTGGGCCTGGCTGTCTGTCTTTAGCTATTAACAAAGCAGTTCAAATGACTCTGGAAGTAGTCCTTAGGGAAGCGTCTTTAAGTAGCCACTGCGGTGTCAGCATGAGGGTCATTACTCTATCTTACATTTACTACACAGCAATACTTTTTCTTAACATTACCAGAGAGCAATGGGAAACTGGGGATCCTAGAGTAGAGTAATATAAGTGTGTACTAAAGAAGGAGCTATAAAGTGATGCGGTCTTGCCTTTGATGGTAATTGTGAATTGTTCATAGCCCTCACCGGTTTCAATAAGTAATTTAACTTAATAAGGAAAATTTAATCAGTAATGAGTCAATTAGTAATAAAAATAATTGTGCTTTCTTATTGATGCGAAATGATAATATTTTAAACAATAAATATTTATCGTGGGACAGCCATGGGCCAGAAAACCGGCAGTGAAGTAATGCTGACATTGTTTTTCGCCGAGTGAGTGAGGTTACCGGAGGCCCTAAACCGTCCCTCTCCCCCACTCCCTCTCTCCCCCCTTTCCCTACTCCCACCTTAAAGACCAGCAACACACTTGTGACTTTTGAGTTTGTTGAGTTGCAGGTGTCCATGGCCGGAGGTAGTCACTTACCATCAGGTGACCCGTCTGCTCGTTTGCCCCCTATCCTATAAAAAATATATATACTTATATACTAAGCTTAGTTAAGTCTGTGCAACTCTGATTTATTTCATATTCTTTCTATACTTTATAGTCTTCTATTTCATCCCTGTAATCCAACTTATTTAAAAGAATGCTTTCTTCTCCTAAATGACACACATTCAATATCCTTGAGGTCGTCCGAATCTTTGGAACTGGCAGTACCGGCACCATGCACTGGCACCGACTCAAAGTTATTTAGGTATTTACATTAGTTTAGGAGTTTAGTTAGGCTTACAAGTTTATTTTTGACTTTTCAGTTCCTTTCTTCTTTCATAGGTTTAATTTTTTGTAGAAGTTTTTATATTATTTACTTTTTATCCACATCAAATGCTATATGCTATACATGTTATTATATTATGATTCTGGAAAAAAAAAATTATTATATCAGCACTTCACACCAAAACTGACCATGATTTCATCTAGTTATTGTCAATTTGTCCAGGTCGAGGTTGCTTGGAAGAAATGGCATTGTTTGATTTTTTCTTGTAAGAACATTTTTGTTAGTGTACCATGAAGTACCATTCTATTTATTAACAACATGGGCAATTTTGAACATAAAATAATATCGAAGTACCACAGCAAGTCTTGTATTGAGGTTTCATTTTCCCTTGAATTATCTAATATACGATACTAGCTGACCCGCTCAATTTCGTCTAAGTCATATAAGAGAGAGAGAGTAAATTTTCTCCGTTTTTGTAACATTTTTCATTGATACTCCGCTCCTATTAGATGTAGCGTGATGTTATATAGCCTACAGCCTTCTTCGATAAATGAGATATCCAAAACTAATAATTTTTCAATTCGAACGAGTAGTTCCTGAGATTAGCGCGTTCAACCAAACAAACTCTTCAGCTTTACAATATTAGTATAGATAATCATAATAAAGCTCTGGTTCTGGCTATCTAAACATAAAAATTGTAAATATCTACATATTATACACAGAAACGCCCAGACCAACGTAAACAGACATATTCAACTAACAAATATTTGCACTGAGCTAACACTGATGTTGCAATTGAATGCTCTAACCCCACGCCACATAGGGTGTCAAGTATAGATGGATTCCATCACAAAATAATTTTAGAATAATAAATTTCAAGAGTGGTTTTTTTTTTGTTTCTTAAAGATACACGATTTTACTCATTTTTAGTTTATTTCGAGGATAACCGCTTGACACTGACGCGGAAGGTCGCTTCACTTACTTGATAAAGAAGCCCGTTATGTTCGAAACTAGTTGGTCATTCCAAAAACACACGTGTTTAAGGGCGTATACCTTTAAAAAACGTAATATTATTTATAATAAACATATAATATTTTAGAAGGAATGACACAAATATTTTCATGTAAAATCACAATCATTATTTCAGTCATAGGACGTCATCAGCTGGACAAGTATCAATCAATAACTTGCGTTACTAATATGAAATGAAACTTTAATTGAAAATTTTGATTTAGAATGTGCGTTTAAATAGCAAATTTTTAGTATCACTTAACGCCTATTATTAGGTACAATAGCACGAAGGTAATAAGTACGTGCTTAATTTATAGTTTTGAACACCATAACCTCACTTTCCCATGAGACTACGCTTAATAGCTAAAGGTGCTCAGCGTTGAAGGAGCTTTTGTTTAAGTTTTATAATTTATGAAAATACCGATAAGTGCAGTTTAATAAATCACTCAAGCATGAAATTTTGTTAAAGTTTTAGACTATTTCTCACGCAAGTTTAGGGTTTGGAATAGTTGTCGTTTAAGCACTTACGTATTTTATAAGTTTGACGTTTGGAGTTTAATCCTTATGAATTACGAACAAAAACACCAATTTAAAAGAATTCAAATCCTTTAGTTTAATTGTAATTTATTTACACCATTTCAATTTAGAATAACTGTACATAATGAAGTAATTCATATTAGTTTTTTAATAATATTTTTTTATACCCAGTATAAAACTTTGTTCGTTTTTATAGAAACGACACATAATTTTCTGAATATTCAGTATTTAAATAGGTCCCAAGGTTCCAATAATAAAATTAAAGAACGATGTATACAGTCATAAATTATATTATAAGCTTAAAAAATTCGCCGATACGGCTGCAAACCAAAAAAAAATATTATTATGTATATGTCAATTTCACGACCAAAGGAATTGAAACTCAAATTAAATGATAAGAGGATTCCGGTGCAGTAATCGAGTATAAGGTTCTAAAGCAGCAGACCGGTTATTAAAAAGTAAGATAATTAGGTTATTTTATTACTCATTTTGCTTATAATTAATGAGTCTCTAGAGAAAGTCTGTTCATAAAAGGTTTTGATTGAACTTATTTGGAATACGTAAACACCGTTCACTCTCATGAATATTTTTCTTAATTTTATTTTAAAGTGTATTTTAGTAACATGGTTTGTCGTCTTAAAGACAATTTCTCATTCTAATAAAAATGTTATTTACATTAATTAATACAATTTACTAATCTATTCGATTTGGTTATGTTAGTACACATTTACAGTATATGTACGTATATAATTGAAGGTATATATATAAATTACATATATTTTGCTAACAATACACAACAACAATAGATAATATTTTACTGCGTGGAAATCGAATCTACAGCAATAACAAGTCCTGGAAATACATTTAGTTATGTCATGTATACAAATATATATCTATATAATAGGATACATATTAATTTTTCGTTTTGATTCTTAATTGATTTGTAACACACACATTGCACTTTACCACGTACCCCGAAGTTATGGATAAACCATTAGTTTTTAATACCGATAATAAAAAACATTGTTTAAAATGTTTTGTAATTACTAACAGGTACACTGATAGTATTATAATTATTATGATACATTCAAAGATGAACATGTTTTTTAGGTGTAACATAATACGCAAAAATTCATTTCAACCAATAATAACCATAATCTTACTCGTACATTTTCTAACAGAAATTCTTGCAAATAATTTCCAACACTATTTGACAATTACTCAATAAGGGAAATCTGAATTTATTTCAAACAACATATAAAGTTTACGAACTAAAGATAGTCACAATAAGTTCCTTTATAATAGCATTAGAATAGCCCACTGAGCATTCCATAGCTACAATTCTAAGCTGCATTACAATTTCATCGCTCGAACAATCACACACGCTTTGATTTACGTACCAACCGACTTATCTCAGATGAAAAGCCGACTTCTTTAAGATAAAAGGAATAAATCACATGTCAGCCAACCGACTTACGCTGCACGAATCCTGAATTTGTCGGAAAATACCTTCTCTTGAAGATTATCTACAACTTTATTTTGTTCGCTATATTACTGTCAATATATTATTGCGCATTAGACTGGTTTTGGTCTGTTTCGGGATATTGTCGTAGATAGTATCGCTAAATTGCAGCTGTTTATTTCGCTCGGAGAGTTAATTTTAGATGTGTATTGTGGTCGGTGGAACTCAGAGACTCAGACACGTTAGCAATACTAATGAGTAATAGATGTATAGGTATTTCAATCGTCAGAATAGAGGTTTATACTTTTGTAATTTAATATGCATTTTGAAATGTTTGTCCATATTCTATGATAAATATTTTGTTTTCACTAGATCAAAAAGAACATATAAGGCAGCGCACAGATGACATAAACCGAAATGTCAGGATACACTGCAGTTTGAAAATATAAATATCTTCGGATATTCCTTAAATATTGAACAATACCTTCATGTATTTATTATACATTTCAATATTATTTTTGAAAAAAGAAAAAGGGGAATTATAGTTTTAATTATATTTTTTAAGGTAGAGAGCATAGACCGCGCAGACGGCAAATGAATTTAATTGTTATTTATTAAAAGTTGATAATGTTCCGCTGTAGGGCTTTTATTTTTATACAGATTCTTTAATAAAGGGCCTGTTAGATTATTTATTAAAAGTAGTATGTTTCCGAAACTTTTCAACTAATAAGGAAATAGGACAAATAATAATATTGCTTAACGGTTTTTTATAGGATTGGTAAGGGTGTGAAAGATCTCTTCGAATTAGGTAGTAGAAAAAAATATCGTTTTTTTATGTATTTTAAAACTTTATCATAAATTATATTAATAGTCGATGTGAAAAAATTAATTATCTTTTTTTTATTAATTATAATCAATTCAAAATTGATCAAATTTTAAAAAGAATCCCGTAACTACGAACGCTCCACGATTTCGCCATGTTTATGACGTTATATTGTTAAAGGTATTTCACGATACAGATAACTGTATCCGTTTTCTACATTGTTAAAACACAGCACCAGCTGTGTCCTACGATGAGTAGAAATTAACATTACGACGTCACACGCGTTCAGTTTTGTTCGGGAACTGTCGGCGTGTTTTCGGAACTGGGTTCAAACATTTTTTAAATTACATATAACTTTTTAATTATAACGGAAAAAATATCTAAAAATGGTTTTTCTACAAAATATATTCATTTATTAAAAAAAAATGTTTAAAAACCCAAATAATTAATTGGATCGTCACCATTCCTCCATTCCACTACTAGACGCAGTCAGAGGTTCCATTCTTTCATTGTCTAAACACCGAAAAGTTCGACTTTAAACGTAAACGCTTTGACAGCTTCTGTCTGTTTTGAATCGCCAAGGCCTGGAATGAGCTGCCTATTTTTCTATCCAGAGTAGAGTGAATAGGCTTCTCTTGGATATGCGTGTAGCATCTTCGTCTTCGTCACTTTTGATCAGGTGAGGTTGAAGACAAACGCCTGTTTATTGAATTAAAAAACAAAATGATTTCTTAGTTTAGCTTATAAAATTAAAAAAAGCTGTCTTAATCATATATAACAAACTTACAACGATGAAGTTGTCACTGCGTACGGAACTTCGGAAGTACACAACCAAAGGGCGGTAGGCGACTGGTCATTAGCGGCCCGACACTCAGCAGCGATAAGATAAGCCAAGTTCGGCCCCCTTTGTCGTTATCGTCACGTCAAAATATTTTATGTGTAGCGATTAACCGACAAAAACTTAGGGTATTGGTAATTATTGTGATTGTTTAGTGTGGGAAGGTAATGTCGTACAGACTCCTGTTGAGTGCTCTTGAGGTACGTTTTTTTTACGGCTCAGTGATGTCAGACATCAAGTATGTAAAAAAAATGATATTAAAATTAGACTTTGTTAATGGTGGATTTACAATGTGTTTATAACAATAAGTTCTTATTAATTAAAAAATTCTAATTTGCATATACAAATCATGTAGGAACATACAGAAATAATTGTTTTTAAACTTTCGCGAGTTTGATACATACATTTTAGATATGTAACTAGGGACTTAATCGCGATAATATAAAAAATAAAACCGTGGTTTATAACCACGGTTTTTCTTTGTATGGTATAGTTGGCAAACGAGCAGACGGGTCACCTGATGGTAAATGACTACCGCCGCCCATGGGCAAATGCAACTCAAGAGTCACAAGTGCGTTGCCGGCATTTAAGGTAGGAGTCGGGAAAAGGTGGAAGAGGGGGAGAGGTGAAGCATGGCCCTCCCACGATAAAAAAATATAACGTACCAGTGTGCCCGTGACTACGATCGGTGCAATTTGATCGAAACGTCGGGTAACCAAAAAAAGGGTACCTTATAAATATCGCGACAAAGTTCCGATATACACATCTAATATACAAAAATAATTCTATATCCATATTTCACAACAATATCGAATAACGTATTTATCAGAATATACACCAGAAAAAGGTCTGGGCATATTTTCCCGCGAATCCGTAGAACTAAGTTATTTAACTCAGTTGTACGGATTCGAGGGCAAATATTTTTAGGTTATTCATAGATAAATATGTAGCTTTCTGTTGTCTGTCAATGTGAAAGACTTTTTATGTTTTTATAAAGCATTATATACTGTATTCCTCCTATAAGACCTTCATCAAATAAAACTATAAACGTTTTCTTAGTGTATATAGTCTCATGTGTCTACTTTTGAAGAATACCTACTGTTTAATAAGCTTAGCCAACCCAAATCTGCTTGAGGAGGTAGCTGCAGTACTTATCTGGTATTATTGCAGACATCAAGCTGCTACCGATCTTATGCAGAGTAACACAATCGTGCTTCATAATTAGACCAGTGTCAGTATAAAGGTTTGTAATAACACCGTACCCTACTACTAAAATTTGACTAAAAACAATATTGAACTTCACAACCCAATTCTTTCCAAATAAAATGTAATAGGCAGAATTTAACTCAGGACTAAAAGAAGTAGTAATATATCTATAAAAACGTATTAGATGTGTATTATTTATTGGCCTTGGCTCCCAACGTCAGAAGACATACATCAATAAAATTTTGGTACGGAATATTATAAATAAAAGTCAACGACGGGTAAGTCGTAAAAAGGTTTTTGATACGCCTAAAAACTTATGAATAAGTCATAGATATTTGAGTCATAACCGCTGCTCGCAAAGTAACCTCGCCTATTCAGTTGAACGTAAAAATGTTGAGCAGCATTTTAACCCTCTCAACACGCAAAGAAGGTAACACTCATAATGTAGGTATAATACTTTTCCTATTTCAACCTAAGCTTGTAAGAAATTCATTTCAGAAATAAGTATCTACTGAGTTTCCTCATTTGCTTAGTGCACGACACGTGTAAGATGTGTTTACGTTTGCCGAAAATGAATAAGAAGTAGGTGACAAAGTATTAAAAAAAATACCTATTGATCGTTAAAACGTCCGAAATGGACAATTATCATTACTTTTCTGTTGGTTAAGGCACTGATAAGGGCAGGAGAAATATATCAGTATTGTTCTAAAGCGTTCATTGAACGATACGTACAAAATGGTGTCATGGATCTTCTTATCGACTTGCATTACTACAAGATGAATGAATATTTATAAGATACGATTTGTTTAATTAAGCAACGTTGGCAACGTTGCTTAATTAAACTTATTGTTGTCACGGATGGAGAGCTGAGAGCATTTCACTTACTTCTTGACTTAATAATCCAGATTTTGCTGGAACTATCTGACGTTGATTTGTAACGATAATTTCAAGCTTCTATATTAAAAATTTACAAGGAGGTAAAATATAGCAAATTTCTCTGCTTAAAAACAAAAAAATTAAAAATCATCGTAAATAACATCCCTAAAGACAGTCTTGTAGACTTGACAGTGTAATGAGTTTTTATGCTGTAATTTTTATTTTTTATTATATATATTGTGCGAATATATTGACAGCTTATCTAATGCAAGAAGATTACTTAGCTTTATTTTTCTCAAATAGTTTTTTAGATTAACTTCTACTTAAATTTTTTTATAGCTATCGATTACTCTACGAAGTAAGTGCCCTCGATAACGGTTTTCAATTAAACTCAGTTATTGTCAATATCATTGAAGGGTTTGGTTCCCTATATTGGCTGCTATAATGTACAGACGTTTTAAGTGTTCATAGAGGCCCGGAAGACGTGTTATTTCTTGTTAATCTATGAATAGATAGGTAACTTGGAAGTTCTTATCGATTTTCGTAGGTACATATGTGCTTTTAGAAATTGCCAGGGGTTTTTCAATTTACTTACCTTCTTCTCAAGCCATTAAGATAAACTACTGAACTAAGAGTGAGTGGAAACGATTGGTATGTAATTTAAATTCTTTTATATTAACGACTATCATCATCGTTTACTATTTGTTTGCCACCCTAGTAATATAAAAATATAGGTATAGGTAGGTTTGTCATATACGAAGCATACCGGGACTATTTTATTCTGCTTTTTTTATTATTTCATACAACCCTATCATTACCTACTTTAGCTAGAAGACCAATTTTAAAATTGACCACTCCCGATGCGAGGGTGTCAAAATAAGTTCCGATGTCCTTTTTTATAATAATGAGGGTGACAGATGGGACAGCTGCCATTGTTCTGTCCAAAATATACCATAATTGGAAGTTATTTTGTGCCATTACGTAATGAGATTTTAATTCTGAAACACCTTTTGTAAAGATGATGTTGGACATTTAAATAACCTTTTGTTTTCATTGTAATTTGATTCCAACGAAATATGAAAATTGCTTTTTAATTTTTTGTTTATCAAAGTTCCGGAGTAAAGTTTGGAAAGTCTCAGAATTTATGAGCCAAGGATATAATTAGTTAAGAAAATAATTTATACTGCTTTGTAATATGTACTGAGAAATAATTCTAAACCGTTCATTATAGTCTATAAACATTGTATGCCAGTCTATATATATATAATGCTTTAAAACAATATTATTTGAGGATTATGGCATAAAAGATGCCCTATTTTATTTCAATAAGAAGCTTTTACGACTTTTAATAATGTTGAATATTGATCACGCCCACGTTACGAGACAAAATCAAATCTGACAGCAATCTAATATAAATATGCACAATTACGACGCGCCAGATCCCTTTTTACAGTGATTGACACGTTATATGTGTATTAATCCGCTTTCAGCGTACGAGTCATTATAGTTATTTTTAACCGACTTCAAAAAAGGAGGAGGTTCTAAATTCAACTGTTTTTTTTTATGTTTGTTACCGCAGAACTTTCGACTGGGTGAACCGATTTTGATGATTCTTTTTTTATTTGAAAGCTGGTACTTCCCGTATCGTCCCATTTCAATTGGTCCAGTTCTGACAATGGCATCCATGAGAAAACCATATATACCTAAGTCTTTTATGGAATAGTTTTTTTTGTTGAAGTCGGTTTTTTTTTGAAAGAATTGTAGTCAGAAATGTGCTTAACCCGCTATAGGCTATAGTAATAGAGATAATATCGTTTTTTTTTAATTAAAAGACACAACCGTAGTGTGATTTATGTACTTATTTGCTATTTCTTTAATATACTATGACCATTCGATGCATTGGTTAGATTAAGAACACAGCCTATAAGCCAACCTGTAGCCAATATCTATTGTATGAAGTTACAACACGTGTGTAGACAAAACGCACAGAAGACGAACACACGAAAATTAATGTATATGCAATATTAAGTGTCTATTTCTTTTTATGCACAAGTGTGACGCCTGACACCGTCGCGGCAGGACGCTTCACTCCTTGAAAAAGGGCCCCCTTCGGGTCCGAAACTAGTCGGGCCCCGAAATACAAACGTGAATAAAATCGTATAGTTTCTAATAAATATGAATATCACTCACGAAAGTTTTTATTGTAACGTTGTAAGTACCTACGTAAAGGTCGTGTCTGCTAATAATGCTACATATAGCATAGCATAGAGCTTGATATTAGTAAATGAACATATGCTTAAAGATACGGGACCAGGGTTTCAACATGAGCCGTCGATCACTGCTAATTGTTATTTTATCTGCAACATCAATAACTATTGAGGTGTTGAATCCCACTAATATTATAAATTTGAAAGTTTGAATGTATAAATGGATGGAAGGATGAATGGATGGATGTTTGTTACTCTTTCACGCAATGTATATGCAATATTAAGTGTCTATTTCTTTTTATGCACAAGTGTGACGCCTGACACCGTCGCGGCAGGACGCTTCACTCCTTGAAAAAGGGCCCCCTTCGGGTCCGAAATTTTCACTGAACCGATTGCAATGAAACTTCGTATGTAGATAGCTGGAGATTTGGATTAATGCATAGGCTACTTTTTATCCTGATATTCCCACGAGATCGGGACTTAAGCGAGTGAAACCGTTTTAACATAAAGTGCCAAATTATAAATGTAATTTCTGTCATCATTATGCTTCTAGTAAACCGATGTACCAGTTTGGAACAATAAAGGTAAGTGAATATCTATCATGTGGGTTAAACATACCTACAAAATTATTATACCTAAATATATAATTAAGCTAAGTCAGTTTCTTAACCTTTTTCTCCTCTGTTCGTCAGTGGACTATTTGTTTCGTAACTATTGAGAGGTTTTTTATGGCATAGGAGGCAAACGAGCAGATGGGTGACCTGGTGATAAATAACCTCACTCACACGGAGAAAGCAATGCAATCATTGCTTCACTGCCGGTTTTCTGTGAGGCCGTAAGGCCACCCCGGTCGAGCCGTCCCATACGCGCCGAAGCATGGCTCTCCCACGATAAGGCTTTAGAGTTATCAATAAAAAAACTGTTTATAGTTGAATTTCAACCACTAAGTGAAAACCATATATATAGATTCTACAGTGCGTACGCTGAATCAGGCTTTCAAAATTATGTTTTCGCCAAAAATCTATATTAATTGAAAAAAAATTACTAAAAAAATTACTCTACGGCCATACGCCAAGCAGCAAATTTACGCATTCATAGTATGTCACGTACACTAAGTACGCCATTACGTAGCATTTCCGACACTAAATTGCGTATCGATGTTCCCGCACTATGTGATTTCACGGCGGCGCGTGTTAATTTTGCCAATATTACCTTAACGTGCGAACGTATAGACGTAAAGTCCTTTGTGCATACCGTATGGTGTGATTTTAGTTGATAAAGGATATTTTGGGATTCAGGTTACACAAACAAATCTTTGTGAAATATCATTTTGCTTTGATTAAACTTCAAGGAAATGTTGAAAGGGATGATGAAGGCTAGTACACTTACTGACGGAATATCTGTAAAGGAAATTTGAGTTCTCGTTGTGCAATAAAAATAAAATTAATATAAGGAAGGTCGTTAGAAGAACAAAATCAATTTGGATTCCCCGTATTTTCAACTGTGTTTATGGCTCAACACTGCCCAGCGTGTAAGTACACAAACAAACAACACAAACAAAAACCTACTACGCTAGTCATTCCCAGCCGTTTCATTCAGAGTGGTACAACCTGAGATTAGTTTGTTAAAACAAAGCGTGTTAAAACAAACTGAGATATTTTTTTTGTTTTATAATATCAGCGTATACCTAGTGGAGTAGTGGAGATGGGCCGGACACATTTCACTATACCCAGACAGAAGATGGACCATTGTAGCGACACGATGGAAAGTACCAGTGGGGAAAAGGAATGTTGGTCGACAATTAAGACGGTGGGCTGATGACATAACACATGTAGCAGGAAATGACTGGATAAACTCAGGCAAGGACAGGGAGTCATGGAAAATGATGGAGGAGGCCTTTACCCAAACAGGGGTCCAAATCTCATAAATAATACTAACATTAATTATAAATAACTTTTCTTAAATTTAAGCAACAACTTACTAACAAACATTGTAATAAATATGAAAAGTGAGATTTGGAATAAATGGCTTTATAATTATTATTCTCTTTATTAACATCTATAAAACATATAAATTACATTTTTAAATACATTATTATAAAAAAAAATATATTTAAAAATATAAAAAATAGTGTCCCACCGGTATCGAGTACAGGGACCAAGCTATCGGTGGTTAGGGTTCCAGAGATAGAAACCTCCTCACAATACGTGCCGTCTCAAGAATGACAATTATTATTATTATTATACCTAGTTGACACGGATAAATAATATTAAAAGTTCCTGATACCGGTTATCTATGTCTTTTAATAGTAAGTATGTTGGAAGCATCGAGAAGCCACCTTTTTACTTACAAATAAGTTATACTTTATGAATTGGACATATTCTCGTTGATTCTTCTAAGTACGCTTCCAAGTCTTCCAGTCTTCCAAGTAGTTGTTTGGTGGTTCAATGGTTTTAAAGGCATATTTTCATTAAACATAACAGTGCACTCTTTCTATTGCAATTCTTAAACCTGACGGCTGAAGTTAATCCATTCTAAAAAAATATATTTTAAACAATATTTTTAATAAATCTAACTTTTTATGCTACTAACATGGCAGGATTTTTATGTAGATTGTTAAATAAACAACAAACTTAATACGTAGAAAACTTTATAGAAGTATTTTAACACATTGCTACTAGACCAGGGTCGATAATTTTTAAAACCAAAAAAAATAATAGTAGGATGAAACCCATTAGAAAAGGAGGAGAATATTATAAAAATGAAAGGAAAAATAATTTACGGGCGATCTGAGGTCGGGAAGGGGATGGGGGTGAGTTTTTAAGGGTAAAAAACGGTTTTTCTCGATTTCCCGCAAAACTAAAAGTCCAACGGAAAAAAGTCAAATGGCAAAGTTGTAGGTAATAAAAAGATCTAAAACTTTTGTATTTACACTTTTTTCACATAACCTTAAAATTTATGTGAAAAATTCAAAAAACCAAGTTCTTGGTTTTTTATTTTTATCTTTTACAATTTTTTTTTTTTTCACCAAATTTGGTGAAAACTTACCTTTTTATGTCCCAAATACGCTGTAATTTATTTGATTAGAAATATTTATTTTTTCACCTTATTTTGAATTAATATCGAAAAAGCACCCTAATATTCAATCGAAAATTCACCCATCAAAATATCAGCTTTTTTCAAAAAGTTGGTATGTTTTCTGTTCGTTGAAATCTCTACTTTCTGATGGTGAAAAAAAATATATATGTTACTTTAGTAAATCTTCTCAGAAAATGCAAAAAATCGAAAGAAACTCGAATTTGAATTTTTTTTTTAAATTATTGTATACAATTTTGAGCTATTTATTAAAATTTACACTTTAATTACTCGAAAAACGTAAGATTACATGTTACATTGATAAAAAAAATTTGCAAATCAAAATATACTACATACTATAATTAAAAAACAAATAAGTTAATAAAATTAATATTTAATAAGACATCTACCATTTTAGAGAAGTTGTCTAATCTTCTTTAAATTACATGCATAGATGCCTATTTATAACTATTTTAAGATAACTTATATACCTGAGTGACCTACGAAAAATTTTAGCCCATCAAAAGGTATTTCATAGAGAAGTGGGGAAGGGGCTAGGCGGTTCTGGGTCTTACTACATACATACCTACTATTTCGTAGCAGCTGTAACAACCGTTAGCCTAGCCAGTATTCGAAATACAGTACAGTATACAACATCGTTTATAAAAATACACGTGCACGCTGAGTTTCTTTAAGATAACTGTGACAAGTTTACTTAAAAAAAAAAACTTTTCAAATCTGCATAGGAAGGTAAATACTATCTCTATTTTTATCTGTATCAATCAACTCAAACATAAAAATAGTAATATTTTCTTTAAAAAATAGTATACTTAACGAAACATAACCTAAAGATTAAAATTGAATGATATTTTAGTACAAGAGTAAAAAATAATAATGTCCTTAATTTTGCACAAACAAATTTAGGTACTCCAATGAAAAAAAAAATTTCAAAATACATAAAAAATATATTAAAAATTTTAAAAAAAATATACAAATATATATAAAATATATATCGTAAATATATTTTTAATAACTAACTTTTGGCCGATTTTCATATATATTTTATACATTTCAAATATATTTCAGATATATTCAAAATATATTTTTTTTATATTTATAGCTATGTTTTTTATGTCTTTTAAGATATATTTAAAAATAGAGATTGTATTTACCTTCCTATGCAGATTCGAAAAGTTCTTTTTTTAAGTAAACTTGTCACAATTATCTTTTCGATTTTTTGCATTTTCTGAGAAGATTTACTATGGTAACAAATATTTTTTTTTCACCATCGGAAAGTAGAGATTTCAACGAACAGAAAACATACCAACTTTTTGAAAAAAGCTGATATTTTGACGGGTGAATTTTCGATTGAAAATTAGGGTGCTTTTTCGATATTAATTGAAAATAAGGTAAAAAAATAAATATTTCTAATCAAATAAATTACAGCGTATTTGGGACATAAAAAGGTAAGTTTTCACCAAATGTCGTAAAAAAAAAAAAAATGTAAAAGATAAAAATAAAAAACCAAACACTTGGTTTTTTGAATTTTTCACATAAATTTTGAGGTTATGTGAAAAAAGTGTAAATACAAAAGTTTTAGATCTTTTTATTACCTACAACTTTGCCATCTGACTTTTTTCCGTAGGACTTTTAGTTTTGCGGGAAATCGAGAAAAACCGTTTTTTACCCTTAAAAACTCACCCCCATCCCCTTCCCGACCTCAGATCGCCCGTAAATTATTTTTCCTTTCATTTTTATAATATTCTCCTCCTTTTCTAATGGGTTTCATCCTACTATTATTTTTTTCACTTTTTATTATTTTTAAAAGGCTTCTACCCTGGTCTATACGAAAAATAACAGGCTTACATATGTTCTCGTAGTTGACACTACATTACAAAAAGCAAAAAAAGCAACATCAGCACAAAATACCGCAGCTCCACCAATCACGTTCATTACCCCATTCATAGCGTTTACATTCGAAATTCAAATACATACGTTCTGAAAGCGCGCATTTAGATCATCAACAACATAAATTTGATGAAACAAATACCTCGTTACACGCTGAATGTGTAGGTATAGGACAACATGCGTGCCATCGGCTGCCCATTCATTGTCATTTACTTTGAAGCTGTATTGATCCTGGTAGGCACGTTGCTTGTTATTAATATACTTCAAGGCATAAACTTGTCGCGTTAACTGATGACCTGTCCAAGTCGGTTAGGATTTATTGATTTGAAACTCGTGGTATTTTTAACATTGTAAACTGAGACTAGATTAAAATATGGTATTCAAAATATCTTTGAGTTACGGTCTAATCTTACAAGGTGTTAAATAAAATCAGTAAAGCTGTGTTACTTAGCGTTTAATGAGGTGCATACTGATATTTAAAATACTATAAAATGTGCGTTAATATTTTATATAGTAGTAGGTATTATATATATAATGTATGTGTATTTAATGGTATAACATTAAATTGGCATTAAAAAAATCAACACAGCCGCAGAATGCAAATAGACCACTGAATTTTTATAAATGTGATAGTATTTAATTTTGGAAAGCCTTGTTCCAAAATTAAACACTGTACATACGAGACTTCAAACCAGAATTTTTGAAGTGATAACTTCTTATGGGAGGGTAAACCGCTTCGTTACGTAACGCGTTACGGCGCCAGTCTGTCTGGCTTCCCTTTCTCTCACGCATACGGCAGCGGTAGGCAGGCTCCTCCTATCTAGAGTTTTCTCAAGCTAAACAATTTCAATATTAAATTAAATAGTTGAACTTAGATTAGTTTAAGTTATCACTTCGATCGGGCGTCTCGAGACGCACAAGTTTTTATTTCTTATTATTTTTTACAAGATGACACATACTTTGTTGTTTCAGAATCAAGATCTGTTTAAAGAGTTGAAATCCATTTGAAAACGACATAATTATCCAAGATGTATTTCGGCGATATTTTCCTCGCTATTATCCGAAACTTGTACCATAATTATTATAATCGTGCGTAGACTACCGAACACACAACTATCCCTTTTGTTATAAGATCAAAGAGACACTCGGGACTAAGGGATGAGACGTAATTGATGACGTCTTTTGTGCATTATTAAGCAGACATGCCTTATTTAATAGGAGTATTACAAGACAAGTGATAACTCATTACTCAAAGTGAAACTTACAAGTCTGAATAAGTTATTTGGTTCTGATTATGTGACTAGAAATATTGCACTATAAGCTAATTTAAAACGTGATTTTCTTCATAAACTTGTCTCTACCTCTCCTCATTTCATCCTTATTCTCTTTTTCGATCCACTGGTTGCCTGGAAGAGATCGCAAATAGCGATAAGGCCGCCAAATGTACCAGGTTCCTTTAAACTGTTTTTTTTTTGTTGTTTTGGGCTCAAATTTAGCGTGTAAGAGTATTTATTTGTACACAAACTTTTATAAACTTCCTTCTTTGGTGAATCAATAAAGCTATCTATCTACCTGAGACTCCGTAGATTACATAAACATTGACACCGAAATTTGTCTTCAATGAAACATATTCACTTTTGTACATACATTTTATTCATATTGTACTCGTACGTCGTTCTTTGACGCGACGTGGGTTGTGAGCGTGACTAGATAGACTGCCGGCCTCGTCAAAGTGTCAAGGGTTCGTTATATGAATGGTATGTTGGACTCATGAAATAAAACTAGCAAAGGCAATGTAGCGCGTTATGGGGTTTGAAAATTGAAAAAAAAACTTTAATATTTAGAATTGGATAAATATTTTACTTTTTTGTATAGTTAAACAATTAATCCTGTCACAAATATAAAAAATTAAGTGTTAAATTGTGGTAAATTTCTGATCTTGAATCCTAAATAACAAAAAAAGGATATATAGTTGTAAAAAAATACATGGTTATAAATCAGCCACGTCGTTAGTGACTCGTACCTCAAAGTAATTACAACATTAAGCACTGAAAAAATGTCCTAACGTATTTACTAACATATAACTGTTTTAAATAACATAGGTTATTATTTAATCATGCTATTGATACTCACTATTCGTTTCACTAATAGTTTACTATTAGCGTTTAGCTTCTAAACTATCAGTCAAATAATCGTCATCAAAAAGTTTTAACGCTGCACTGCGTTTGATTTGCACTTTGGTTGTATTAAAAGAAACATAGTGAACGGAGATGGGAAAACTATATTTTACTTTATAATTGCATCTCCTCTTTATAGTATAGACTATAGTGTATAAAAATTGACGACCTCTGTAGTGCGGTTAATGAACTACTCATTCGATGACACGAACGTCTGAGGTCACGGGTTCGTCCGCTCAGTGCAAATATTTGTATAGATGAATATGTTTACATTTACTTATTCCATGTGTAATATGTATGTAAGTACAATAAAAAATGTATCTAAGTATGTTTAATCGTATCCTAAGTCCCTAGTAGTAGCTAGACTTAGTTTGGACTTAGCGATGTGTAATAGCTGTGTCCCAGAAAAAATTATAATAGGAACATCACAGCGATCTATACTAGCTAAGTGAGGCTTACCGTATAATGCTAGCAATTCCACGAATACCAGATTTTTTACAAAATGCATGTTGGAAAATAAAATCAATGTTCGCACATGCCAATCTAGATTTTCCCTTCCTCTTAACGACCCTCCACGGCGCTGTCAATTCAGCAATCGTTAGTATCACAACAACTTCCTTTATACCTTTTGTTCACGCAATTTGCGTCACGTGGGGGCTAATGAAGCTGTCTGAGGGGCCGGCCACCGGGTAAAATAACACGGGAATAAGGTGTCATGGATCGTAAGCAGATATATGTATATATCTTTTGGGGTATTTATGTCGATTTTACGTTTGTATTTTCTGTCCAAAAATTCGCTTCTTAGACAAAAATACAAACCATAAACTGTTTGTATTTAAGTATTGTAGGAAAGCCGATGGCTTTGAATCGTATATATCTAGAACTAGAAATATTGATAACAAAGGGACTAAAATAAAAGAAATAGGAAATTTTAAGATCACCAATAAAATTATCATGCCCTTTAAGGTCAAGCAACTCAAACTTCACGCGATGGTGTAAATTTATTTAAGCCCTTTTTAGTACACTTTTACTATACTTTATCCTTCTATGTCACTTAAATGTTTAAATGCCATTTCTATTATACGATTATGTACGAGTTTATTAACCGTAGTTTATTCGTAGCGTTCATTTACCGGTCAAATACTGAATTTGGTCGTATAAAGTGGTCACGGATGTTAGAAAACTTGACATTCAAAGTCCGTATTCAATCAATTCAGTACACCCAAAGACATCAAAGCATTACAATTTAATTAGCCACCTGCTTTACAAAAACGTCTGGCATCTTGTTTCTTTATACAACAAATGAGTGAGAGGTTAGAGGTTCGATAATTCGTGGTAGAGCGGTAGGAAGCGGCGTCGAGGCGCATATCCGGCCTATTGTTGATAATATGCTCTTAAACGTCTTTACTAATTACTCGGAGGCGTAAACAGCTCTGTGTGACGGTAATTATGTCATTGTAAGTCCCATAAATTGCTTTACTACCTTGTATTGTTCTTCCTAGAAAGCATATACATAGAACCTACCGAGGTATTCTTTATAATCTAGTATTGGGAGTAAACACGGTATTAATTATTGCGCACTGGAAACATTAGTAATTAATTAGCTATAATTGGAACAAGTGAAAACAGTCTTATAACTGATTTCACATCTAATTTCTATAGTGTGTGCTTAGAGATGAAATAAATACGGACATGTCATCCAAAAGGAAGTGTGAAGACTATTGACGAATGACGATTGGTAGCATGTTGCGTTTGTTGCGATGTTGCGTGTCTGCTGATGAGCTTGATTACGAGAGCGCAGTTGTAAAGTGATATGTAGGGTATTTATCAATCCCACATTACCTATCCGCTGCTGTTATGAGTGTTTAAAGAGTTTACGAGTTTACCACGTCGGTTATGAAGAAGTTGTTCTATATTTCATAACAAGAAAGTGTTGTGAAAACCTTTAGTGACTTAGAACAGAGTTTGAGTATACTTGATAATTCCGTCAACTAAAGTACGAGCGTTTGCTTGAGCTTGAAGTTCACGTCAGTAGTTTGTTGGAAGGAATTCAAATTGATATTAATACTTGCCGTTCTTGAATTCAGTTTCCATATGATCTTTTCCTTTGTCTTTAAGTGTGTATCCCCTTTTGAGTGTTATTGCCAACTTTTTTTTAACAAAAATATTTTCCTTGATATTCACAGAGTATGGACTTTTTAATGCCTATAGATGCTCAAATTTACAAAACGGCAGATCTATACATAAGTGTTTACACTTTGCTATGTTAGGAAACATGTTGTTTTTTTTTTGTAACTTAGGTCCGTAACATTTTTATAGAAAGCAGGTTCTGTATTTGCATTTCGTTTTAAGTATAAGTCCCGAAACTGTGTTCTGCCTATAACTCCACTCACAGAATATTCTAGCTGTTCTAAGCGGCAAGTAAATGACACGTGCAAGGCAACGCGGAGCAATTTGGCACCAATTTCTGTTCCAACTTACTGCAACAAGATTCTAGTATGAGAATATTATATTTGCAGGAACATTGATCTTGAAATGGATATGTTATGTTAGTTCTTCTCCCATTTGCCAATGAAATGGACTTGCAATGTACTATGTTTACTATTGACTACATTTTAAAACAGAGTACGGGCAGATTGATAAAGGAATAAAAAAAAACTAGATTTAAATAAGAAGGTTGATTATGTAATTTCAACGTGAGTTAGATTACTGTATTTTAACATCTGCAGAGGTTCGTGAAACAAATGTTGAATTAAAATTAATTCAAAAGGAAGATGCTTGTCTTTACATTTCAGAAGGATCCTATTCTATTCTGTTCTTTGAAAAGTACACATATGTATTTGTAAATATCCACAGGCCGTAATAAAAATACCCCTGACTCTAAAATCCCTTCAACGATTACAAAAGAGCTGATGATCTTCGAACGGCTGAACACATTTATATCTAAGAACAACTAATCAAATCACCTTTCAAACAAAAAAACCGCACTCAAATCAATTGATTAGTTCGATAGAGTCAAACTCAAAACACCCCTCTTTTTGCGTTGGGGGTTAAAAAACGGCGAGCGATAGACGTTCAATAGCACGTAGGTAAATTTGCGTTGGGAATGATGATGAGGTGACTTAAGAATTTACCAACAGACTTGCCATACAATGCAGATGACGTCAGACACATCCACACGCTACCCTAACAAATATTATAAATGCTAATGTGATTCTGTTTCTTTATTATGCTTTAAAACCTTAACTACTCAACCGGTACCTTTCCTCCAGAAAAAATTACTGTTCGCAAAGATATATTGAATGATAAAATCTATATTAACGCGAGAGTAGCCTCGATTAAAAGTTATAGTTATACTGAGTTATACATAATCATTAACGTGAACCTTATTCTCTAATTTAGCGATTAAAAATATGTTGTTAACCATCAGCTTTTATTATCTGCCTTTTTCTTTAAAAACTCTTTCTGTTTCTTTATAAACCTTACAATTATTACAGTATCAACAGTGTAAAATTATACACAATATGTCATACTGACACCACATTTTCTTCAATCTTTCTAGACATAATGTTCACAGCTGTCATCAGCCACATTTAAAAACGTCAGACAAGTAATTTGATACGAATAACTGTCATTATTTTATGAAAGCTACGTTAATTGGATATCTTTGACGTAACCTAATATAAATCGTTACGACATTTTAGTACTTGTAGGATAAATAACAAGATGTTTCTTCGGGCGGTTGTGGGAAGATATTCCCAGTAGATTTCAGCGCACTGTAAGTGACAGGTCTAGACTACCGCTAACAAGTCTTCAATTTAGTTTTCAAACCGATTCTCTACAGTAAGTTTTAACTTTTGAATATATTTTATTAACTTTAGATGTGTTTTGTTCCTATACATATACAAATAATTTCTTCAAAAATAGAAAGATTTGTGTACTAAGTATAAAAAAATAATCGGTGGTAGTATCAGTATCCAAATGTAAGCAAAATTCTAAATAAATAAAGACTCGTTGAAAGATTTTGTTGCAAAGTTAAAGAATATAAAACTGGTTACCAGGGATGGATAAAAATAGATTCTTGGTGTAAACCATATCATTTGTACACACCTACATATCATTAATAATATTTCTTTAAAATTAAATCCTGACTTGATGAATTTACGCACTCGTACTACCAAGGCGAAATATTGAAAAAGAAAAAATATTAACAAGTTCAGACCGTCTTTGCATCCACATCATGGTAAAATAAAAATTCGAGTGCATCATACCAACATAAATTTACAACATTATAAAACGTCAGAGAAGCGTTACAATTAACACAGAATTATAGATAAACATAATATTTATTTATTCTACCTTAGATCTAATTAAGTATATTAAAACAACAAACAGAGAAGAAAGATACCAACCAACACTTATTATTAAATAACAAAATCACTAGATACTTTGGAACGAATTTGCTTGATGAAAACTTAGTTTTCATCGGATAACCCCCAATCAATTTTATTTTGAATTGCTAAAGTTTAAGCTTAAACTTTGTACACAAATCTTACTATTGTTTTCTTAACATAACTTTACGGTTTCACTGACTATTATTACGCAGTTATTCTTGCAAAACAGCTTATATAACTTGGCACTGGATTTGCCGAGTTTGTATAAATGGATGTATGCGAGTATTGAACACTGCCAAATATTGTGAATTCAGTATGACATATGAAAACTATCGAAATATACTAAATTCTAAATTCTGTGAAATGTTTCATACGTGAATATACTCCACGTTCTATTTATTTGATAATAATTGATAGAAATAGATTAGATTAGATTAATTAAGAACTTTGATTTCAACACCTGTTTACTGAAAAACGATTCTCGTTCTGCTTCTCTTCGATCTGTCCTGGAATCCAATAATCTTTCTATTCTTTCACTTAATCCTACACACAATATGTAATAATTCCTCCCTCCTTGATCTCATCCTTACTTCCTCAGCAGAGCATGTCGCTAAATATGGGCAATGCTCTGAAGATTCGTTTTCCTATCATGATCTTCTCTTTCTTTCCTATCAAATCCGTACTCCTAAACCTAAACCTAAATTACTCCTACACCGTAATTTTCGTGACATGAATCTTGAGGATCTTCGCAGAGATGTAGACAATATAGACTGGAGTGCACTTTTCAACTCTCAATGTGTTGATGAAAAAATTGGCTATTTTACAAATCACCTTATGTGTTTATATGACAAACATGCCATGCATTGGATTACCGAAGAAATAATGGTGATACAGAGAATGTGTAAGAATGCTCAACGCCGACATATCCACAAATCTGTTGAAAATGGTGATCCAGTCAAAGTCTGGAAGTTTCTTAAGTCATTAGGGGTCGGTAAATCAGGTCCAAATTTTCCTTCAAAAGACGTTGATCTCGATTCCTTGAACTCACATTTTTCTGCTTCCTCCAATTTTGGAGGAACTACTAAGACTGCAACGCTAAATTATCTTTCTTCTCTTCCGACCACGGACTGTTCCCCATTCGTTTTCAGTCAATTTTCTGCTTGTGATGTTAAGAAGAGTATGGTGTCAATAACTTCTAATGCAGTAGGAAGCGACAACATCAGCCGTAATATAGTACTTCCTATCCTAGATGAAATCCTACCTGTGATTTGCCACATCTTTAATTATTCTGTATCCACCAATGTTTTTCCATCTGCGTAGAAAATGGCTCAAATCACTCCCCTTCCTAAAAAATTTAATCAATCCTCTTTTTCAGATTACCATCCCATATCAATTCTTCCTTTTCTATCCAAAGTCCTTGAACGCCTCATCCACAATCAGTTAAGCTCGTTTCTCTCAAAGAATTGTCTCCTAAACTCTCTCCAATCAGGTTTTCGTCCCGGCCACAGTACTACCACAGCTTTAGTCCACATTACGGAGGATATCAGGTTGGGCATGGAGGAAGGAAAGCTGACAGTCCTTGCTTTACTAGATTTTAGTAATGCTTTCAACACCGTTGACTTTGATGTCTTTCTAAGTATATTATACTCTCTTAACATATCTCCATCAGCAATTGACTGGTTTCATAGTTACCTGTATGGTCGCCAGCAGCGTGCTCGTATTGACAATATTTACTTCTCTTGGTGCACTACATCTGCGGGTGTACCTCAGGGCGGCGTGTTATCCCCATTACTTTTTGCAGTTTTTATAAACTCAATCACAAATCGATTACTTTCTTCCTACCATCTTTTTGCAGATGATCTCCAAATTTACTCAAAAGCTGATCCTGATAATATAACACAAGCAATTGATATTATCAATAAAGATCTAACGCAAATATGCGCCTGGAGTAAGGATTATGGACTAATTTTAAATCCGTCAAAGACACAGGTCATTGTAGTGGGTAGTCCTAGGCTGAACTGCAGAATAAACCTTCAGCAAATGCCAGCTATTTATTGCAATGGTTCGGTTATTCCATATAGCGAGAAGGTTAAAAACTTAGGAATCTATTTGGACCAGTGCTTATCCTGGCGCCCTCAAATTGGAGAAATCAGTCGTAAATTATTTGCAACAGTGGGATTTCTGCGAAGGCTTCGGAATTTCCTTCCTACCAAAATGAAAATTGCGCTCGCCCAGTCTCTTCTTCTTCCTATCCTTGACTATGGTGATGTCAGCTATCTCGATCTCACCGAAGACCAGTTGAACAAACTTGAGCGGCTCCAAAATGTCTGCATTAGATTCATATTTGGATTACGCAAATATGATCATGTCTCAGAGTATCGTTCTAAGCTCAAGTGGCTACCAATACGCTTTCGCCGGAATGTTCATATTCTTTCTCTTTTGTACAGTACTCTGTTCCATCCTCACACTCCCTCTTATCTTAAGGAATGTTTTGAGTTCCTACACAACACACATTGCAGGGACCTGAGATCATCAGAGAATTTAAAGCTGAAAATGCCGAGACATTCCACTCAGTTCACAGACAAGTCATTTTCGGTGCAAGCGGTCAGGTTATGGAACAACTTGCCTGAAACAATTCGACAAGCCAAAACCTTGCACTCATTTAAAAAACAAGTGAAGGATTATTATTTGTCATTATAAATACTTTTTAATTATATTATTATACATATGTATAAATATTTTAGTGTATGTATAAGTAATATTAATATTAGTACATGTATGTGGTACGTTTATGGTTAAATATAGTATTCAGTTTATAGTATATTAACATAACCTTATATTGTACACCACATACTACCCTCAATTATATTTGACAATATCCGTACAAAGGTTGTCTGGAAGAAATCGCCGTGTGTGATAAGACCGCCGATTGTTATACCTTAACATTTGTAACATGTATTTGCACTATTTACTATTTAAAGTTGTACAATAAAGATAAATAAATAAAAAAAAAAATAAATAAACTTCGGTTGTTAACGATTTTAGTGGTTTTAGAACTGTGTTTCAGTCAATTACAGTGATATGCTTTAAATAAATAAGTATGTACAATGTACATAAATCCTATTGAATAAAAGAGTTTCGCTTCTGTGTTGTACAATGGATACGAAAAACGAAGAATTACTTTGTTCAAATTTCTCAAAGGCGGTACAGATAACATAACGTATGTTGGACTACCTTTCAATTTTAGCAACTCTTAAAGAACAGCTAAGAAAACCAGATGGTCTCTTATTACTTTATATCTTGCCTACGTACATACATCTGACAAAAGGCACCCGTTACCCAGTTCAACTTTGTAGGTCTGCTCGCTTGAGTCGCTTGTAACAAAGTGAACTCTTTAAATAAGAATAGGTGTATTTATTTACATAATGGTGAAATGCTGACATAAAGTGTTGCCACTTTATTATATATCCTAATATTATAAAGCTTGTTTGTTTGGTTGAACGCGCTAATCTCAGGAACTACTAGTTCGAATTGAAAAATTCTTTTAGTGTTGAATAGCCCATTTATCGAGGAAGGCTTTAGGCCATATAACATCACACTACAACTAATAGGAACAGAGCAGTGGCGATAAACGCAGGTGAAACTGCGGGGACGGCTAGATTTTAATAAAAAATAATGCTTTATTTTTCATTTAGTAAACGTTTTCATTTTTAGGGTTCCGTTCCTCAAAAAGAAAACAGGAACCCTTATAAGATCACTTTGTTGTCCACCTGTCTGTCTGTATGTCTGTCAAGACCCTCTTTCTCTCAGGAATCCGTGCAAGCATCCAGTTGAAATTAACATCAAATGTATGTAACATAATTATGTCTGCAGTCCCTTGACGTTGTACATAAATGAAGATTCTAAGTCAACGCAATTAAAAGAAACGGCCATTTAAGCCTTAGATTTAACCACATTTGAACGTTTGATACCGCAGGTAAATCAAAACGTATAGGTTTTTAGAACTGCAAAGTTAGGTTTATCTTTCATCAAAAAACGGGTAAAATCCTTTGAGAATCGATTCCCGAGATGGACGTACTATCTACATATAAGTTTGTTTGCTTCGGAAACCCTCGGTGCTCGAGTTTTTTGTTACATTATTTTGTTACTACGGGGCGCAGGTTCCGAGAGGCTCTGGTCTAGTAGTGGAGTCCAATAAACTGATGATTTGATTAATAATAAGGAATGCCATTTATTGATGTACGTAATGCTTTCATTCAATTTATCGTATTATAATTTCTCATTTAAAGACAGAATTTTGTTTTCTTATACAACAAGTCTACCAAAACTCCCAACTATTTCAATTGAACCTCGGCCTTAATAAAGTACCGCGAACTAAGGTGTCTGCCAAGATCCTGAATATTGCAAGTAAGTGCTCCATCCTTCTCTCACTTGCTCGGGATATTTATTTCAATATATTGCTACCAGGTGTTACTGTCTCCCTCGCTCTTGCTGTGAACATATATTTCAATATTTAATGCGTCTAGCTGCTTGGTTTTCACTTCCTTAAAAGCGTTTTGTAGTTGAACAGTTGCTGAACTTTTTATCATGTATAAAAGTTGTATAAACTGTGTTTAAAATCTATCTGTGTGTTCAATAGGGGAAGTTGATACCGCGTGTGTGTGTGTGATGGAAGATCAACAAATGTTTGTTTATTCAAATATTGATTTACAAATGTTAAGCTAAGTTATGTGCGGAGAACATGCTGCCATGAATCAACCTCACAAATACAAATTTTATGTATGACTAGGAGCGCCCCGCGGTTTCACCCGCGTTAGTCCCGATCTTGTGGGAACATCGGGACAAAAAGTAGCCTATGCGTTAATCCAGGTCTCCAGCTATCTACATACCAAGTTTCGCGTTTTTTCGTGAAAGAGTAACAAACATCCATTCATCCATCCATCCATCCAAACTTTACATTTATAATGTTAGTGGGATTAAGTATGTATCTTTATTGAAAATGTCGAACTACATTTTGCGGAGCAATCATTTGTTTTATATGTATACTTGCAAAGAGCAATCGTAAAATGTAGTAAGTAACTTCTGAAGAATAAAGATATAAAAGTTTTATAACGTAGAACATTTTGAGAAGAAAGTTTGGCAAACGTTGGTATTAATTAAAAAAACTTTGAATAAGACAATCTGTTGTAAACTTAGAGTGGAATTGGAGTTTTATTAGCTAGATTTTTTTTAAATTTTAAATTCAGTTAGTTCAGAAAATTCAAAAGTTCAATTCAACGGGAAATAAAAAATAAATAAGATAAAATTGATCATCAGTTCAGAATCAGATGTTTGAAATCAAGATGAAGACAGAGCACAGCATTTTTTTGTGGTTGAGTTACATATATTTTGATTAAGGCTTCGGCCTTGTGATTGAATGGTTGCGGGTTCGAACCTTACCATTGGTTAAGGTTTATAATACAGTACACTATCGACGTGAATCCAATTCCAACTCAACCATTGGCATGAGTGATCCACGTAGTGGTAAAAAAAAAACAAAAAATTGGTTGTCTGTAAAGTCGGTTTACGGACGATAATTTTACGTGATAACGTCATAAGAAAACAGTGGAAGAGAGATAGATGCGTCACAAGCCGAACGCTTAGGCCGATCGTGCCTCTCTATCGCTTGTTCCGCGCTCCCGCTTGCACGCTTGGCTCAGGCGGAACGTGACAATGAGTCATGCTATTTCGTGCGTGCAGCCGGCGTTCATCCATTTATAAGACGTTATCACGTCAAAAAGTTTCATCGACTTCAAAGCCCTTAAATCTTAATAAATTGTAATAAGCCGTATTCTTCATCCCTTTATTTTCCACCCTTCAAGGTGGAATTTTTTCTTCAAATTTAAATGGGACTAATCTTGAGTACAACCATTTCAATTAAAAAAAATATTATTGAAGTGGGATCACAAATGGCGAAGATATCAAGTAACAAATACACAAAAAAAAACAAAAAAAAATCGAATTGAGAACCGCCTCGTTTTTAAAGTGGGTTAAAAAAAAAATTACTTCAGAGAATACTGTTTTTTTTCTTCTGGGTACTATAGTCGCCAGAACTCCAAAGGGTTAGGTTAAAATAGCAACTGGATTTGTGAGTAGTTTGTAAGACCCAGTAATTGATAATATAATATAATATAATTTAATATTTATTGTCTCAAAAATAATTTTACCTTTTAAAGCAAAGAATCTTGTCAGTCAGTATCTTTAAAGTTTAGACTACAACCAGACTGAGGATTTAATTACTGTTGTTAAATAAATAATAGTCTCATAATGTTAATGTTCCTATGTTATTATATACTACAATAGATAAGTCTATTTGTAGACATGTGTGTTTCATAAATATTGTTACGATTAAATAATTACATAATGTAGTAAAAGTCTATAATTGCACTAACCACCTGTGGCACAGGTTTACGTTAGTACAGGCACCTATTGATTTTAAGCAAATTAATGTTATATAAGATCTGTAATAATGTGTACCAACTATAAATGAATTATTATTATTATTACCTCCAGGGCGGTATGCTTGTTTGACAATGTAGTGGTATGTAAAATGTAATTTCTAATATTTTTTCTTTTGATCTTTTTATACTAGAATCGCCCACGTTATTATTACACTCTTGCCAATCGAAAGTTTGCTAGAAATATATTACTTTTGTCTTAGATAAAATTAATGATGATCGAAGGCTTTTGTAATAAGGCCGCCCATCGCACATTTTGCGTATAAAAATATCTGTTTCTGTATGAATTCACCACTATCAACAATTTTCATGATACTCATTTTAATTTTGAATAAAATTGTTATCTTGATAAAGATGTAAATATGCTCTTAATAATGGATGTTGTAGCAACAAAAGTGTCAGATTTCGAGACGTGAATCGATATAATGTTAGATTAATATCGATTTTCAAATACTTATCTTACATAGATGTCTGAATTATTTAAATTAGGAAACATACGTTTGTAAATTTATTGTTATTACATTTTGTAGACGCAAGATAAATGAATAGACGGAGTTCATTTATAGATTGGAATAGATAATGATTTCAATTGAGTGTTTTAATCGAATCGTTTGGTAAATAATTACTCTACAACGTTTGGGTTACAAAATTGTTGATTATGTAGTAGTTCAATTATGGTTGTAATTGGTCTTTCGAAATCCCACTAATATTATAAATGTGAAAGTTTGGATGGATGGATGTATGGATGTTTGTTACTCTTTCACGCAAAAACAACTGAACTGATTGCGATGAAACTTGGTATGTAGATAGCTGGAGACCTGGATTAACATATAGGCTACTTTGTATCCCGATATTCGCACGGGATCGGGACTTACGCGGATGAAACCGCGGGGCGCTGCTAATAAAAATGAAGTTGGGGAAAGCTTCAGCCACTTTGAGTGTGTTGCTATGTATGCTTCTGATTGTTTAGGTGCTTTTTTATACTACCAACTAGCTTTATCACGCGGCTTAGCTCGCGTTAATGTATTTTTTCTATCTCTCGAGAGCAGGACTTTTTTTTGAGTAAAAGGATAATATACCCTATGTCCTTTTAAAATTAAATGATGATCGGTTGAGTAGTTAAGGGATTGTCCATTAATCACGTGAGGCTCGAAAGGGGGGGAAGGGCTCGGAAAAACATGAAATATCACAAACGGGGAGGGGGGGTGTAGTGAGATATCACGTGTATTTATTTTTTCGTAGAACGCGCGATTATATCTGTATTTAAAGATAATATTATAAAAATTATAAATATATTTTGAAGTTAAAAAAATACACGTGATTGGAGGGTGGGGTTAGTCTAAAACCTCACCACGTATCACCAGGGGGTAGGGGGGTTAAGAATGTACTACGAAACATCACGTGATTAATGGACGACCCCTAAGGCGTGAAAGCGTGGCAAACAAACGTATAATATGAAATAATAATAAGTTATACAGAGTTCAAAGCGCTATTGATTGATTTCATAAATACCGGCGAGCGAAAATACTGAACTTCTCCCTACGGAGTGAAAATTACTACGTCAATACTTAACATCGGTAAGTCACCCTTTTCTTCAACTGGGGCCTATCACTTCGTCCATAATGACATTTAATGAGTCCAATAAGTAAATTAGTGTTTAATAATCCATCGTTCGGTTTGCCACGACACTTTGTAAAAGCATTCATCATAGAAAGCAAACTACATAAAACAATTTTAGCTTGTCGCTGTCTAGATTATTAGAGAAGATATCATACTGTAATTACTAACCGTACTATGCAAAGTGTAATTTGCATGGGGACTGTAAATGTTAGTCTTTTTGTCCGTTTGTTGGCCATCGTAGACTTAAAATTAGTATTGGACGTTTGACGGTGTCAGTCATTTAGTGTTCTATTAATAATTGCAAATAACAAATTGGTATGTGAAAAAAAACGAGAGCGTATCTACGTTTTTTCATTACTTTTAATTATTTACATCCCATTTTAACAATCGAACATATGAAAGTAACTTGATTTCTAATTTTAATTGTGTAAAAAAAAAAAACTATGTAAATTCTAATCATTAACTACTCAACCTATACAGGTTTGAGTAGTTAATGATTAGAATTTCAATCCCCGTAAAGTAGGCAGAGCTATTTTAAAAAACATGAAAGAGAGGAAAGAACAGTCATTAACTTCGGTCTTACTAATCTTAATTCTACTACTTAATAAGATACAAGAATATAAAGTAACAAAAAAATAAATATAGGTACATTAAATACTAAAAACACTATAACTATAAAATAATGTGTATAAGATGGGAAGCACAGAGGATGCAGTTCAATATTGCCTGGCAAAAGAAGTAGTTTTGGACAAAAATCAGTTATAATTAATGTATTATTATCTTTTATTTTAAGCACACTTATGCTTCGTCTGATATAATTCGCCGTATATTTTTAATCGGACATAATAAGGGCAGTAGGGCACCTATTACTGTTTACTGGGCACGTTTCCAAACTCCGTGATGCTTTTGAGAATTTCCTAATAGAATAACCCGATAATAATTAATTCGCTCCACCCGGAAATGGAACAGAGACCCTCAAGATTGCACGCAAATGTTCATAAGTGTCTACTCCTGTCAGAGTTATGAGGCAATTGACTGACTTGTAAATACAACTTGAGAACATAAAACATAAATACTCTTTGACCTTAACCAGGCCAGGTTTACTTCGCAGTGTAGGTATAAAACTACAATTAAACGGCGAGGTCGACTCATCGTGCCAAAATTCAGTGGGCTGCCGCGCGCCGGCCGGGCCGCATGTTAGTTCGATGCTCGCTCACGAGCTGCGTCATGTCATCCGTTCGTATCTAGACTATCAAGTTATTAGTACCTAGCCTAGGTTTATTTATTCACAAAAATAGAATAACAGGCACAGAACTTACTGATAATTAAATATTCAGTTCTATAAAAAATGAGAACCCTAACGACGCGGCGTTGTCAGAACAGAAGAAAGGCAACTTCAAAGTGAATATAACTGTAAATAATTAGCCTTGTGCGAACTGAATTGCAACTTTATTATGTCGGGCCAAAAGTCGCTATTTCTTTAAATAATTTAGCGGAGTGACACTTCTGTCTATTATGTATTCTGTGCCTTAACAACAATTAAATATTAGGTACATATCTGTAAAGTAAGAGGTTTGACCGTTAATAGTGAACAGAGATAATGTCGGATAGATTCAGTCGGTAATAGATTAATCATATTACTTGTGACAAATTGGGTATTGATATGCCCGAGGACGCATTAGGACGACCCTTGATGACGGGTCTGAAAAAGTCAGGCATCCCTAAAATACACAAGTGAGTAAAATCGTATATCCTTTTTAATCTCCAATTAGCGTAAGTGAGAAGTAGGAATACTGTAGTAGTCGGTACTGATCAATTTCAATCGCCGTCAGTAGTCGGCACTGATGAATTTGCTCAAATTTGTAAATCAAGCATATGACACAAAGTATTTACTTTTCGTAGTAAGAAACATCTTTTCGATTATATAAATAGAGACCACCATTTTAGACTCACCCTTACATTAACATATTAAATGTAAACTACCATTGATAATGTTGAGTTTTTTCTAACATCTGTTATGAAACATTACTAAACTATTACTGAAATAGAAATATATTGTTTAAACATACAGAATGAAATGTACCGCTACTATTCTTAATTCTTCATTCGTGAGCCACTTATCTTTCTTATCTTAATTGACTTTTATTTAGACTTAATGCTTTCCTAGATAAGGTTCAAACACTTGAATACCGGCTATAACTCACAGGGTTTCAAGTACAACTTCTAAACAAACCACATGCATCTACATCAAAGACACAAGTCATAAATATTTTAATTGCAAAATACAAGTGCTATCTGGCGACATCTGTTATTCAGATTTGTGCACGCACATGAATCATGGCTGCGAAATTTATTAGAATAGCTAACATTTTACAGTAAAAGGTACTCAAAGAAAAATCTTCTCGCTTTTAAATAAGATTATTTTCGTAATGAAGTGTATAATTTAAAGACGTTCATTTGCCATTTTACCTCCGCGCGCCGGCTCGAAACGGTTTCTCATAAAACTAGAAACGTAACAGAGGCTTCAAGAAATATAGGACGTGGCTGGTTGCGGTTAGGCACTGTCGTATTTTGAGGGCATTGCGGGGTCATGGCCAGTATTACGTTCCGTAATATGCGTGAGCGTAATCGTAAATATCAAAAGCGGTGCGCGTAAATAGCGCGAGCGGTAAGCGTAAATCTTCTGAGCGATCGTTAAGCACAACCGCATTGTGAACGTCAATGTATTGATTGTATTATATCGTTCTGTGCCACGACCGCAATGCTGTGCCGCTTCGTTTTCAATTATTCATCCGCTACATTTTTAATCACACCCATGGTTGGTATTCACGCATGCACAAAAAGTTGAATCGGCGACGGATGAAATACTGTGTAGTATTTCGTCGGAAATTTCATCCATAAAAATAAGTTACGTTTGACGTTTCTGTCCAAGCATTTAAAACAGTAATTACGAAGCAACCCGTCTAACGTTTCCCCGGGGTATTCTACTAAAACGTAATTTACGCCAACCGAAATCCGAGGGGTATAACAAAAAATTCGAGTCGTATCTACATGTCGCTTGCATTCGACGACGCGACTCATTTCTGGGAAGACAAATTACAAAATCCGTGGCAGTCGGCCGCGTAAAAAATGCAGCAATTAACTTCCAGACGAACGATACCGGAATAACCATTACTATTTTGGGTGAGCGATCATTTCGCTCGTTATTTTAGACTGTTTACGTTTTTTTTGTCAACAAATACTTCCAGGATGGTAATATACAAATTAACTTACTACTATAGACTTCAAAGGAAATAGTTTGTAGACAATGTTAAATCGTTTGTTTATTCCAAACGACTTCATTCATATACATTTAATACTAGTTACTTATTAACGTCAGCCTGCGCGAATAACTGGTGACTGTGAGAAATAACAAATGATCTTGGCCAATATTAATGTGGTAGCTTCTCTAGCTGGAGGCGTGTGCTCGTTTAAAGCACGCAGATTTATGGTCGACTCGGTCGAAAAGTAAATCGTAAAAATGAGAGGCAGTTTGCACTTGCAATGCCAATAAAATAATAAAGCAATAAAATAAATTCAACTCAACGGGGTGCATGTTTCATTTGGAGAGAACTTTATATTGCTTCCATTTCACCCATAACTGACGATAATTGTCAGTTCGTTTATAATGAAATGGTAAATTATGAAATGCAGTGGCAAACGGTTTGATTATTAATTAAAGTGGTTTGATAGGTTAATGCCGCTTAGATCGGCGTTGTCAATTAATTATGAGGGCAAAATGTTGTGTAACATAATCAGTTATTTATCACCAATGTGACAAGGCAAGTCGTTTGTCAATGATTTCACCCACGGCGCTACATCTTGAACATTTGTCAACAGTTCCGTCTTGAATAGCATTATGAACCTTATTTTGTTTGCTATAAGGAGTTATATTGAAGAACTTCTGCTTATTAGTAGTTGTGATGACAACCTGAGATTACCACCTTATCCGATTTCATCGTTGAAAGTTATATTTTTAACTCAAACTTATGTTGGTTATTTAAATTTCTGAGGGTAGTTGTTATTATAATTTCATAGATATATCAGCGTGGCTCAGCAATTGCTGCGTTGTACAATTTTAATAAAACACAAGACGGTAATGAGCGTATTAAATTTACCACGCAAATACACGGTTCCTGGCGCGTCAGTTAAATCAAAAAGCCGCCATCAATGCGCCTGTCTTCTTGTGCGACGAACAGAATGCAATCCATGCAGCGTCGGCTCCCACAATCAGGCCGGCAACCGCCCGACTAAAGAGAAGAATTCAAACAACGGCGTTTTGAGCGGCCCTTCACCATTCAAATTAGTTTAATGCGTTGAGTACAAAGCCTTGCGATAAGCGTGGAAACCGGGAAGCTGGTCGTTCCAACAGATCGCATAGATATTTTTAATAAAAACATATCGGGATCTCGTTGAACTTTCCGAAATTGACGAATTATCGGAGTTTAGGATGTGTCGATTGCGTTATTTCCTTTCATTGCGAAGATTTTTGTGAAAAAGGATTAAGGTGAGGTGCAGCCCAGACAGTCGTCTTGGCAGTGATGAATCTGAAAATAGACAACAGATGTAGGTATCGTTTGCAACCATTCGTCGTCGCACAACACACGCGCTCGACCGTTGACAGATTGGATGTTTTATATTTAGAACGCTCATCCTTTATTTTGAAATTTTAAATGAAATGTGGGTATCGATTTACATTTCGACTATATTTTTTCAACGCCTTACTACAAAATGGTTACCTATGCTTACATAGGTGTGATTCTTCAAGTCACATTTATTTTGATATTTTAGAGACCAAAATTGACTTTCAAAAATAAAAGAGTATCACATACAAAGAATAAAGAACGACTCTTCATATGTACAAGACGAGAACGAGTTTTGACTTCCGATACTAACAATTCCAATATATGTTTTCAACTGACAGTATTTCTATCTTTGCGGGAAAATATACCAATGGAGAATATTTACGATCAAACGATTGAGTCGCTGTTGAATGTGTGGTGTGATTCCATTCGGCTGTCACTCGCTGCCCACGTATTATATTCAAATGCTTTTGTCTATGCGGTACGTGGTTTATGGACAGCGGGGCACGCCCGCGATTCTATGGTCTCCGTTGTAAAATATTTTATAATATCTAGTGAATTTGACAATAACTATTACATTTTACGAGTCAGTATTATTAAAAAAGCAGTAGAATGATATTCTACACATTTCTTTTTATGTAAAAACACACTAACCTCATTATTATTGTTGTAGTGAATCCTAAGTCTAAACCTTCGTTTGAAAAGTATAACAGATAACATCAACATTTTTATAAATCGAATAGCAGTGTATATTTTTCTTCTTCCAATTGACTAAAGAGGTTTATACCGCCTTTTTATTAATGCTACCAGATATTGATTTTTTTTTTCAGAAAAAGTTTTTCTACTTTATACTTTTAAAAAGTATTTAAAAATCGAATATGCATTTTGACGATAAATATTTTTAGTTTTCTTCTTATAATTGATTAGAGGGGTTTCTAAAACCCCTCTAGGGTTTCTAAAACTTTTTTAAAATGCTAATATGTATTGTTTGTTTTTACAGAAAAAAAACTAATATTTATATTCCGTAATATATAATATTTTCTCTTGCTACGCCTACCTCTTGCACTTTACACCGTTGTAAGTCTTTAATTGAATTATAGACTCGCTGCTATTGAGCAATGAACAAGTATCATATTACACAACGAGGTAATGATTACATACCCATCTGTTAATTTGCTAACTAACCATACCTGAATATTATACCTACATATATATTAACATATTATTATTACGTCATATTTTAAACTAATGATTATAAGTCCGCCACTCCTAACAAAACTATCTTACACAATAAATATTTGTCAAATTGTATTATGCAGTAGAATTTAAGATAAGCATCTTAAAACAAACTTTTTCAAACAAGAACTTGCCTTACATTATACATATACTTACTTAAGTATAATGTATCTAAGCTCTAAAAAATTATATGCTTGAGTATACATTTTTTAAATTGGCAAGTACTTTCATCTAGACACAACGAAGCTAAGAAGCGTTGTGATTTTTTGCTAATATTGTATACATTTGGAACAGTTAATGTTATAGTCCGCAGAACTACACGAGCGAAGAAGCAAAGTATAGGTAATTTTCTATGTTTACTAACATTGTAGGTACGCTAGGTGCTTAAATTATACATAGGTATATATAAAGTTTTTTTTTTTTTTCCTTTTTTTTAAAAAGACAACTCCCGCATTAGGAATTACTCCTGTGTCGTGGGGGACTTTACAAACATAGAAACAACGGACGCAAAGAACACCCAGACTAAGGTGGGAATCGAAACCACGACCTATAAGCATAGCGGTCAGGGTCACTAACCACTAGACCAACAGGCCAGTCGAAAAAGTTAATAAGTAAATGTTGATATAGTGTCCCGTTTGGGTCCGTAGCTAGACTCCGTAAGGCTTTTTTGAATTACATACATGAGTACAATAGTATATATTTTAAAATGTTCTGATCATCTTGGCTATCTATGTGTTCGAGAATAAACCCCATGAGTCAGCCACTCACATAAACCTTTATTATTTCACAAGCTGTTATTACGCGATATTATCACCGGTGGTGGCGTCAGCCCACGTTTATCAATGTACTGCAAGTTCAACTGTAGAGGAAACAATACGTCATTGTCAATCTCGAGTCAGCCAATTAAATAAATAACCTCCGGTTTGTCAGTAATTTCTTTAGCTGTCACGTCAAATTAATGCCTTCTTACTTCAAATTCATTTTATTCTTTTGCTTCGATAAATTCCGGAACGTCTTCACCGTTTACTTTATAATTAATGTTGTTTAAATCGTTTAAATGAAGTTTGTTCTGTCAAAATAGTATGTTCAATTGTTCAGGAAGTCTTATAGCTTTTAAATGAAATATATGCGTCCATTTTATTATCATAACGATAAATGTTTCAGTTAAACCTTTTTAATATAATAACATTCTGCTCTTATACACAGCTCTTTCGAGACCCAAACTAGACGTTAGATTGTATTTACATACAAGCTAAGCCTAGTTTGGGTCTACCTGGGCTTGGTCACAATGTATTAGTTTAATAATATGCTTTTGGGAATGTGATTTATTATACCAAGTCTACGCTTTCTAAACTTTGTAGTAACTTTAAATCATAACAACTTTTAATCGTTGGTCTAGTCTAGACTGAGGAATATATATTTATTAATTTTATCAATTCAGTGAGTCTAAAAGTTTATTTTAAAATATGAAAAGGATTTCTATGATACTCAATTTCAAGCATAAAAAGCGTCGACTGTATGAGCGCCGTATTTTCATTTTGGTTCTTCTTTACTACGTCTGTTTCAATATTGTCTCGACGTAATAATAAGATATGGGGCTAGCGTATTATTTTATTATCTTGAGAATACTCTAGACACGCATCATCTATGATATCAAATTCAATATCCGTTCGGTACGTTTGTTATAGATTTTACATTTCCGTCTCGGCTAAAGTGCTACGCTATGCGATTCGCTACGATAAATATTTTAAAATATAACTCATAAGTCGCCTTTCCACTACCATTTGAAGTTTACAGCTATCCATAGTGTTATTATTTTTTGGTGTATTGTTTGGGTTTCTACTGCATATAGCTGTGAATCTATCACACAACTTCAAGTATCTGTAAACATAAAAATATGATTTTATTAAACGATTTTCTTAGGTTTGATTATATTTATCATTTAAAAAGCTTTACTCCTAATGCTAAATAAAAAAATCTAGACTTTCTAAAGTTTACATAAATGGAATGCTGACTTGATTGCTGCATATTTCAAATTAAGGAACGCCCTTGTAAGATCTAGTGTCAGTAATAAATTTTGCAATAGTGAACACAAAATTATCTTAATTTTCTAGAAAATTAGATTTATTGAAGAAGCTTCATAAATCAAACTGAAAGATTTAAAGAGTCAGCCGATACGATTTGGTACACAAAATTTAGTAGATTTTGAAATTAATGATTTGGTACGCACAAAAAGGTTTATTAAGTATTTATTCGTTTCTCTTCATTAATTTCGATACTCAAGGTTAAAAGTATCATTAAACTTTCAGTAAATAAAAGAATTTTAAAAGTTGACTTTTTATAATTATAATAAATTTATAGTTTTGAAAGCTAAATAATTTGTTTTGCTAAATTTTTGTGTTGGATATTCCGCTCTTTGCGAAATGTTTTATCAATACAAATAAATAAAATTGAAGTTTCTGTTTGTAATGTTTAATGTCAAAATAATAGTTTTTTTAAGCTCATATACAGTAATTTGCATGATACGTTATAAGTAGTAACTTCGGCTACTTTTATTTTGGAATGAGAATTAGGGTTCCGCGCAAAAAACTGCGAGTTTCATATAAAACTAGCTTTTGCTTGCAGCTTCGCTTACGAAAAAGAATTTTTCCATCCTTCGGGAACATTTTTTTTTTTGGATGAAAGGTATCCTAAGTATATCCTTTGCTGTATCCCTGACAAAGTATATGCAAAATTTCAGGATGATCGGAAGAACGGTACGGCAGCGTATAAAATACGAACAAACAAACAATATTGATTTCTTAAATTAGAGTGCGCGAATCAAACGAAAGTAGCTGTATTGGTGTGGGTGAAATTAGGGGTCACAATTAATATCTGTTACTATACTACACATGTAAATAAATGGATAAAGCTTTTTTGTATAACATTTTTACAGTTGAAGTACGTCACATATATGTAGAGATGCTAAATGAAATCTCATTCAGGCCACCTACTTACATACGCAGTAGTGTTATTTAGTATTAGCTACGCCCCTCGGTTTCACCCCCGAGAGTCCCGGTGCCGTGGGAATATCGGGATAAAAAACAGCTTAGGTATTAATCCAGGTCTCCAGCTACCTAAATACCAAATTTCATCGCAATTGGTTCAGTCGTTTTTGCGTGAAAGAGTAACACACATCCATACATCCTCATATATTTTTCTTCATTAAAAAAATAACACAAATAGAACTCAGCAAAGAACGATTTTTACACCTCTAATGTGATTTATATATTTGCAAACTGACTGAAATCCAATTTCCACAATAATATGAATTTCTGTGAACAAAACCTTCACAGACTATTGCATTGATCCAATTTTGTTTATTCCTGACCTTTGTATGGATTGATATACAATCGAAAGATCAAACTCAATCAATGTATTTACAAGGCTTGCAAGGAATATTCAGCAAATATTCGGTATTCGGCCTATTCGGCTACTTTCATACTATTCGGCAAAATACCGAATACTACGGTTTTTTTGTTAGTGACTCCTGTGAGTCAGTGAGTTGGTGCGGGTAGGCCCCGAATGACTTATACTGTCCAGATCGGCGGTATAGTGAAGAAGGTCTGTTGACAGCAATAAGGTATGAGAGTATGTATATCAATTTCTTATTTGTTGTAGTCTGATAATTGGTAAACGAAAAGCATTAATTTAATTTTTATTTAATCTTCTTTTTTTTTCTCTCAATAAAATACTCACCCATAATTCTGTACTGTGACAAAACAACATCTGTCCATGCATTGAATCGTAATAAAAATTTACCAGTAGAAGATTGCGCTACAGAGAACTAATATTTCTGATACTAATAGTTCCAACTGAGTTTTATGTTTCATTGTTTCGATATGGGCTAAATCATATCAGAATACTCCTCGTAGCAATTCATAAAAGAAGATAGATGTGCTTGGGTGGGTCATTGCGGGAGGCGTTTAAACAGTGGAAAGTAGAAGCAAGAAACAAAAATGTCGATAAAATTTTCCTTCCACGCGTCAGCCGAATACTTTTGCCGAATAATCGGCTATTCGGCTAGGAAGCCTGCAGAATATTCGGTATTCCGCACGTGGCCGAATACAAGTTGAAAGATAAAGAAAATCTGTTTTTAAAGTTAGACTGTCAGGAGTATTTTGCGTATAGAGAGATATTGCCACTGAATCAATGTACTTACAATATAAATGTTTGAAAAACTGTCAGCTTAACAGTTTTTATACCTACCTAATTTTTAATCAGTCCTGAACTTAGCTCGTATAATCGAACCATGAATGAAAATACTTATTTCTATACAGTAAAAGGACAGGTGAAGCCAACAATAAATCGTATCGGCGTCGCATCGCCACCGTGGCACGCGGAACCTCGTCTTATTGTAGTTTCATTTGCTTTGTTTAGTGACCGACCAGACGCGCTATTTTAGATTTGCCTCCTCCGTACATGATCGTGTTGTGATTGTTTTTTGTTGCAAAACAAACCATGATGTTGTTGAAATTATATTAACAGATAACACATATGAATTGGTAGGTAGTTAAGTACCTGGGAGACCGAATGACTTCGCTCGGTAGCTTTTTGTAAAATCGTGACCTTTTTTTTAAATCTTTTTTTTTTTAAAATTGCCTCTTTACAGGAAGTACAACTACGCAGTTGAACTTAAAATGCAAAATTGTATCTATATAGAAAATTTCATCAAAATCCTTAGAGCCGTTTCCGAGATAAACGAAATAATAATACATACAAAAATAAACACCTATAAATTATAAGAATTGCTTGTTTAAAGTAATAAGATAGTTATAAGGTACAACAGTTATCATAAGAACATTTGTATCTTTGACTGTTGTTTTACCATAACTTTTTTATTCGACTTCAAAAATGAGCTATAAGAAACAAAAAAAAAAACAATTCCAATTTATGTAATGTAATATGTAATTAAATGATTCGAGTGAGGATCTTAACTAGAATACATGATTTAAAGAAATCGTGTGGGCTTAAGTATTTAATATTTGAGCAATAAACAAACAATTATAAACTACACTACAGATTTAAAGAGGTTATTGCAACGAGCCATAATACAGTTCCAAGACTTGATGTCCACGCGGTGGCTGGCAGCGAAGTGACTCGCTCAGTCTAGACTTTGTAGAAGCGCCATCTATCTGACGCTTGTCTCGTTGTCAAATCAGCTCCCTATTGACCTCTCCGACATATTTATATAAAATATATTTAAATGATGTATATAATGTGATTAATATATGAAAACCGTGTATAGATTGTACCATGAATTATAGAATATTACGCAAATATTTGTAAGCATTATAACATGTCTATGGCTATTTTAACACTTTTGCTGTCTACGTTAAATAAATTCCGATTTCTAGCTGTAAGATAGTGGAGTCTGGTTATTCCATTGTCTACTATTTTATATGTTTTTCTTTTGCACCGCGTACAATGCCACTTTAGATTCGTGATCTCTTAATAGCATTTGCCGTTCCAATACTTGCTACTGAATCTTGTGCTTAGAAAATACTTGCACAATTCCTGCGCATCTGTTTTTGATCATTTGTTTATAACTGGTTTGATTTTATTAAATTTATTTTTCTTTTTATTTACATATTAGCAAAGAGAGATTAGTTAATTTAACACGTGATGTCATATAAATTAACTTATGTCAACAACTATTTTAATCTATATTTATTGCTTTTAAGGCCGATGTACACTGCTATTTTTATCATTCTTGGCTTGGATTAAAATTTATAGCTCTAATTAGTAGCATGCATAATACTGTAATAACTAGTAAAGGAAACTATCATTTGTAGTTGATTTTTGCAGTCACCTACTTAAAGATTTATTTAAAAATGACTTTAAATGAAGAATAACAAATTACCTTTCCTATTATCGATCGTGTAAAATACAGAGAGAAATGCTTTAAATCGCAATTATTATTGGTTTAATCAGTGATGTAAATATTTACAAAACTTTTTCGTCTACCTCAACCTTAAGGTACCTATCAACTTCAACAAACATAAATAATGTTGTTGCTCGCATTAGTCTTAATTATGTCAATTATATGTCATTAATGAAAGGAATAAAAGTTACATCGTAATCTTTGTCGCTTTAAATCTAACAAACCTGTTTTAGATAAATCATTATAAAAATTCTAGGTTAATAGAAATAGCTTTGAAAGCGGTTTACATTCCAATAAGTTTTTTTTTTGTTAATGAGAATAAAGTATCTACATTCATGATTTTTTTTTAAATATGTCTAACGTAACGTAACGTTTGTCACGCATTACTATTATTCTTGTTAACCCCTCCAACTAAGCTAAATCCTTGTGTTAGAAGTGGTGTCACGTCGGCAGTGTAGGTACTGGGTGGGGTTCGAACCCACAACCACTTGGTCGCAAGTCCGACGCCTTAACCATTACACTATCGCTGTGTATGTACATAGGTGTATACATGTACACTTAATAAAATAATAAAGCACAAAAGGACCGTCTATCAGTTCGATTTATAAACTAGAACGATTTTCTTCGTTTTTTTGCGTTTATGATCGCTACTCCACTCCTATTGGTCGTAGCGTTTTGTTATATAACCTGTAGCCTTCCTCGATAAATGAGCTATCCAACACTAAAAGAATTTTTCAATTCGAACCAGTAGTTCCTGAGATTCAAGCAAAACAAACTCTTCAGCTTTATAATATTAGTATAGATTTATAATGAAAATGTTTATGTGTATAAAGTACCTAGTTTTATAACATGGCGTTATAATTCTTCTCAACTAAATACCTTTTTTTTATTGTTTGTACACTATGTGTAAAATTTGAATAAGTGATATTAAATTAATATGTTATTTCTCTTATATCAAAAGAACTGTTTATTACAAACGACTAACGCGCGATAACAGACTGCTACAAATATTCGTAAGAACATTGACGTGTCATATGCGTTGGTAAACCCAATACCTGTGCTCCAACTACCTACTATAGGGTTAATAATAATCGTAATATATAGTAATTCTAGCAACCCGCCCCGGCTTCGCACGGGTACAAATTATACACCTAAACCTTCCTCATGAATCACTCTGTCTATTAGTGAAAGCCGCATGAAAATCCGTTCAGTAGTTTTTCAGTTTAGATAAACATATACCTTCGCGGACTTTTTTATTGATCTTTTCAAGATATATAATTCCGTAGTACATTAATATGATCTATCTTGTAAGGTTTAGCCAGCGTTTGCAATGTAAGCGCACAAAAATATGTTTATTACGACATGACATTACAAATCTTAGAATTTCTCGACTTTTCTCTGCAATAATATGCATGTATACTACATATAAACCTTCCTCTTGAATCACTCTATCCATTGGTGAAAACCACATGAAAATCCGTTCAGTAGTTTTTCCGTAGTTTTTCCGTTTATCGCGAACAGACAGACAGACGCGGCGGGGGACTTTGTTTTATAAAATGTTGTGATAGTTGTTTAAGGGGAGTAGGGGGCTTGGATTTCTGGCACTTTATGACGTTTATTAGTTAAACAATGCCACTAGTGTTGGTTAAACACGGTCGTTTGCGGACGCGTTTGTACGAATTTAGGAAAATTTGCATTTCTTTTGTTGGGTGGAATATGCTTAGAGACACTACATAAGTACTTAAGTGTGTAGAATATAATTCTTCATCTCCTCGGTCGGATAATTAATACTGCATTGAATGCCTTGAGTCCATTGACCTCGGTGTACAATGGATGTAATGGCACAACATGAGCCGACAGGCGTCTGCTTCACAAAGGCTTGGACTGTCACAGCCCGCCGCGGCTAACTAGGGAGGCTCTGATGTAAGTAGCTAGGATATCTGTGGGAACTGTATGACAAAACCTAAATAAAATTATTTTACTAAACTAGTATTTCCATATTCTTTTCTTTGTATCATTTTTTGTAATGAATATACCTATCCATTTTTTGGGACGTTTACGTAGGATCATGAGTCCACAGACCCAGAGTGAATCTTAATGTACAAGAGAATGCATACCAGAGTATGCCCTCTCCTTCAACAGCTACGTATTTGTTTATACTGCCCCCTCCCCACCAACGCAATCGTTATAAAGGCAGGGTCAGTATACCTGCATCAAGTTCCCCAACTTAAGGTCCCGAGACAATAAATCAATATAAATTATAAAACAAAGTCCCCCGCCGCGTCTGTCTGTCTGTCTGTTCGCGATAAACTGAAAAACTACTGAACGGATTTTCATGCAGTTTTCACTAATAGACAGAGTGATTCATGAGGAAGGTTTTGGTGTATAATTTGTACACGTGCGAAGCCGGAGCGGGTTGCTAGTTTAGATTAAATAAACTGTGAATCAGTTCTGTGAATCAATTAATCGGCCGGCAATTAAAGGGTTAGATGTCGAAGGGCCGAGAACCGGGTGCTAAAGTTCGACTTAAAGAAAAGAAGTGCCAGGCTTAAATGGACTAGATTCAATTTTATTAATAATTATTATATTTACATTAGCTAATATATTTTTAAGACGTTTTAATATTTATATAAGTAGTGTTCTACAATTGTTGTTTTCATATTTGAACTTACTACTAACTATTAAGAGCTTTTTGATCAAAAATCACACTCGAATCAAAAGATTTTCAGTGAAATGAGGATCTAATATTGGAATTATCAAAGATTCAGTTATAATATATATATATATATATATATATATATACATACATACTTGTAGCCAAAACCAAAACCACCTGACATTTTAATATCTTTAATACCCCCTTGGGATTAGTGGTCCTTTAATGTGGTTCTTAACAATTTAAAATTACGGTTATTGATTCTCAAGACTCTGCAAATAAAGTTCCACTACTACATTAAGTACAGACCGAGCCATATACTTACCATACACCATCCGGGACCAGTTTTATGACAGAGCCTTAATGGTGACTTCTAGCTTGTCCGCATCTGTTCCCTTGATGAGCATAAATTACCGATTAAACCAGTATTTTACTGCCTATTATATTCATTTTGTACTTATACCTGACTTATACTGCACCGTTTATTTATTTTTTATTGAAAACAGTGTTCGCTGAAGTTTAATTCCTTAATATAAATTTATTAAAACACAAAAAGAACACGCGCATTCATACGATCGTAACTTGAATAGAATCGATTTATTTGCGTTTAAAAACGGTTACAAATGAAGATCTTATCACTACATTTTATAAAACAAAGTCCCCCGCCACGTCTGTCTGTCTGTCTGTCTGTCTGTCTGTTCGCGATAAACTCAAAAACTACTGAACGGATTTTCATGCGGTTTTCACTAATAGATAGAGGAAGGTTTAGGTATACAATTTGTTAAGATTTGATTGATTGATTGATGATTGTTGAAGATGTCTCTGCTACCCTTGCGAAGCCGGGCGGGTTGCTAGTAAACTATGTAACAGTTCAGAATGTTAAACCATATCACTGGTATGCAAATATTAATTTATTATATATCTAAGAAACAATGGCTATATTTCTTTGCTGTTTTTTATAATTAAAATATTCGCCAAGTGTAGAAGAAATTCTCAAGCACAAATTATTTTAATTTTAAGCTTTATACGTTTTGGAATGTTTCTACTGTGAAGAATGCTTCTACAGAGTTCTATTTTTAACCCCCGACGCAAAAACGACGGGGTGTTATAATGATGGATGTCTGCGTGTGTGTGTCTGTCTGTCTATGGCATCGTAGCTCTCAAACGGATAGACCGATTTCGATGCGGTTTTTTTCATTTGAAAGCCAGTTTCTTTGCGGTGGTTCTTAGCTATTATATTTGCTTAATATCGGTCCAGTAGTGTAAGAGTATCAGCTCAGCAAAATGATGTAAGGCATTTTGTAATCGGTAAAGGGATTTTCGAGTCGGGGATGTTTTAAATTTTAAATTTATAGTTATTATTTCGTTGGGTCTCGTGTCATAAATTTACCGTTTCGAAATACAGTGCATTTCAGTTTACACTTCTACGTAATACATAGGTATATTACTACTATTACTATTATCATATAGTACTACATTATACAATACATTTATAAAAAAACGTTCAACATAAACGAAGTATTACTTACTTGAAATTTATGTCAGAAAATGTTATACAAACTGTTTGACATAGACCACACACAGGAACATCTAGCCACATATCCCGTGTGTAACATTATCTGTAAGCTAGACCAAACACGTGTTGGCCTCCTTATATGTAACGTACGCGGCAAGGAATTCCGTGCAATACAACTTGTTAAAAGGTAGCTCAGGGAACCACCACAACCTACACAACCTATTTTATTAACGAGCCGACAGTTTAATGTGAACTAGAAACTCATTTAGTGGCCATTACCTCGAACCAACTACCGGTAAGCAGATTAAAATGCATGCCAAAAGTTTAAATTTATGTACCGGACGCTCTCTTCAATTAAACTTGTTATAATGAAATTCTGGAAAAACTGAGTAAATTGCTACGGAGAGATGACGCAAATAATTCCCAAGTTTTGCAATTTATACTCATTTTAAAGTTGAGTTCGATGGCGCAGACGTTTCGGCAGTAACCCACGACCTGAATTGATTACTTTAACGCTATCGGCTCTTTTCGAGTTGATAATTTCGTCTTCCTTGTTACTTGTTGTGTTTAAATGTAATTCTTAAACCGCACTTAATTTAGAACAATTTTCAAATTTATCTTTTTTAGATATTTTTTTGGAATACTCGTTATTTTTATAAGTTCTGTTACAGTTCTTCGCAGTGCTTCGTATTTAGATTTTTTTTAATTTTAAAATTACAGTAAATAAACTTCTTGAACTAACAGTGTATAATTGTGGTAAAAGTTGCCAACCCTAAACAAAACTTTCACAATAACCCAAGTACTATAATGAACAAATACGTGAAAATTACTTTATAAACCATTATGTTAAAAAAGATATAATTTCATGACAAATATAAGCTGTTTCTGTATTTTAAGAATACCAAGTTGTAATTAACATATCGCAGCAAAACATTATGTTAAGAACCGCTGTTCGGAAATGCGGTAAACTTATGCACACTCTACACATCCGATCTGTTCCATGAATAAACTCAAACAAAACGATATAAAGAATTCTCCGAATGCCATGTTCTGTTTCTATTACCTAACTTTTCGTCTGGTTGTTTTTCGTAAACATTCCAGCTGCCGTTGGCAAACCATACAATGAACTCGTTTCTATGCTCTAAACGACTGGTCGCGGTCTAAATTTACCATTTAAATTCAAGAGCAGTTACTATGCCTTGTGCTGAAACATCATGAGATATCTATTATTGTATTTTATGGTGTTTCTTTGACTTAGTTCATCTACTAAGGTATATTTATCTAAGTCTATACTGTTCTATCTGTTTTGTGCTATTTTTCTAAGTCAGGCAAGCTTCGCTATTGACTATTCCATTTCAACTTAGAAACGAACCGATCGTGGGAAGCATTCATTATCAGCACCGCTCCATTCTGATAGTGGTAATGAATTTCCTTAGTACAGTATTCACAAAGCCGTGGCACTCCGCAAAGACTTCATTTAAAGAGCTTTTACAGTAAAATAAATAAAAACCGGCCGCATCAAATTGCGCGGAGTGAGTGCGAGGCAAGGTCCCGCGAGCACTTTCTCATGCAAAAGTCGAACGGTTACTTTAATTCTTAGCTCGAGCACTTGTCGGTTTTACGAGCGTAGAGCGATTTAATCCACTTAAAACGCAGAGCACAAACTCTGAGCCGACAAAGCTCTCAGCCGCTCTCATTTAAAAATGGAAATAAACCTTCGGCCATCTTTGACTCTACGCGCAACCGCTAGTGGAATTCTAAGTGCGGGTCTTCAACGATACATCTGCATTTTTTTACCCGATTGATCGATTGCCGGGTATTATTGACTGTGTCGTCTGTAATCAAGAAAATACCTGATATGTAAACCTTACTTTTAATTTAATTAAGATATCATTTAACTTATAAAAAAACTAAAGAGTATCTCCGGCATCACAATAGAACTGCACATCTTAACGGCGCGGCGGGAGCAATCAGTGCATAATTGTTGGGAAAATTTAGGTTCATCTTTGAGGACTACTGTAAAGTTACAAAAATAAATAATTAAATATTTAAATAAATAATTATTTCAGCTAATATATAATCGATTTTTATTAATTTTGATCAATTAAGTAATTGTAATTCGTAAACTTAATTACTGGGACTCCAAACTGTTTTCAAACCATCACTTCATTTACAAGTCCCTCAAAACGTGGATTACCGCTTAATTTCTTTCCTATCTGCCAAAGAATTTCAGAAATTATCCTACCGTCGTCCACGTCTTCTTCCTCATCTTAATGAAAGAGTTTTCCGTCAGGATTATTTTGACTTGTTTATTTTGCTTCCCACTCCGTCGGCGCTCAGAGTAAACTTCACTTTTGTCTTTGTATTACTTTTTATAGCGCTTTGTTGTCATTTGAATAGACAATACATTTTTTATCACGAATATTTAGATAAACGTCTTAGAATTATATGAAAAATATCAAGCTACATTAAAGACGAATACGCATACGTTGGGTTTATTTTTGAACCTTTATTACGTATTTTATGCAAACTAGTATAATTAAGTAGGTACTTTTATTGACAACCTTGTAATAAAAGTTCTCAGTTATGCTCATGTTTGAAGATAAATACTTTCTATCTATGCATGCATAAAAAGTAATTGATAACCTGCAGAACTGTTACCGATTTTTTATTGGCCACAGACCCTGTCTTTATCTATGAAGTTGCCTATTATAAAACTGGCTGGAGATCGATCTTTCATTCTACTTAGGATTCTAAATTCAAATTAATTTTTCTATTAAAAACTAAGTTGTTGTTTTATTGCTTACTCTGTGACGATGGAAATATCAAAATTGTGTGTTATTTTCCAATACGATTTCAGTGTAATGGTTTGTATTCCAATGCTTTATTCGAGGAGGCTACTTTTTACTGCCATGGCGCCCGAATACTGCTACAGTCAGAGGGATGAATTTCGATAAGAATTTACTGCTGCGCACGCTTAATTTATACAACGACCACATTGCCATACTTTGCGAAAAAGTCGTACTGAATTTATTGAGTAGGCTTGTGGTTCATAAGCTTGTTGGCTAACACACAGACTTGTAAATAAAAAACAGAGCCTTGCGAGTTATTTGTGAAGTGCAGTCACGTTCTGCAAATTGACGCAATTTGTTAGTGAATGTCTATTTAACCTGTCATTGACTGTATGAATATAGTTATAAATTAATCGCGATGCCAAACTAATTACGAATTATCAAACATCTTTAAGTATTTAAAACCGGCCCATAATTTTCTCAAGATCTTAATTAACTTCATTTTGCGTCGAATCTTCCCTTTTCGAATCTCAACGGAAATTGCAGGGTGAGAACACTTCAGAGAGATGGGTCTAGCCGTAATTAAGATTTTTCGCAATTTCTTTAATTTTATATTGTAATTATGTAGTTTCAATACCGCTATAATCCTACAGGCTATTGTTATTTAAACTGAAAAGTTGAGATATAGAATTTGTATAACGATAACCATTTTTTTTTTGTAAACGTTAACTCGAAGGGGTGTTGATTTGAAAAGCCTAGCTGTTACTATTGGTTCTAGAAACACGAATACGGAAGGCTATCAACTGATAAGACCGCTGCTATTATGTATGTTTAAAAGTAGGTACCTGTGACGGCTTAACATCAGATGTAACATCCATTTAGCCACGACAGTAGTGTAAAGTCTACCACATCGCATTTCCGATCAATAGGTTCCAAAACTTGTGCCTGTATAATTACAAGTTTCAACGTGTACTCGTGGCTAGTATTTAAAACAAAAAGTAATTGGCACATGATAATGTAAACTATGTATTTTTGGTGACAATAAAAACATTTTTATTTTATTATTTATTTAATAATTAAAAAACAGATTTTTTCAATTAAAAATATTTTTAATTGAAAAGATACTACTCTAAATAACAAAAACAGAATCAAAAGGTTTTATTAAATCGGTGCCTCTATATTGGATACGTATATTTGATTGTAAGCCCTAATAAATTATCATATATGTAGATATTTTGCAGGTCCAGTAATATTACATACATACGAATCGAATTGATAACCTTCTTTTTTGAAGACGGTACAAATACAACAGATTGCTTGACGGCAATATTGTAGTAAATATTATTACAATTAATTAGCTACTTATAAAAGTATTATTATGTGAAATAATCACAAAAATCATTTACATCTAAGGTATCTTTCACGGCAATGCGGAACGAGTGTGACAGCGACACTCAAGGCCATTGAGGGTCAGCGCCTTGATAAGTTTCATTCCTTCGATAAAGGAGTTTGTTCAATGTTTTGCTAAGTTTTATTAACTTTTGCTAAAGCAAAGTTTGCGTATTAAATTGGGCTTTATAATGCCTTAGCGATACAGACGGTTATTGGGTAGTACTTTAAGCCTTCAACATTTAATTTAAATAAATGTTTCTTCTTTATTGTTGTTGTTTTATTACCGTTTGTAAAATATAAGTGCCTTGAAATTTTGAAGTGCTTGGTTATATTTAGATTACAGTCGTAATGAAATAAAACCATTTATTGTGCTGCAAGCTGCTTCGAACTGAGGCACGTGGTTTCATCTCCGTAGTAATGAAATCTATACCGACTTCAAAAAAGCGGAGGTTCTGATTCTTAATTTTTCATGTTTATTTGAACCAGTTTTGAGGATTTTTTAACGGATGTTTGTGTAATCCTGTTAACAGTTAGAATAACCGTTTAAAATTGAAAAATAAATTTTAAGGGTAGAAAAATCCCACTAATATTATAAATGTAAGTTTGGATGGATGGATGGATGGATGTTTGTTACTCTTTCACACAAAAACCATTGATCCGATTGCGATGAAACTTGGTAAGTAGATAGCTGGACACCTGGATTCACGCATAGGCTACTTTTTATCCCGATATTCCCACGGGATCGGGACTTATGCGGGTAAAACCGCGGGGCGCTGCTAGTACATAATAAAGGTTTATTGTGTTGTGATTTCGCCGCAATCAACTGTTTTTTAAAAGTTCAATAATACTTCATTACTCAACTGTGATAAAACCAGTCATATTAATTCTTTATATTCAATTTCTCGTAAGTTTTTGCATGATATTGCCAGAACTCAATATTTACATTGCTTGAGTCGTTAACGTACACCTGCATTGTGCACCTGCTCTCTAGTGTTTTCATAACTACTAAAAACAGTCATTTTAATCAATATTTTACTTACCTCCATTTAATTTATTCACACTTGCCCTCTACTAGGATGTAAATATAACAAATTTAGTAGGTAACTGAAGAATAACTCTCACTCATTGCATATATGTATATCGTACCGCACGTAAGAGGCTAGTAAGAAGGTACATACTAGTGACCTCGGGCGAGAATATTTGTATGTAATTATAATCTATGTCCATTACTATATTAGGCATTAAAGAAATAAAATTGTCCAATAAATCTTACAATGAAATTATAAGTACTGAAATTCTATATTTTATTGACTTTTTTTTATGGTATAGGGAGCAAACGAGCAGACGGGTCACCTGATGGTAAATGACTACCGCCGCCCATGGGCACCTGTAACTCCAGAGTCACAAGTGCGTTGCCGCTCTTTAAGGTGGGAGTAGGAGAAGAGGAGGAGGGGGGGAAGAGTGGGAAGAGGGTGAGAGGGGAAGGACGGGAATAAGGGAGAGGGAAGGGTTAGGTTAGTAACCCGGTAACCTCACTCACGCGGTGAAATTCAATGCAAGCATTGCTTCACTGCCGGTTTTCTGTAAGGCCGTGGTATCGAGCGGAGTCGAGCCGTCCCACACGTGCCGAAGCATGGCTCTCCCGCGTCAAAATATGTGTGAAATTATAAGAATAAGAAATACCTGCCTGCATTACATAATTAGTAACTGGTAACTGAAGAGCCAAAAACAAGCTTTGTATTCTATAAAATAGAAATAGGTAAGAGCATTAACATAAATGTTAAAAATGTATGGCCGACGGGGGCACTACTTATGCCGCGTTCCAATAATCAAGAAACGATTCGTTTTACTTACGGACGGTAAAATTTTCGTTGAAAATTCAACGAAGTTTTACCAGTCCAGTTTTTTAGCATTAGACAACTACTTAGGAATATTAGCTTATCCCCGCCTGCTCTGCTGCGGATTGTACAAGGAAGGATTTCAAGAAAGGAGAGTATGTGTGTGACGTGTGAAATGTTACTTTTATTGTGTACAGTTGTTATAAAAAACATTTAAAATGTTTTTCTAGTCAGATCTAATGTCAACTTACACAAGGAAAATCATAGGTATCTTGTGTCTTCTTCGGTTAAAATAAACTTTTAAACAGAACTCTTTAAATAAATGAAATATAAGTCTTAATTAAACACGCTCGTTTCTGGCATTTTTTTAATTATTATCAAATTGCATTCCAGTTCATGTTTGGAAAGTGAATAAGGCTTTTTTTAAATTACTTTCTGCAAAAGCAGTACTTACCAAAAGGCTGACGTTTAATAAAAAGTAACTGATTTAAATTAACACTCATTTGCCAGATTATTTAATGTTTAATTGCCTCTTTCACACATGTCAAACATGACAGATCAAGATTTAACTATACTTATAGTGCTAATAAACGCTTCAAAATGACTGATTAGATTGTAAATTGAAAAAATATTTATGCAAATTAACAGACTGACACGGAGAGATAATAATTATGTAGATCGTATTTTTGACATCATTAGGCCCATATTGTAGGAGTTAAAACAGGCGCCGATCTCATCAATGCCAATTTAAGCGATTATAACTAATTGCACAAACGAAAAAAAACACGAAATAGTTTACATGCAGTGAGTTTTATCAAATTAACCTGTTACTTGTTTTTATTTTAAATTAGAGAAATTTATTAGGATTCTCGAGTCGTAAAGAAGGAATCAAAAGGAATTCGGAAATGTTGCCAAACATCTTTTTTAGGGTTCCGTCCCCAAAAAGTAAAAACGGGACCCTATTACTAAGACTCTACTGTCCGTCTGTGTGTCTGTAACCAGGCTGTATCTCATGAACCGTGATAGCTAGACAGTTGAAATTTTCACAGATGATGTATTTCTGTTGCCGCTATAACAACAAATAATTAAAATAAAGAAATTAAAAATTAAAGGGGCTCCCTTACTAGACACGTGTTTTTTTTTGGCTTTTTTGTTCGATCTTTCTTGTACAATGGTGCGGAACCCTTCATGCGCGAGTCCTATTCACACTTGGCCGGTTTTATATAAAAAAATGGAAAAGAAGGGTCTTGCTCTATGTATATTTAGCGGTGGTAGCAAAAGAAATAAGGCGTCTTACGATCGAGTAGTTGCCGAGTCCCACCCCATCCATTATACACAATCTTGACACAAGCCATTTAGTTTGGTTAAAGAAATTAATAAGCTTCTAGAACTCGCTAGAACTTTTTATGTTTATTTATATAATTGTTTGACAGTAGGAGGCTTCGAAAAGATTTTTGGTAGTTAGACAGACACATACCGTCCAGTTATTTTTTGTGTGATATTATACAGTACCCAGATGCCACTACCTCTATGACTGCATTAAATTTTACTAATCCATAATATTATTGTCTACAGGATGGCGACCGAGGTTACCTGGAAGGCCTCGCCTCTAGATATGCAGATCTCTTTTCAACACACTACGGCGATGTTTTAGACCATCTAGAAGAGTTAAGGAGACATGAATGGGACGAAATGTCTCCCAGAATGAGGGTATTAGGAGGTCCTGGAACTCCACAGACTCCACCCTCTGCAAGTCCTGGTTCACTGGCTCTGAATAACCTGACCACGTCGCTTTCGCAACCTATTTATGTGCCTGGAAAATACTCGGTGAGTTCTAGTTCGGTGAGTCAATATTCAGACACGATTTTGTAATTATTAATTTTCTTTGCAACCATGAAAAAATGCTTGGTGTTTTAAACGTTGCCGAATGATGTTATTTTCTTGTTTAATATTAAGACTGCTTTACATACATTTTGTTCAATTTTTTTAAACTCACTATTTATGAGTTAAGTATATTATACATTAAAATTTTATAGGGATTTACAAAAAAAAATGATAAGTAAATATTTCTGAATTTATTTTGCATTACCGCTTTGCTACCAGCCTTCAACTTACCGCCTTCATTTAAGAGTGCTGGTGAACCGAATTTATAGACGAGTCTGCAGGCTGAATAGTCAATGTTTATAGCTTGCCTAGAAGCCAAGGTTATGCTACCACGAGATCCATGTATCCCGTATGTGCTACTCTTGTATCCCAGTACCTATGTCACTAGAACTAATTGGCGCCAGTTCTCAAATAATATACACCAAAGTCATAATGTATTACACAGTACTTAAATTATCTTAAAAACGTTGCGAAAGTATGTACGTTAAATTGCGGAGAGACTAATATTCGCCAAATGCCGGAATCACAGGAAAAGCGTCTGACAAACGTAACACGTCCAATATCATGCCCCAGACGAAAATACAACGTCATAATGATGAGCTCCACAGAGGCCTTTGGAGTAAAACGGCATGAATAAATGATAGGATCATTTCATGTAATCAGACTAAGCGGCCAAAATTGTGGCTTTGTGTAAAATTAGTCAGAAATATTAGAATTTCAATATCAGTGACACTGACATCATATTTTTAAATTTATTTCTTAGGAATACACGTGAAATTATATTAAGAGGATTACATTAAAGGCTCTTTTCGCATTTGGATCAAGAATTATTTTAATGCAGACATTTTTTGTAAAGACTCTTATTACGGCTTTTTATTAGAAATTTCTTTTTTATTTTCGTTAATGTGATTTTCTCGTCAGTGAATTCATTCCTTTTGGGATTGAACGTACTGATAATAAAGCTTTTCTTTTAGGTATACAGGTATCTGCTATCCGTTTCAACATTAAAACTTACCATAATTATTTCATAATTAATATTAATAATGGCATTTAACAATATAAAATTATTAAAATGATAAGTAGCAGAAATCCTTGGTTCATTCACATGTATATATATTGCTATATTTAAAGTAATTGATAAGTAAACATTTCTAACTATTAATAGAAATATTTATTGATGAAGGTGCATTAACCATAAAATTTTCTTTAACAGCCCTCAAGTTGTCTCACAGAGAAAGAAGAGGACGAAATATATGGGTTTGGCTACGGCGTGTTTGGTAAACAGATGCTGCAAAGGCAACAGCAACAGAAGCAACTACTGTTGGCGCAACCATCACAACCTTTGATTCACAACCAACAACATAATTATCAAAGGTGAGTGTTTTTAATTTATTTAACGACATTGAACTTGAAAATTGGAACAATTCCTACGTGTGTAATGTTTAAGTGTTAAAGATTTAAGAAAGCAACTGTAATGGATTAATAAAATATCTCCTTCTTTCCACTTTAACCCTCAATACAATGGTACTCAACCTCTTTGTTGATGGTACATTGTACAGGTAAACTGACCCAACTAGAAGTATTTTTTTATCATTAAGGATTTATTCCCTTGTGATATAGATTTCAAGAATTATATTGCACTTGTCTCTAATTTATTTAGAGAAAATAACAAAACCAATGCGATTATCGTTGAGGAAGGTCGTCCAATTCCATTATTCAATTCGAGTCTTTCTAATCTTAAATTGTCTATCTATTATTAATTGCGTTTAAGATTTCACTTTAACGACCATGATATAACATAATAAAATGAATAATACGTAAAATTTTAATACATAATAAGCTTCAAAACCGCATCATGTCATTGTTATTTGCATTTGTTGGATGCTCGCATCAGAAATACGTCAATTACATATTCAAATTTGAACTCCACGAATGAAGCTGCAGCAACATGTTGGCAGTTGCATGATAGCTGCCAGTCCTTTATTCGTTTGTATCAGAAATAATTGTTTAATTCTGCTGTTCCGTTTTGAAATATCAGAAACTAATGGGAAATATTTTATTATACATTTCTGATATTTTCGCAAATGAGTTCGTAGAAAAATCCAAATCATTCATAACTTCTACTGATCTGTTCCGAAATTATTATTACATATTATTATAACTGGCGAGTTTACTTTAGTTAATTATCATCCTCCGCGCCTTTTCCCAACTACTCGTACTGGGGTCGGCTTTCAGTCTAACTACGATACGGGCGAACTTTGATATTTTACGTGAAGCGGCTGCCATCAGACCACCACAACCCAAGTACTAGGCGATATCGAAGTTCTGTAGTTAGACCAGGTTGTCGGACTTTTTGTTTTGGGCTCCAACTACCCGTAACGAATGCCACAGATGTTCGTATGGCACTCGGGACCGAGGGTTTAACGTGTTCTCCGAGGCACGGAAGGGTGTCAGCGTGTTAAGAATGGTCACCCATCGTAGACTGACCTGGTTAGTATTAATTAACTTTGTAATGTGCTAACCTTCTCGGTTACCACTTAGCCACAAGCCCCTTAGTTTTAGTTAAAAAAAATCACAGAACAGAATACTGAGCTATTTTACGGCGTCATGGGTAAAACCTTGATGAACCTACTATAAGGAGAGATTGAGGGGCTATACCCAGCAGAGTGAGTTATGTCTAAAGAATGGATAGAAAGCATTCTATTTAATAGTAATTCTTATAAATACATTGTTCTCTTCCTAGTCTTTCTTTATTGAAAAGAACTTTGAAGGTGGTTTGTAGTCAAACTAGATTATTTCTTCACAAATAAAACAATAATTCTTGGGAATCGTAAGTCTAATTAACATGCCTAAATATATAAATTATTATAGATAAGGTTAGCACTGAATGAACTTAATTGGAATTGGTGCATTGGAAAATGTCTTGATACATTGATTTTGGATAAGTACTGGAACTCTACAAGAACTGTGTTTTAGGTTTTACTTGTTTGTGCGTGTCAAAATATGCTGTAATTGGCTTAAAGCCACTTACCCTTAGCCGTTGCGATTTCCAAGAAACCGTAGACCGTAGGCCTAAGTATTTAATATTTACTTTAACGGAATACCATCACGCAAGCTGAATAAAAAGAATCGTGGCTGACTGGCCGACAACCATAAACTTAGTAGTATGGTATATTAAGTTTATGCCGACAACGAAATACTTATAGAATCCTTTCTTTTGTTTACAATCGGAACCAAAAGTTTACAAAATAAAACGATTAACAAACGCTCGATTGTTATCATTACAATTATAACTTGCAATCAACCCTGCGAATGCCAACATAACTGAAACGACTTTATCCTTTAAAGAAATTCGCGGTCGGCTTACACGAAATGTTAACGATAACGAGAATGGTCGAAGTGGTCATAAATTATTAGGACTTTAACAGGTGTATTCGTTAGATAAGCTTTTGCGCAGCATGTTTAAATGCTAATCTAAATTGAAATCAGACATTCGATTGGCGACAGAAGCGGCCCCCGAGTTGAAAATAGTTGTAGTTATACGGTTACTGGGAGAAGCCAACTGCATTCTTTTCGAATGAGTATTACATATACTAAGACTAAGGATACTAAGAGAAAAAATATTATCAGGGAAGAATGTTTTGAGCATATCCGTTTTGTTTAAGGTACCACTTTATTTGCCGATGTGTTTGTTTTAGATTGCTATTTTGTAATACTTTGCTACCTACTGCTATTTACAGTATTGACAGATATGTAATAATAAGAACTTTACCCACTAATATGAATTATACAAAATATTTGTACCTGTATTAACAAGTAAATGTGACTAACAAATTTTGATATCTTTATCAGCAAAAAAATAATATTACAACAGGTTTCCCCAATAACGTAGCTTTCCGACAACGATACATATATAAACACCATAGCACATAAGCATTCGTCAATCTACCTGACACGATGTCCCTGGAGTAAGTTCTCATTACAACGGTGGTGTAAAATAAATTCAAATTAACCCTGATGGATATTTCCGGCGAGCAAGAATGTTACGCCAGCGTATCCACATCTGTTTTATTGGTTTCATTTCAGATTTAAGCGGTTAACAGTACATTTGAGTATATAAACTAGGTATGTCTGAAAATATCGTTTCCAAACGTGACAATTTTAAGGTTAAAGGTTAGTTAAGTTAAAAATTATTCTCATAATATGTATTAGACTTAAAGTCATTTTTGAAATAATTTTTTATTGATTAGCAATACCTGAATTTGATGCATTATAACTGTATATTACTCATAGTATATAAAAAGTTAGAACTTCAGAATTCTATTTCTAACTTTTCGACATTTTGTCAAAAGGGACTTACACGCGTATTCACAAACAATGGTATAGACTTACAGTGAGCCCGGGTACACCGAGTCGGCAATTTCAATTTTTAAACAATACTTGAGCGATAGACAACGCTATGCGTTCATTAAAAGGAACCCTCATGCAAAATAGCTCGACAGCTATTTTACGCAAAGCATAGCTTCAGTAGGAGTGACAGTTGATAAAAATTGCTGTTTTATTTCATACTTTTAATTGAACAGACGACAATAATTACGAAAATAGTAATTCAAGATTTTCAAACTCCTTACAAGTGCCACTGTGAGGAAGAATACTGTACTTTTTGCACTCGTACCGTTCATTAATTATAATCTAATTAACTAAAAGGATTTTATTTTGTAAATGATGAAGTCCTTTTCAGTATTCTAACATATTCTTCCCTCTTTCTATAAATATTTTCTTCCTCTGCATCCTTATAGAATGTTCAAACTACACCGACGCGATTATAGTACGAGAGTCCACGATCAAGACCATGGTTATCAGACAGACGCAATGAAACAGTTCGGTAAAATTTTTAAATATATTTGAAAATGAAATATTTTGGAATTAGAATAACCAAATCGATTGATTTTATACTGTTTTGACCGTAAATCAATGAGGCAAAAATTTTAGTAATGGGCTCTCATACTATATGTTGCATTTATCTTTGTCATACACATCTGTCAGTCAAATACCGCAGAGACCTAAGGAACGGAAATGGACCAATCACAGATCAGTATTCGATACAGAGCGTTCGCTTAGCAAAGGGTAACTTGAGTATCGTTTGTGAATGACTAGACTGGCTATAACGAAAGCTATGAGAAATTCCTTATTTAGCTTAGCGTTGCTTCCACGCTACCCAAAGTATTATTTGTGAATACGGGTGTATGTCATTTCCACTGAACAGCGGTTGTCTACCGATATCAAACATATTAATAGTGGTGTGATCCGTAGATAGGAACTTGACACCGTTAAAATGTTGGGATATGATCGATATTGCTTTTATGTATTCTATGAAAAAAATGTTACTTACTTACTAAAAGTTAAAAAAAAAGCATCTGTAAAGTAATCAACTTCTCAATTTCGTCCAAGCTGATAGATAGATGACAGTTTAAGATAAACTGATTGTAGATAAACTATTTATATAAACAGCTCTTTCAATATACAATATGCACTATATCTGAATCTTCACGTATTTAGAAAATAGTGATGATTTTCGTGTCACTTCCTGATATCGTAATTGCAAAGTGATGACGTCGTTCATCCTTTATTCATAAACTTTTATAGTAGGTTCTACGGCTCTTTTTTAAATAAGGAATACAAAATGTTCTGGCATTGACGGATTAAAAATGCAGAAACATGGCGGGCGAAATGTGTACATTGTGTGTTTGAAGTAATCATAACGTAACCCGGTTTTCTTTGGAATGAAACACATGCAGGAATTATTAAGCGCGAACCTACCTAGGAACCGTTTCTGTACAATCTTCATTATTAAATAGTCTTACACAATTTTGAACATATCCCGTGTTCTCAGTTATATAGTCGAAACATTAATACAATATCTCACTCCTCTCTCTGAAAAAATAAACACAGGTGTTCATAAACTATAAACATACAATTTATTCAACATAATTAAAACCTTCTTTGATTAGATATATGGATAGATGTCTTTAAATTTATACTGTGTAACTTGTGCTATTAAAAACATAATCAAAAGAAACAATACCATTAATGCATATTTAAAAAAATGTACTTATACTAATAGTAAGTATATATTTCGCCATACTAAAATGCTTATGTACATGGTACATGAAATAAAATATTTCGGTGTTTTTTTTAATTCGTTCTATCACTACATCACTACATATTATAAAACAAAGTCTGCGTCTGTCTGTCTGTCTGTTCGCGATAAACTGAAAAACTACTGAACGGATTATTATGCGGTTTTCACTCGTAGATAGAGCGATTCATGAGGAAGGTTTAAGTATATAATTTGTTAAGGTTTTGTGTAAATTGGTTAAAATATGATGATGATTGTTGAAGATGTCTCTGCTACCCGTGCGAAGTCGGGACGGGTTGCTAGTTCAAATATAAAATTAGAAACATAGGTAACCTACTAACTAACCATAAGTCAATATATAAGATAGGACTTTTAGCCCTTTGTTTATAGTCTTCAAACTATCACTAATTATTTAAATCATTCTGTTATCAGGTTATGCATTTCAAACGGGAGGGTATCGACCGAAATATTGAAAAATTAAACTAAGAAACGAATATACATTTGTAATTATTGTCACCTCAGTCAAAACTCAATCATAAGATTTAAAACGTAAAGTCGATAATGGCAAGAAACTGTTACTAACGCTACAAGGAAAGGTGTTCACATAAATTTGTAGGCAGGAAAACTGCGTCTTCGCCCACTAGGTCTATCTGGCTTGTCTTACAATGCTAATTAGATCTTTGCTCTACTAGTTTGCCTAATGAATTACTAGTAAATGTGTTTTTAGATCGCAGTGAGATTGTTTTATTTATGGGGATAATGTTGATTGGGAAGCTTTAAAGTTGTGACTACAAGGGTTTTCAAATTACGTAAATATTAGCTTAACGTTATCCGACCTATAATATGGAGTAATGTGACTGACAGTTCGAAGTCTAGAGTTCTAGACCAATAGAACAATTTTTTTTTTCTTTCTATAGTTGCACTGAAAAGATTTAGGTAACACGGTTATTAAAACACAACCCCTAAGAAGAAAAGCGGGTGCCAAAGATTCAGGGCTACCAAGTTGTGTAATTGGATACAAAGTCTGTCTAATATAGTTAACTTATATAGTAGCATTTATATGGTATGACGATAAGATTCCGCTTTTATATCAACGTTAAGTCCGAATATGATTGATTTTTAGTCCTAAAAAGATATCTAATCCACAGTGGTGTCTCGGAAAAGTTGATTTTGGATACTAAGATATCTTTGACTTATTTGACAGCCCTGCTTGAAATATTGCAAGTTGTTGGAAATTAGCGTCTGTTCTGTTTTTATTTTGATCGTTTTATTTATACTTGAGAAATGGACGCATAAATGTATATTTTTTATAAAAATAGCAGGATCGGTTATTGTCTATCCTAGAGTATATTTATATAAATGTAATTTTTCCTGACATTAGACACGTTCCTCATCGTTATAAAACAGGCAAACAGAGTATGGCCTACTTATACTCGAAAATATTATAACATAAAAATTACAAATATTTTTTTCCTGATCGTTTGTAAGGTACCTAATATTGACATGAATTTTATGCGTATCCATTCCTTCCCATATAGTTAAGAAATCGGCAAGGTCGTTAGGAATGCAGCCAATTTTCTAAAGATAGATTTTTTATATATATTTAATTGCTAAGAAATTAAACATTTATTACTTTGAAAGTGGCACTGACTTTCAATTTAGTAGTCATAAAAAACATCCGTAATGCATAAACTGCTTGTAATTTGACCTTTTTAACCAACGAAAAAAAAGGAGGTTCTCAATTCGACCGTATATATATATATATTTTTTATGTTTGTTCATTATAATTGATTTTGATTTATTAGTACATGACGCTTGAATTCATAAGTCACCTTACTACTTCGTAAAATACAAATCAATGTGTCTATACTATGCAGTGATCATCGGATAGTACAACCTATCACTGCGTAAGAGACACTGAGCTTTCATGTTACTAACTTATAAAACGCAAATATTAAACTTTATTACTTTCGCTAGTAATTTGCAATGACAGATTTATCGATTTGCAAAATTGACATGCAAATATAAATCGTATGGGTGTTCTGGAAATCAAATGTCATGCTATGCGTGGGATCTCTCATAGTTATAAAAGTCAACTCAAGATATATGGTAGTACTGAAAATCCCATGCAATTCGACACTGCATGCGAATTATTGCAATCTATAATGCGGCGTGCCATGTCATAAAACATAATTCTGCAAATAATTAAATAGGACTTACCGATTCTTTTGATGTATATGTTAAATATTTTTAATTTCGTTAAAATGATTATTGTAACTTATTAGCTAACGTATGGGTGCTCACAATATTGTATTTGTTGTTTGTTGATCATACTGTTCGGTGTGTTTTTTTAAACATCCCAGGTTTGGATAACACACAAGTTAACAGCAAAAGCTGAAAGCCGTAACCTTAAAAAAATCGAATACTCAATAAATTCATTGAAAATAAGTCGATATTTATTTGTCTGCAATAGAAGACTATTTGCAGAGTAATATAATAATAAGATATAATATTCTAGAACAAGTCACATAGCGCTATCGAAACCCTAAGCGTAAGCATGAACGAATGTAGTAGGTATGGGTTCTATGGGGAACACGAATAAACATACTGACATACATTTTTTTTTCTAAATACATACTTACACTTATTATAAATAAAAACAGCCAGGCTAGTAGACGGGCAAATAGAACTGGAATCGAACCCGCCAATATATATACGCCACGATACAGTCAAATGCGGCCGTCGAGCCACTTTAGTCTCGATCACTTTAATAGTAGGAAGTGATATGTCTTCTCCGTATCTCAGTTTCAAAAATGTACACTTTGGCTCTTACGTAAAAGTTAGAATATCTTGCACTTGCTCTGATGAAGGAAAGGCGTATTCTTAAGCGATTTCTATATACACAAAAATATGTATTACTATATTAACGATCGCTGTATTTACGAAGTAATAGTAAGTGTATCCTATAAACAATTCACTTTGAAGTTTACCTCAAACGTACGTTCGGCTCTTAGGTATATTAGTAAAATATATATTTATAAATAAAGTAAAGGTTTTACATAAAACACTTAACATTTCAGTGTCCTTTTTATTATAAAAGTAGAATGCATTTGCATATTAAGTTTTCTTATCACTTATTGCGTATGCAATAAAATTTATTTCTACCAACGAACCGTTTACATTAACGGGGTATCTTGCTAATTAAATATTATTATTTTCCTCGCTAACTAAACGTGTTGATAAAGGCACTATTCAAAGGCGCCAAGGGAACTGATTAGTTTGAGTAATGCATTTCCGAACAGCAGTAATAGCAATAATTTTCTATGAAGGGCCTTCTTCATCTTACAGTTCAAAGTCGTGTTGGGCAAGCTTTGACTACACTTGCTTTAATATCCAAATAAGACATTAAAAGGATTTTCAGAAGAATTTTATCTTGATATTCACTTATCATTGTTGTAAGTAGATAAATGAATACTAGCAGATCCTCACAATACTCACAATACAAGAAGTGCTTGAAAATCCTTACATCGCGTGGAACAGTACTGTATTTGACGGGTCTGTTGGTCGAGTGGTGAGTGATCCGAACTGCTGAGCCAGAGGTCGTGGGTTCCATTCCCATCCAGGACAAATGTGTGATGAGCCCGATAATTTGTTCTGTGTAATTTATCTATAAAATATGTATGCATTTAGAAATATATAAGTATGTTTATCGGCAGTCTGCTTACCATAGTACATACAGGCTCTGTATAGTTTGGGACCAGACGGCCATGTGTGAGATGTCTAAAGTTATTATTATTATTATAATTATTATATAAAATACAAACTACTGTATCTTGAAGGTTAAAGGACATTTCGTTATAATGAGGATAAAAAGGACATATCGTCCACTGTCTCTAAGCTATTAAAGTAATAAAATGACGATGAATATCAAAGCAGCAACACCGAAGATGAAGATGGCCTGTAGTAACCTGCCATTAGGTTCATACAGGTCGATCATGCTTGTTACTGAAAGATTTTAGAATGTTACGGAAATGAAGTACGCATAACTTTAACTGCGGTCGCACGCCAATTACCAGCGACTCAAAGGCATGCATGCGGTGGTATTGATCCCCTGCAGGCTCAATGTTTGTGTTTACATGTTGGTAATTTACATCCTACCTGTTATGAATGACACACGCTGCCGAGACGTGGACACTAATGGTAGGGATAGTCCGCAAAATATAAGTCGCTTAGCGGGCTATGGAGCGACCGATGCTTGAAGTCTGTTTGAAGAATAAAATTCGCAATGAGGTCATCCGCCAAAAAACTAAAGCTACCGACATAGTTCGCAGGATAAACATGTTGAATTTAGAAATTATTACTACTCTTTGAATCTTGACATTATATTTTTCATTGTTAAAAGTTCTTACACTGACAACTGCTACTATTGTAATTCACCAAGAGAGTGAGCTGATCAACGCATTGCAAGGCATTTTCTCAATTTGTAAATCTACAGAAAATATTTCCTTTTCATTAAAACAAGTTTTTCTTTGAAAATTCGCAGTACACATGTAACTTTGAATTTGATATTCATTAAAAATCAAAAAACGAAGAGAGAGCGTTCATCAAAAAATTGTACAACCAGATTAATGTACAAAAAGTTTTTAGGGGTAACTGCAAATTTTCTTCCATTTCCTGAAATATAAATGAAGAAATTCCTAAATAACGACATCCCTTAGAACCCAGAACTTTTCGCATCCGACCAAGCATCAAAGCTTGCGACTTCTTAAAGTATTAAAACAAGGATACCCCTCTTGCTTGTGTGAACAAAGTTAAGCGAATTCTCGACTTAATGTGAAATCATCGTTTGAAATTTACGGTAAATAATGTGCTATCGTTTTGACGTAAGTCAGCTTGTGTAATTGATATAATTTATAGCATTTAATTTACAATATATTTTCAAGCTTATATTGGTTAGAGTGATAAGTCTTCCAAAACGCAGAAAATTACAGAGCGGCAGAGTTTATTGTTATTGTACCATGTGTCAACGAAATATTGATCTTCCTTGAGAGATCCTTTCTTCCTTATGAAAGCAGAATAAGTTTTTTTGAAAGAATTCTTCATCCTCTCAGATTCTAACTCTTTCACAAACTTCAACAGCAAACGGTCCTTCAACATTCAATTCAGCGTCTCGCCGCTGCCACTATGGTCAAGTTGTTCATTCAGTTTACTAGAAGGCGAATTGTATGTGAATTTTTTAGGCTTTTCTTTCCCTGTTAAAATAAGGAATAAAATGAGGTCAAATTAAGCATATAGGATGATTACCACTGCCGGATAAAGATAACCCCTCATGCCTTAAATGTTTACTTTCAAAGTGGGAATTCCAGGCAGTTCTAAATTTATCTAGGATATCCCATTACTGTTTGTATTATTTTGTGCTCATCTCTCCGTAGGCGCGGTGATGCCTCGCCTCATATTTGTGTATAATCCAATTTATATCAGGGTTCTGCTAATAGTTATGTCAAACTGAATCCTACTTGTAATTATTTTCATTCTCGCCCACCTCTATTATGCCTCTTGTCGACAAATATAAACATAAAAAAAATATACGACCGTCTTCAGCACTGTTAATATACACAGACGGAAAAGTGGTGTACAGTTGGTTTTAACACAATAAATAACTAATAAATGTACGCCTACGTATGTAAAACACTAGTTAACGAACCCACACATTATGCAAAGTTATATGTGATTGTGTGTCAATTGATGGGAATAAATGTTGATGAGCACATCTTAACACTACGGTATTAGCATATGTAATGTAATATTTGATTATGTATTCAATTTGTGTTTGTCTCAGATTTTAGGTGAAGTAAATCTGTTACTGTAAATTGTAGATAAATTTTGAATAGAGTTCAGATTACTTAGAATTAAATTAGTTTATAATAATTAACTAAAGATAAGTATTAATGTATAAAAGGTATTAATAACTTTTGAAATACATTCTGAGTATGTCATTTCACTTAGAAGTCCTACCGAATGGTGGCGTATGTGTCGGGTAGTTCTCTTCATATGGTTGATCTGTACGATGGCTGGCATGTGCATCATGCTCGTGAACGGATGGTGTTGGTTGGGGTTGGTCATTTCCGGACTGCTATTAGTTGGTATTTTAGAATAATATATTACACTGTCCTCACATTTCGTTTAAGCTTATAAGCAATGTAACCAGATATTTATCAAAAACATTTTGAAAAAGTTTGTCTTCGGAGTTTCTTGCCTGTACTTTTCCTGATAATTCAAAAATACCTATTATTGGTTTAATTGGAATAAATGGTTTTGATTGATTGTTTTGAATGATTAATATAATTATGGCTATATTTAATATAAAAGATATTACATATATTTAAGTATTAGTCCAAAATTATAGTTAAGGTTGCTAGGCACGGCAAGAAATGCGTAAATACCTAAATAAACAGAACAAATCCAGTCCTACCCACATTGTGCAGCGTACTTACAATATTTACCAAGCACTACAAACATTACAAGCAAGAAATCAAAAGCTGTATTTAACTGTTTAAATCAATAAAATACCAAGGTATATCGCAATTATAAACATTGTGCAGACACTTAATACGATATATGAACTCGTTATTCAATTAACGCACAGAATTCTGCTTACAGGCTATGCGATTACAAGTTGTGCGGTACGAGAAATGGCGAGAAACGCTGCGATACGCGGTCTTTGCAGGATACGCGGGTTTTAACTAGACAGAATTTATCTAAGTACTTGAACGCTGTGCTTCGTTATTTCTGTTTTGCTCAGCTCGATACGATTGCTTTTCCACGTCCGGTTTTGTGTGCACTTTATGAATCGGTTGACAATGGTGCTTGGTTTAAGTGTTTTGATTCATCTCGAATGAGAAAAGGTTCTTGAAGTTGTTCAAGAGAATGTAACATTAGGTGATAGATTGAATTAGTCAGTTATTTAATCGGTCATCATTTATACTTCTCTATGTTCTCTCTCTTCTCGTTGTTTGGTCTAGTAGCAGTATGTTCTTCATAAAAAAAATTCAAACAGATTTTTTTAATGGTATAAAAAATATGACTTCTATCATTCATAGCATTTATTCAGTAATTTATTTTTTAATTTCATTATGCTGGGTACTCATTATTTTTTTAAATTGTTTATAAATCCTTGCTGTGTTGCACGGTTTAACTCAACGATTCAATCACTTTTGGTGGATTAGGCGCAGGTTAAAATGATTACTACCTCGAGTGTAGAGCGTTAGATCGGATAATGATTTCATTTTTGAGTGTGAGTGTACACTTAGTCTCAAAAATTAATTTTGTATTTGTGAAATTATATATTTGTATTTCGGTTACACCAGAATAATTGATCACTCATTTGAAGACACAGAAAAGCAATCAGAAGCAATGGCATTGTTCTTTAACTTTATACTGTATTACAAACTATATCAGTAACAGACAAACAATAAATAAAAGCAAGTGTATAATTGTTAAAACAAAGCCGTTCGAACGTACAAAATTAAGTTAATATAAATTTATGATATTGGTAGAACTAAATTGTTGAGAAAATCAATATTCATTGCAAACCCGTTGCATGGTGCCGATATGATACTGTTCATTCTGATTTATTACGCGATCCCGCGAATATTATAATGGGTTTTGAAACTGAAGCATGTAACGTATTGAACCATTGTTTGGTAACGAAGCATAACTTTGTAATTACTATTTCAATTTGTTTTATTACCTCTGTTAACAACAGGTTTGTTTAACTGCACTGCAAGGATTGCGCAATGGTTTAAGTGGTCACCTCGCCACTACGCCGCGCCGAGTGTTGGTGTTGTGGGTTCAAATCCCACACAGTACAAATATTTGTGTGATCCACAAATAGTTGTCTCGAGTCCGGCTGTTCTTTGTGTCCGTTGTTTGAATGTTTGTGAAGCCCCCCGCAACACAGGAATATTCCTAATGCGCGAGTTGTCTTTTAAAAAACAAAAAAATAATAAATAAAAATTCCTAAATATATCATATCTCCGCCTGCTTATTCTGAATATTTCTACAAAGAACGGAGTTGTACCACTATAGCTTATAACGGTATTAAATGAACCAATATCTTAATGCCACTTTTGCCAGGTTGTCGGTCCATCAACTCTTACACTTCGCTTTACATTCCGTGGGTTGGGTTGGTGAAGCTACTTAATATTTTCTCGTCCTATTAGCGCCAATGCTTAGAGTAGAGACAGTAAGTAGTACCGATATCGACATATAAACATGTATGTGCATGGTGTGCTTGCATACTGGCGCCTTACTCTCTTACAGAAAAATTAGTACGTGTATACAAATATATAGGTACAGCTTTAAATTAATGTATACTTTTCGAAATTAAAAGAACAATAGAAATTACATATAAATTAATTTGATACTGCGAATGTCACCGATTTAAATGTTCAATTTATTGAAGCTGATTAAGGGTGCAGACACATCAAACCGAACTCTTTACAAATTTACGATTTCATTAACCACTCATTTTACGGACAATCATCATTAGCGTCGTATTGTTAATGCCGATGTCGATTAATTTCCCATTTTCTGAATTCCGAATACTGTAATACCAATTTTTCTCTCTCAATATCCGAGTTTCGTAATCAAATATTTATTCAACAATGTGAAAACTCGGTTTTTGTGATTTGTTAATTAAACAAATAACTGGTTTATGTTGGTGTATTGCCGATTAATCTGTAGATTAATAACCAAATAAAGTTAGAAGAGTCCTTTGCATAATGAATTTAACAATGTCCTAAGCAATTAAAAAAAAGAAAATGTTTTTGTTAACTGTAATTTGTGTTACCATTATAAGCCTTTGTAATTCTATTTCATTGTGCGGTTTTTCTGAATTATAAAACTTTAGTAATTCCTTTAATTATATTATTAATAAAAACCTGAAAGGAATTAATCATTACTTTTGACTAGTGAATACAAGCTTTTTTAATTTTGATAGATTTTATATCCCTCATCTCTTACTCTCATTATCTAATTTGAGGTTTGTGCATAAAAGGTATTAATAATACAGGCAATATAGTAGAACTTTTAATCTTGAATAAGCTGCTAATGTATAAAATCCCTGATTGATTTTTTGTTTTTTTTTCAGCTCGTTACATGCAAGTTGTTTCTTCCTTTCAAACCTTCCTTATTGAATCGTGTCCTATATTTCATTAGCCACCTTTCTTGACTCAAATGCATCACGTTTTGAGCGTGTAACTACGAGAACAAAATTGCAACAACTACTGTTTGAACCAAATAATAAAAAATTGATAGCATTAAAAAAACCGTCAGGACGCTTATATAACGCTGCTGAATTAAAATATTCCTTGTTTATATTATTATTTTTGTTAAAGTAAAAACACTATAAAAAAATTTGGCTCAACATCATACTGTCTGTGTATCCAACACATCAAATAAACTGAAACTTCTCGTAAGCTTAAGTTTTGGAAACTGTTAGATAACTAACTACCTATAACTACTGATGTATTTACTTATATAAAATGAGTCTTTAAGTCCTGTACTGCCAGCATTATTCATTTATTTCAATTACATATTATTTAAGGTATATTTTATCTAAAAAATAAGAACATATATTTTTGTTCCAGTTGCCTCAGCCCACGTTCGGCGTATTTCTACGAATTCCCCCCAAGCGGTAAGTATTTTCTGTTATATTAAAAGGTGTCGAGATTATTTTATATTGTCATAAAAATACTTTAAGAAATTCCACTAATTCGTAAGATTTTTTCGATCTTATTAACTTTTTTTTGGAACAAGGTAAAAAATCTTTTAGTATTAAAATTTGTTTATCTTCATAAATTTTTTCTACTAATTTCGGAATTGTGTTTTGTGTTTATAATCCTGTCAATTTCTAACACGAAAAGTAGTAGGTATTATTAAAGTGACGTATTAAACATAATTTAGTTCAAAATTATCCCCAAATTACGTAAAATTAATGTAGTACAATTATTATTAGTTGTATGTATGTTGTAAAAAGATAGTATAATTATCATAATAAAATCAAATTAGGCTAATGATATTAATAAGCCAGTATTCTTCGATAGTGTTTTTTTAGTGTTATGTTAGCAGATATATAATTAGAACGCCAACTATGAGCATACCTACATATGTACATTACAGGTTTATCGACTTGACAAAACGAATGCATGGTGTAGAAAATTGAAGACGTTTCTTATTTTAATACTCAACTTTCTGTCACGTGTTACTTAGCTTGTACTTAGCGTGTAGCTTAGCTACCTTTATTGACATAAAAACTCAAGTTCTTAAAACAATGATTAGGTATGCAAAAAAAAAGGCAACACCTTGTGAATCAAAAGTATCGCCTTCTAATCTCAATTTACGTTCACTTACTTTCAGAAATAATTATCTGTACTGTTTAACAAATGTTTACTTATCCTCAACACAGATTTGTTTACTTAAGTTATGAATGTCTATGTTTTACTTATTGCTGTACTAGTACTTTTTTATTATCATTTTTTTCTTTTCCAAAGTAATAAACCATTTAGCATAGTACATAAATGCTCAAATACTTAATTATGTCTAGCTTTATTACTTTTTTTAAGACAAATATCTGTCACTATATTTAAATGGAATTAAACGATTTATTAAGGCCTAAAAAAAATACCACAAGGGATTGAAAAACTTGAAACATGGTTAAGGCTTAAGAGCCTGATTTATTAACTTTTAATGTAACCTCGACTTGTCGTGACTTTGTTTCAGCCCAATTTATTTCTAAAGCCATTAAGTAAAGCTCAAACTTAATAGGTTTTAAATCTGATTAGTTGTTTTTACTTTGAAGTGAGACTAAAGTCAGATTTTTAAAGATAATATATAGTACAATATTTTACAAATAAATTTCATTAGTGTTACAACATTTTCTAGAAACTTTTTTACTTACACCTATTTTTTTTAAGCAGCTATCACAGCATGAACTCTCAATTGTGCGTTACCAGCTTTACCTCTCACACACATGGAGCTCTGGTGATCTTATTCACTGCCAGAAAGGGACAGCACTATGCTAGTATATACATAGATACATATGCCCACGCCTTATTTCCATCCGAGGTTGGTAGAGACGATAGAATACCCTTTGCCATGATTCTGACTTACAGCTTGCGCCTCTTCCACATTAATCTGACCTATCTTACACAGTCGCCGGTTAGGGGTGCTTCGCCTTTCACCAGTATACTGCCGATCTGGTCGGTATACGTCTCTCGGGACCAACCTGCACCATCCACAAAGCTAGTAGTCTGTAGGTTTGAGTTACTGGAACAGTCGGGCAGTTCTTCTAGGGCTTTCACAAAAATAAGAACTTAAATCAATGAAATGATTGTCGCAGTAGACTGTTGGACATAGCCTCTCCGAATTGGCGACATAGCACCCAGTTTTTCTCCTTCTGCATCCAATCCTGACTTTACATACGCGTTTCCACCATAGATGTGCGAGGATGCGTAGCGAGGGATATGTTTGTTAAGAACCAATAGAATTGCTTCGTTTTTCTCTGGGAGTTGCGAATCGGAGTTGCGCTGAGTGTGGCTAGGTAGCTTCACTCAGCGCAACTCCTATGAAAACGGCTTACCGCAGCGAGGTTTTTGTACGTACAAAACAAGCGAGGGATGAGTGCGAGAGATGTGTGCGAGGGATGTGTGCGAGAGATGTGTGCCAGGGATATGTGCGAGAGATGGGTGCTAGGGATGGACACAAGCGAGAAACTGCTAGGAAAAATATACACGCTACACATCCTCGCACCGCTCATTTGCGCACCGTTTCACAGCGTTGCTACGCATCCTCGCATCGCTCAGTGGCCTAGCACATCTCTGGTGGCAACGCTCACATCGTTTCACAGCTTCGTTACGCATCCTCGCACCGCTCAGTGGCTTAGCACATCTCTGGTGGAAACGCTCACATCGTTTCACAGCTTCGTTACGCATCGTCGCACCGCCCAGCTACCTCGCACATCTCTGGTGGAAACGCAGCCTTAGTCTCCCAGTCTCGCTTCTTTAATGGCAGTAATCAATAACACACACCTACTAACATGTGGTATTGTTATATTATACATTAGCCACACTAGCAGTGCTCCCAGTATTTATAAACTAGAAACACCAGTTGTTAGAGGGCTCGCACTTCCCGGCAAGAGCAAGTTTGAGTTACAGATAGGTAAGCGACTGTGACCTTATCGAACTATTGCTTACACTCGTCTATTCATACGTATAAGCAATATCCCCCTCCTTCCATTGCCTTCGCTTCTTATCTACCTTTCCCTTTCAAATATACTCATTTTGGAGTTTACTCCTTAAGAATCGATTTTCATATGTGGCGCCCGGGATGAAAAAAATATGACGCTTTGTTGCGCTTTTTGTGCTTTATTGGTGTTTACTCCTTATCCTCGACGCATGTAAGTAGATGTGTATATACCTTTTTGTTATATAGAATATATACTGTCACTACTGTCTACAAATTATGAGAGAGATAGAGAGATAGAGAGATAGAAAGAGAGACAGGGAGAGATAAAGAGAGAGAGTAAATACACCTTTCTTTTATTAAATAAGTGTCCGGTTGCTATCAACCCATCCACAACACCAGTAGCAGCAGCAGCCCTATTACTTGAGTTAGACTAAATTATAGTTGACAAAATGTGGGTGTTTAATACCCCTCTGCCTACCCTTTGGGGATATATGCGTCAGTGTATGCATGTATATTTATATGTAGAAATACTAACGATGTTTACCAACCTTTTTCACTCGCCATATAACTCTGGCAACACTTTTCAGACGTTACACATATAATATGTATCAAAGTCACGAAATTAAAAAAAAAACCAAGCTACTTTTTATAGTCTTCCGTCGGGATTAGGTATTCCCGATTTTAGCAGAAATCTCCTAAGTCCATACATCCTTGAAATCGTTAACTGCTGAATTTATTAAAATCAATATATTGAAAATCACATAAGAGTAAGAATATACTTTACTAAAACGTATTTACTGAATGTAAAAATAAACTAATAAAAGCTTCCTATTTGTAGGTAATATCAGTACGATTAAGTTTATTCTTCTCTTTTTGCAAACGCCGTGAACGGAATATTAAACAAGATCTGAGTCCGTAAATATTAATTTAACTTTTCTAGGTAACATTTTGATAATTATTTTTGTATCGTCTTCACCTCATGGAAGCCTTTGAAGTTTAAAATCTTTTTATTCAAAATGTAAGATTTGAAGTAGTTTTGAAATAATATCTGATATAAATAATTTTTAATCGTATTAATTCAAGAATATTTTGGTTGTGTGTGTTGTGGTGTCGTTGTCAAAATTAATCGTGATGTCGTGTCTTACCCACGGAGGTATAAAAAACACCTATTAGTACCTACTTGACAAACCTTCACGCATAACGCACATCCATATCCTTAAATATTTAATCAAAAATTCTTCAACGCTGATTCAACTAGGGTATCTTTAAACAATGCCCCATGGAATCCTTGAAATTCTTAATTTAGTAAAATAATAGCCTTATCTTAGATTGAGCTCGATTCGAGGTAAAACGTCATCACTAAATTTCAAGTAAACAGTCTATTGCCGCGTTCCAATAATCAAGAAACGATTTGTTTAATCGTACTGTATTGATTTGTAATGCGTTACTTACGAATACAGGCTGGGTTATAAATAGTTAATAAATCGAAGAGCTTTTTATAAAAGATAATGATTGAATAGAAATTAAAGTTGGTATTCACAAAAAAACGTTGCATAAAACAAAAACTTAATTACTCCGTCACCTTGCCGAGGAACAGGATTAGACGATATGCCATTGATTGCACTATGTCTTGCGTCTCGTCTTTTTTTTTTGGCACTGGGTGTTTTTGCTCTTTATTCCAAAATATTTAATTAGATGATCTGCATCGATTTTTTTTAATTCAGGTGTAAAGTGTAAATTTATACACGCTTACAAATTTTGATGATTTGACGAAAAATATGTAACGTAAATTATATGTGCGTACATTTATAGGTGAAAATAACAATTAGCTCAGTTTTATGGATTCGCTTGAATGTAATGCGAAACCATGTCCATTGTTTGTTCAATTTGCTTATGCATACAGTATTATTTTTTTTAACATAGTAAAATAAGCTTTGAAGGACGTTGGAGGAGTGAACTTACACTTTGAAGTGGCTCGACCCAGGAATACCTTTCACAAGACTCTTTTTTTGGTAGTGAGTCCTAAGCCTTATGGGGATAGGTTCGGTAACGCACCAGTGACACCATTGATTTTGCAACTCTTTGTAGGTATCATCAGGCTGGTCGTATGTATGTTTACCAACGTAGGTGTATAAAAAACGGCCAAGTGCGAGTTACATATTTACACGCTTTCCTTTCCTTAGATAATTGTCTCGGCACAGCCAAGAAGAAGGTGACAACGTTCTCGAGGTTGCTACGAGGTTTGAAATCCCATAGAAAAGAGAAGCATGGCTCCTGTTCGCCGAAGCACACACATAGTCCACGACAAACGTTGCCTCCGCAAAGAGTAAGTATTTTTTTTTTCCTTTTAATACACAGATATATATCAACTACCCAAAGCCCAAAAGCAGTCACGTTTTGGCCTTTTTATCCACAATAGGATACCACAATAAGATGATTGTTAAATGTGTATAAAGGCTAAGGCTCTTGAGCATTTGTACACGTTTGAGAGGTAGGCCTCTTCAAATATTTGATCTAAGAAAGGTTTATTAATGTCAAACGCCTGTGTTTTTGAAGTACTTTAATTCTAAACTTACTCCATTTTAATTATAAAGGATCGACGGTGGTTAAGGGCAAATCCTAAAGTACATATGCGGTTAAAACCCACAGTTTGTATTACAGTATTTTAGTGCAAGAAATATACGTGAAGAAAATTTTTAATAAATAAAAATAACGAAAAAGAAAATATTTGATCAAATATTTGTAGGCCAAGAAATAACACACAGGTGATTTGTTATGTCTGTATGTAAAGTTGTGTGTGCAGTGTTTGTATGAATCCACTTGCACAATTTTATTATTTACAGTAAGTAGACTTTATTTTATTTCTTTGTTCATGTTCCATGTTCATAATTTGATTTATTAATAAACCACAAGATTAATTAAGTTTAGAGGAAAAACCTAACGCAGTATAGGATAATTGTTATATCCTAGACTCAGACCTAAGAAATTTTAGCAATGGTATAATTTTAATAACATAATGTTGATTTGAAAATGGATCCTTTTCCAGGTAATACCTTTACAGGATATACCTAAAAGCCTTACGTACGTTTAATTACCTATATTAGCTAGTTCACTTTCCATGGATTGCAATTTTGGTCAGACGCATTTAAAGCTCTTCACTAGACTATACTTATCAATAATATATACAACGCTATGTATAAAACATAATAGGCACTATATATAAAACATATTAATAAACTAAATTATTTAACTTAATTCATAGCATAGCAAAGTAAATCTTAAATATGTTTCCTAGGGTATTGATTCATTATGTTTGTTAGCAGCTATACCAACCTTAAGATTCAGATCTCGTATAGATACAATAAAACAATCAGTAACGCGAAAGCATGCATGGAATTTGAACGTTTCTTATAAGTAACTAACATCTATATACGACTACATCTCTAGATTTGCTGAAATGATGAAGCCACGTCTTCGTCACTTAACCAAATCTCCCTGCTCTGGGTTCATGGATTAAAACAGTCAGCTTAATTAAATTCCAAGGTCTTTAAGGCTTTACAATTATAAGTTAGTTGAGTTCTATAGACTGTACTAGATAATTGAGGACGGCGGTAGAAATACAAGGTTAAAAAGCAGAAGCAAATATCATAATATATATATATTTCTTTTACTAGCAACCCACCCGGGTTTTACACGGATAGCAGAGCTTATTTCCATTTTTTCCTATCGTAGTGTCGTTTTAGCCGTTACGTTGAGCATTCTAATCTAACAAAGAGAGAACACACTTGTGAACCGAACTGTTTGGGATAGGGTTAATTTTAATCTAGATAAAACACAGAAAACAAAAGACTCATCAAATTAAAAGTAAAAGATAATTTAAAAGTATTTTCTAGCATTTTGTTTATTTTAATCTATATAATAATATAAAATATAACAATTTTGTGTTTTAATCTTAGAAGTCAGATTTATAGCGTTACTTAATTTTAATAAACCTTTTTTGAGAGGCGTCCCTATTATATGGTAAATATGAAAATACGTTTGGTACTTTTAGACAGACAGACAGACGCGGCGAGGGACTTAAAGTTAAGACGTACAGTTTTTCAGCTTTTTAAGATAATAAATAATGATGTATCTACCGTTGTGCAAGTGGATTCGATGTTTGAAGCACGTTACTAATTGACATCCTTGATAACGTTGTACTTTGTCAAGGATATAGAAATTATTAGAATTAACCGGGATGTGTCCCATCCTATAGTGTATTTAGACGTTTTGTGTTTGAACTGAAGTGCTGTATAAATTGTGTGACAGACTTAGGTAACAAAATTGTTTTGACCATAGTTAGATAACTGTGTATTTAGTGGTATAAATCTTTAATAGTACAGCAACCTCGTATAATTTGTCACTTATTCTTAAAAACTCGTACACACGTCCAAATGCCATCTATCTACACACATCCAAGTATATAACACCCAGTATTGCATAAAATTACGCATGTAGGTAGTATATATGTAAGTATTCCTTTTTTAAGCGTAATGTAATTTTATAATAAACCATAAAATAAATAAAAAGATTTTAAACCACATTCCATCAAATGATGCAAATGTATTACGAGGATTAATTTATAAAATGTATCGATTATAATTTGAAAAGCGTTCCATATTTTCTTTTAGTTAAGAGTTGTTTATTAGATAAACAACACAGAACACCTCTATAACCAAGTAAAATAAATATTACATTATTATTACGTTATTTAAAGGAATAAATATTTTCAATATTATTCTTGAGCAAAACTATCAAGAACCAGCCGATCAGACGTCACTGTGAAGAGTGGAAATTAGTGTTACGTGTCAACTTCTCAATAATTTGTTTTGTTATGAATTTTTATGTTGGTATTTTTATGATTTGAGATATGATATTTATATATAAATATATTGTTCAAAAAGGGGAGAGGAGGTCAAAATTAGTACGTAAGCAGCCAGGCCAGGAAAAGGCAACTGCCCCCCCCCCCCCCCCTTTCTCCCCTGAGTACGCCCATGAATGCTCTTATATTAATTTAAACATTAAACACAAAAGGATTTATCTGATAGGTCTTTTAGGACCTCATATAAATATGCACATCATCATTCTGTTAAGTTTATGGGTGTCGCGTGGGTGGTCAGACTAGCCATGCAGTTATGCCATGAAATGCACCGGTCATAATCTTACTTGACAACTAACTAATAATAGAGATTGACAAGTAACAACGCGGAAATGAGTGAATTATTGAAGATAGAGGAGATAAAAAGAAATATATAATTTTTTAACTCTTTACATGAAACCCTAAAGGTAAAATGTTAGTCTGATAATCTAATATATAGAAAGAAAATGAATAAAAATACTTAGAGTAATTAACAAAGAATTAAATAAGTAATGTTCTACAAAGCTATTTATTTATGAACGTATAAGTAAAGTTGTCAATTAAACACAAATTCTTTGTACTGTTCATGTTTCATATTGTCTACAAATAAACTTTGTCTGAAAGTTTTCAAACCACGAAACCGTAACCGATATTTTAGTCTCACAAGTTTCCCAAGCCCTAGATTGAACAATACGATCGAAAACAATTGAGTCTCCGTTAAACTTCGTACCGTAGGGTGCATACCCCTATTGTCGTCTCACGATTTCTCGTTAGTTACAACAACAGTTTGTAACCGAATCTTAGTTGGAGCACACGCTCGCGGCGCGCGGCGTCTCTCTTTTTTCATACATTCCCTTTTGCTACCCGCCATTATGTGGATCCGGCGCGACGCCGGTGCGCCTTTGACATGCACTCTGAGCAATTAGTATGACGCGTCGTATGTAGGAACAAACCTACAATACGTACGTGCAGCGTTAATATTTTCAGAATGTTTGGGTTCTTACATTGTTTTGGCCTTGTGTGATTTTGTCTGGCTTTGTAAAACTTCAGTGTAATAATTTTAACATTTTACAATTCCACTGGTATCAGGTGTCGATTATATTAGTATCTCCATTAAAATACAATTTTAAGAATATAATATAAGGAGACAGCTTTTTGCTTTTTAATAAAAAAAGCTACGAGAGTATACAAAAGCATTTAATAGATAACCACGTTTGCCCTGTATGTCGGTAGTTGTTATAGTCCGTCTACTAAAAATCTGTAATAAGAAGTGCTGTTATCAAGATGTATGACTAACACATTAACACATTGACTGGCCTGTTGGTCTGGTGGTTAGTGACCCTGACCGCTATGCTTATAGGTCGTGGGTTCGATTCCCACCTTAGTCTGGGTGTTCTTTGTGTCCGTTCTTTCTATGTTTGTAAAGCCCCCCGCGACACAGGAGTAATTCCTAATGCGGGAGTTGTCTTTTTAAAAAAAAAATACACATTCGGTAATTCATGAACAACCATTCCAACAATATTCAATAATTTAAAACAGAACTTAAAATACAAACAGCTAAATATGTGAAACCGAATACGTCATATCTTATTGTTACGTCAAATAAACAATAATTTTAGAACTAAATCATCTTGTCGAAAGATATTACTCAACAATGACTTATCACCTCAGAAAACATTTCTAATCGAACCCAGACAAAGGAAATTACAACCCCTTTCGAATAAAACAAGAAAAATATAAATTCTGCCACTCGTACACGAGAAACATGCATCAAATACGCAACTCATCACCCAAATGAAGTGCTACATTTTTCCACGTCCACCTATATATTTATTAATCTCGTGACTCGGAAGGGGGTGGTACGTCTCCGCAAGTCCGCATGCCTTTTGAGAAATGACGCCTGCCAAAGTTAAGTCGGTTGAGCCAACGCAAGACGGTGAGTTATGACCGTTTGTTGAGCTAACGGATAAAGACCATTAGAGCCCGGGTATAATCCTTATCGGCCAACTTGCACTTAGGATTAGTCTTGTCAAAAGTTGCCTTTTTTCGGTTTATTGACCGAGCCGTGTCCAGCTTTGATTAGGGGATCAGAACTGGATGAGTATTATTTGTAATGCCACGTAATCCCTAACTCGAAAGTTACATTAAGGTTATCGTGATTAGGAACATAATGATGAATGAGCAAGAATTATATTTTATTATTCATGTAATTGAAGTGGCCAATGAGTTCGTGGAAAATGTTTTATGGGAATCACTAGTTATGACTTACATACTCGTATTTCAATGAGAGCTACATTTGTATAAATGTAGCTCACATTATATTGCTATATTAAGTTCCTCGAAAGCGTATCTTTTAAAAATGTATTGGAATGTTTCCAGAAGAATAATTATTATTCAGCTGTTTGTTCTATTTGATTATGTTTTTGTAAAATATTTTACACTTTCTATCCCTTGTGACGTATGTGAACAAAAATTACAATTATTCTTTAGAGGCTTCCACGAGCAACATGCTACTGGAATATGAGCGTATTTCTTCAAGATCGTTACGCTTAGTTGATTCTGAGTCAGCTTGAAAAAAAACAGGATTTAAATTAAAATATGAATTATGTGTTCCCTTCTATGCTTACGTTTTTAAATAATAATATAGTATGCATAAACAACATAAATTGAAACCTTTCGAATTTCGAATAATTTCTTTGCCAAAATGTCCTTTCACATTAAAAGTTAAAGCGACGATCAATTGTTATAAAATAATAATTACTGTTTAAAACCATGTAAAGTCTGTCTTGTCTGAGTTTGTTTTTCTAAATGTGTCTAGCTAAATAATTAAGTATCATTACAGTTATCAAAGTACCTAAGTAGGTTTATAGATTACAAAGTTGTATTTTATTTCTAGCAGTAAGACCCTGAGACTTTGTAATGAAACTTGTTTCTAGTTCTGCCTTATAAAATATGATACTACTTATAATTCAGTATTAAAACTTAAACTGATAAATACTTTCTTTACCTTTGTTGCTCAGGCAGAGCATGAATATGAATATTCTACAATCTGTGCTTAAAATAGTAAGCCTCGTAAGTGAAAATAAGATTGGAAAAGCAATATATCTAATTATTTTTATTATAACCAGCTTACGCCATTTTAAAATGCGCGTTTTATAAAACAATACATCCATATATGATACATTAAATACAATAGAGTAGTATTGGTTCACTCTTTTGCTCGAAATAAGGTATTTTTAATCGGTTTCTGGTGCCTGAAAAAAAACTAACATCGAAATTTTAAGTCAATAGTTCCAAAATAAAATTCTGTTTTCACTGGGAACATTTGTCCCGCGACCTTGTCGCCCGAAACAAAATATACGTGTCCCGTGAAGTTGCACGCGATGTCGCCAGACGTCGCCTACGACATCTACGGGCTGCGGAACATGTCGCTAGTCAATCTTCCGCGAGCGTCGACCAATGCGACTTTTGTGTCCCTCGACAGTCGAGTCCCCCGATAGTTTTTCATTAATGAGGACACGTGTTCATTTGTGTTCCCCGAAATGGCAGTAGTGTGGTCCAAAGAGATTGTATTTACCTTCATCGAGTTGTACCAGAATTCCCAATTATTATGGGAGTCTATTGTGACTACTTTGAATATTATACCTAGAAAAGCAGTCAAGGCCAAAATCCACAACAGAAGGTCTCAGTTGCTCAGGGAGATTCTCGCTGCTTCTGCTATTTAAATATTGGCAACGTCTCAATTATAACTGGGTAGTATGGACAAGGCAAATGTTGAGCGACAATGTCTAAAGAAGACACAGAGTAATACCACGTGAAAGTCGGGCAATGTAGCCTTGTTAATACAAAACATACTTATCATCGGCTTTTTAAAAAGACTTAATAAAAACATTAAAGGTATCACAAATATACCCTTAATATATAAAATGAATAAAATATTACAAGAGCTGCTCAGGGCATAAACAAAGTTAATGCATTATCAATACATTGATCTTTTGAGAGTGTTTATGGGTGTTAGTAAACTAGAGCGAGAAAATGTTGCACCTTCTGGAAATAAGACTTCTAGTGCTGAATATATATATTTTTTAAATAAGCTTCTTAGTATCGAAGGCCTGTTTTATTAAAATTAAGAATATTAAAGTCATAACTCATGTCAAACTCATCATTTTACCTCATCACTCCCAAAATCGTGGACCGGTCAGAGAATAAGTACATTTTACTCTGTGCTTTAAAATACGAGAATATTTTTGTGCAAACGTTCAAAAACTATCTGATAGGCCCGTTTTAAGGCCATGTTCAGATGATGGTCGTTGAACTCGCGTTTTGCTAACGCGCGCGTCAACAAGAACACGCATTTTGTTTAAGTCGTTTACATGCTAACCTGCGTTTTGAACAAAATCCGCCCCAACCCCTACGGCGTTGACACATGCTTGATATCATAAACTACGATAATTGAACACAAATTGATAAAGAATATCTATTTTAATTTTCTCCATTTTCCATCCATTCCATTTTCAAAGAATACAGAACTCGAACTTACTGTGACAACGCGCATTCAACGCCGTCGAAACACTTGCCATGTGCATTATCCAAAAACCCAATGCGCGTTCGACACGCGGCTAACGCCTGTCATCTGACCACATTCTTAGTTTAAAATGAAATTTATCGCGCACACGTACCTATTAAAAATACATAAGTAATTTAATTGCTATTTACTGCAGCTATTGAAAGAAACAATATAATTTTTATTCTCAAATTTTAAAGGCATATAAACGTGGCTGCATTTTAAAATACACATAAACATTGAATTCACGAACACAAACTGCATTAAGAGTCGGAATAACTATCAACGGTTGACACAAATAGTTTTAACAGCAACATGTAATACTAGTTGTTAAGGAGAAAATTATTCCAATGCACGTAGCTAACACTTCTTAGATATTTAAACAACTTAATAATTCTTGTTTTTGTGTAGTTTTGACTTGTTTACTTACTTTATAAGTAAGTAGTTTACAAATGAGTACAACACTCATTCGTGGGAGTGGAAGTGATACCACGGCCTTACAGAAAACCGGTAGTGAAACAATACTTGCATTATTTTTCGCCGAGTGAGTGAGGTTCCTTCCTTCTCCCCCTCGTCGTCCTCTCCCACCCTCTCGCCCTCTCGCTCCTCTCCCCCTCTTCGCCCCTTCTCTATTCCCACCTTAAAGGCCATGGGTGACCCATCTGCTCGTTTACCCCCTATACCATAAAAAATACATATAAACATATGTACGATTTAAAATATTTAACTTTACACGTTCCACCTACTTTTATGAGAAACGGACTTAAAAATATAAGTCATACCTTGTAAACGGATAAATTAAAAAACATCTTATTGTAACTGCATTATAGAGTCATGCCCTTTCAGTGGTTTAAGTAAGTGTTACTTTTTCTATAAGTATGTTTATCAGCAGTCCACCATAGTACAGGCTCTAGTTCTAGTTTGAGATCAAACGGCCGTGTGTGAAATGTGTCAACTTATTATTATATACAATGCGAAGGGATGAGCAAAATATGGCGAAGAGATTTCTATGCATAGAAGTTGAGGGATGCAAGAGTGGAGGAGGACGAAAGGAAAGATAGATGAACTGCGTAAAAGAGGTTTATGGCAAGAGAAGCAGTGAAGTTACGAATGATAGAGTAGGGTGGAAGAAAAGATCACATTGCACCGACCACAAATAAAGTTTAGATAATCATGATCATGATACACGTACATATTCAAGATTTTTCACGTCACCTTCAATTTTTTTCAGCCAGCAATCAAATTGCTTTAGAATGAAATACAAATAGTTTCCGTTACCCGATAAGTATACGTTTGCGAATGTTAAAGTTGTTTTATTCCTCTCGTTCCTGAAGTCCTTTGAGAGGTTTAATTCTCTTTGAAGTTAACAAAAATTCAACGTGTGTCGCCTACATAAATCAGTTTTGCAGTGTCAAGCAACATTTCCTTTTAATAATAAGTCTGGCCAATTTTCACTGGAGTAAATTAAATTTTGCTTAGTCGCGTGCCCCGTCATCGCTTGATATTACCTCAGTAAATCCGCGAATAAACTTCATTAGCTTTGCTGTTATTTTGCGAAAACGCTTGTTTAGTAAAAAGGGATTTTTTTATGGGTCAACTTTTCTTTTAATCTTTAACTTTGATACTTTAGTATTTATGGTTCAAAAGATATTAAAATGTTAGACGATGAAAATATTATATACAAGGTTACTCGTAATTTACTTTAGAACTTGTGTACTCCATACTCTTAGTAGAGTAAATCTGATCAATAAAGTCCTAAAAAACCTAGCAAATGATGCCGTAATTGATCAAACTGTAATTTGATACCTTGTAAGCTGAGTACTTACAAAGTGACTCAGTCTACTACTCAATTTAAAAAAACATTTGCTCTTACACACTGCTGGTATCGGCACAGGTAAATGTTAGTAGGTTAAAAAGATAAAAATAGCCTTTTATATAACTGGCAAGAATGTTGTTGTAATTTTATGACAATTACTGAAATTGTTTATAAAGTTATTACAATATAAGTCAGTGTCTATAATAGCTTTAAAGTTCCATTCTTCAACTATACTGAACGGATTCGCCAGCAATAGTGAACCACAAAGTCCAGCTGATGAGAGGATGTTTGCATCTAACAGCAATTAACCATTTTATATACTCAGGTGCTCATTTATGATCCTAGGATCAAAACTTCATTGGGATGGTCAAAATTTTGATCAGCAAACTGCAACTATTCCATCCTTGGTTAATATTGTTTTTAGAAGCGCTGTGGCCCTGACCAGACGTCCTGTAATTGATTTTATGACTTCAGTAAGCTATTCTAAGTCTAATTCAAATTTAGTACCGACGCCATAATCCTTTATGAGGCGTGAATCCTCATGTCGGGAAAAGGATAAACATGAATATTATTATCGTATTTCGTTGCAGATGGCATATGGCTATAGAAAATCGATTAGATCCTCTATATTAAGAGGAAGGGTAATTCACAACACAGAAACATTTTATTTAATAGCTATGTATATAATATTTTATTCAAATGTCAAATGTCACCGACGAATGAACAAGTGAAATGAAACTATGTGATGCAAGCAGAGTACTATGTGATTTGGCCCAATGGTAACATATTTGTAGTGTTGGTAGAATTTAACTACGACTAAAATTGTCTGTATTCTGACTACTGTAGCTCCTTTGAAGTCGGGCTCAACACAAATGACAGATGTAAACGTTAAGTGAGACAGGCGGTTAGATAAAACGCAACATTGGTAAATAGTCTTAGAATACAATAATTTATTTTGCTTTACTTTCACTTCCTATATATCATTTTTCTCTTTTTATGTAACCTGATTTTTAATATACAACTAAACTGACATAGCTTGGAACAAATTAAAGACATTAGTCTGCACGGATGGCGCAATGGTTTAAGTGGTCACCTCGCCACTGTGCCGCGCCGAGTGTTGCAAGTTCAAATTCCACACGGGACAAAAATTTGTGTGATCCACAAATAGTTGTCCTGAGTCTGGGTGTTCTTTGTGTCCGTCGTTTAAATGTTTGTGAAGCCCCCGCGACACAAGAATATTCTTAATGCGGGAGACTCGACTTTTACTTATTATTTTTCAGTATTCGTTTTTCCTTTTTTTCGTATTGTGTCTTGTGAAAATAATGTAGCCACACTATTTAAAACAAAAGTTATCAGATTAAACTATGGTAACTTCCACCATAAACATTTTGAGAAGCTGCGGTCCAAATACGTATAATCTGTTAATATTTGACTTGTGTACGTACAAAGACTATTGGCACGTTGCCTCAGATACTTCTTGGGGAGGTATTATTGGTCTATGTTCATGTATGGTTTGTGCTCCATAGAGGGCAATAAAACGTTATAGTTGCTCCACGGTCGCTTTTAGCGTATCGAAGATCGTAAATACGGCCATCTTGTACCGACAAAATGTGTATTGCATGTTGCATTGTTGAACAATTTAGTGGTTGGTATATTTACACTTTAATGGTCGATTGGCCCCAAAACATGAGAATTAGGTGACCTGATTTGTTTTTTTATGTTTTTGAATGACGGATTAATATTACATGGTTTTAATATCCTTCTGGTATTTATCTGCAGCTATTCAAAACTTTTTATATATTTACCACAATTGATCCTACAGTTTTATTTATTTACTCAAATAGTTATTTTAGCCGAAAGCTAGCGTTAGGGTTAATCGCTATTATTGGATATCGATAATGGAGTTAAAGTGTTAGTTGTAGCTAAAATTTGCTAGTTGTATAATTACATTGAGCTAATGAGCCAGCTTGAGTTAATTTAGTAATATTCAAATTTAAAACATTAAATTAAATTAATAAAATAAATTACGCTAAAAAAAATGATGATATGAATGATGAACGATTTAAGTGAAAGAATCGTGAACCCGAATAATCACTTGATCGATTGTCTGTAGTAATAAGCGTCTTAAAGAATTTCGATACTGCTTTTAAGTCTCTTTCTGTCTTTTAAGTACTCACTTTGTAGTTTTTGTTAACGTTTGGCATTCTGCTTATGTATATGTTTTTTTTACGATGTTAGCCTCAGAGAATTCAGTAAGTTAGCGACAAAGCGGTCATTTCGAAAACGAACGGTTATACCATAGTGTCGGGAACATGAAAACTATTGAGAGGTATGGTAAATACGTAATTGAGCAGCTTTTCGAGAAGAGCGAATCCGCCGCTTTCTTCAGCTTTTTTAACTTCGGTAGAATATTACCCTAACGTAGCAAACGTTTGTATTAATTAAAAGAAGTAAGAAGAAGAAGTTATGATGTCTGAAAACTACATTCAACAAAACACTTTTAAACTAAACATTTTTTTATTAAATGAAAGTAATTAAATTCAATTCATAGTGAAATGCAAATGAATCTTAAAAAGATTTTCATGTAGAATAGATTAAAACGCAGCCGATATTAAAGTTTCCAAAGTAAGGAAGTTATTTGCGTGGATAGGGCTGGCTACGAAATCAATAAAAGTATTTATTGAAATATTTTCCTTTTTACAAACTCAGAAAAAGCAGTGGATAGTGAAGATTTAGAATGTAGTGACAGTGAAAATAAATGATTGGGTCATATAAAATAGATGGCTCTTTACGATTTGAGTTTTGATGGAATCTGTAATGTCAATAAAAATTCTGCACCTATATCCGCCAGTAAATGAAATTAAGATTTTTAGATTATATTGAAATTATCAACTTCATTAAATTTGTACAGTATTGAACAACCTACAAGTTAATTTAGCTTATGTACTTGTAAACGATCTTCGACTTCGACGATAATATTTGTGAATTTGAGCGTTTTTAAAAAGGAGAGGTGTTAGAAGTATAACGTGTGTAATTTTTTTTTCTGTTTGAAAGGTGAGTTGATCGAGAATATTTTTGGCTATAATACAAGGAAAACTGTTCAGCTGTTCAAAGAGCATCAGTTCTTTTCTAATCCTTGAAGGGATCCTTGAGTCAGGGTGTTCAATTTTTAATGTATACTTTCTATGCTGTTGTGTCATACATAATGGCTAGCTACTACAACTTTCTTTAGTATATTCTGTACTAAATTTCATAGGCGAAGTTTATGTAAAAATTCCGGGATTAGGCATGATATTAATCCTAAAAATCTTATGATCCTTTCTTTATCCAGCATATTTAAACATACAAACATAGAAAGTCAATGATCACCTACAAAGTCAATTCAATTCAATTCTTTATCAATTTTAAAATTCTTAAAAGTTTCTTTAATTTTTAAAATTGTTACATATGTAGATGTAAAAACTAGGTAGGTGGGTGAAATAAATTCCGGGACCTGACACAGCCGCAGTCTGGCACAGCATTTTATGAATTAGTATTAACATTAATTTTAATATATACAAGTATATAATATATATAAGATTTTACCCTTAAAGGTAATTTCAAAAGATGCATTCAGGTTAAGCCAAATTTACAAATTTAATTTAAATAGCAATATGTTAGATTGTAGTTATGAATCACAATACGAAAACTGTTGTAAGACTTTTACAACGTTGACAACCCTAACTAGAGCATTTATCAAGTTTACTGCTATGTATTCAGGAGCATTGTTTTTGACGCAGATTACTTTCCTACCACGTTTCGCTGTGAAAATTGTATGCAACTTTGTTTCTGAATATTTTTGCATTATTAAATAACTTGAATGTTTCGCCTAGTTTATTCATTCCCGGATTATTGTTTGCTGCAAACTTTTAAAAAGGACAACATAATATATTTTTATTACATTACTAGTTAGGTGTTGCAAATATTTTTAGGAACTAGATGTGTGCTCTTTGCAAAATATTTTGTAATTAGATATTTAAAGCGGCGCTAGAGTAATGGCTAAGGCTTCGAATTAAAGGTTGTGATTTTGCAGGTTCGAGCCCACCTTCAAACGTGAGCGGAGTAGGTTAACGTTTGAAGTGGGTTTGAACATACTAAAACAAGCATTTAGCTTAGTTGGAAGGATTAACAAGATGAGTAGTCTAGTAATCTAGTAGATTAGTTATCTGAGACCCACGTTTCTGGTGTTTTAAAAAAAATAAAGAAAGGAAGAGTTTGCAAAGTGGTTAAGTTTCAAGACATTTTTTGAGAGAAACTTTGTAAAAGTAGTATACAATAACATTTTATGTACTTAGAATACGTATACTTACTTACCATAGTTAATAAAACTGATAAATAATGGATAAACGAAATTAATAATTCAATATATATCATTACTTGTCACTAATTATCATGTCAGTTGTGTCCCTGGATTATTCAATGTGCTCTGAACATGCAAATTATATTTTAAATATACATTTACGCATAAATTTGTTAGTGTCTAGACAAATATTCATTATAAATTGATTTGTTTCGTTCATGATCGCTGTGAATAAATTACACAAATGACTTAATATATATATCAAGTAAGGGTACTTTTGAAATAAGTCAAATAGCATTTGAAATATTGTCGTAAATAATTTTCATTTTGAATGAGTTTGTATGACAAGTTTTTCGTGTACATTTAAAGACAACTTGGCATTTTTTTATAGGTTTCTGTATATTTTTAGGGATACCGTGTAGTTTAAATAAAATAAAAAACATTTTGAAGTATTGATTGTGGAATGGAACTCTTGTTTAATTTATTTTATATTTCATAAGAACATTTAAATATCAAAGAACAATATAATCATATTTTATCTATATGATATGAGCTTGTGTTTTTATTTGGAGTTCAAAGTTCCAATAGGGAAGTATTTAAACATAAATCTTTCGCGTCCACAATATATAATTACGAAATTCGTACGTACGAAAATTCAGGCTGTGACTACGGCCAGTGCGACCTGGTCGACTTATTACGTGAAGCGTTAATTCCCATACGGATACATAAGTTTTTATGTACCAAAAAAACCTACTTACTTTCATTTTTGTTAAAAACTAAATAAAATTGTTTTTGAATTTGAAAATGGCTTTTAATAACAAAGCATTGAGTTTTCAATAGCACCCGTCGAACAATTTTAAAATGATATTTTTGAATAAAGAAAACGTGTGTGACTTTGATAAGGGGCCAATAAATTGCGCTGAACTGGAGTTTGGGCATCGCCTGTCGCATTATAGGAGGTTCCTATTGTAGGGTATTCGCATTATTCCCTTATCAAGTAAGAAGTTAATGGGCGAGCTTTGTGTATCCTATGATTAATTGATTCGTACATGCCCTCATTGTGATGCAGATATCCTTAGCTTTTTCCTTAGTAAATGAAAATGATAAATGAAAATCTATTGTTGCTCCACACTAAACTAACTATGCATGCTAATTAGTAGCGTGTGATTTTATTTACAGTATATTTCTGTATTTGTTGATAATGTTTGTTTATTTACGTGTATTTGTAAATAGTTAATTATTGTGTTAAATCAATTAATAATGGTCAGTTAGATTTGTATCGGGTGTGTTGTGCTTATAGATTAAAAAAATAAAAGTGAATACTCCTAACAGTAATGTATCAGGCGTGTGTTGCCAATCCACCCTATGCTCCATTGAAACTCTGGTGATCCTATAGAATACACAATAAAATAGTTCTATTGCAGTCCAGTTCTACCCTGGCCTTACGTAGGATGACGGCACTGGAGTAATCGGTGGACTGTATTAGCTCATTCTCTCGTTTTTGTAATTAACTTGTATAAAAGTCGTAATAAAGTTAAAGTGTTTGCACTCAGCTTTTGTTAAGTTTCCGACACTGTATTATGAACACAACATTCAACACGCGGCCAGTACAAAGTAAAATACTTATTTGCATAATATTAGTACTAGTTACAAATTAGTTAAAGCTTACAAAAAAAATTGCTATTTGTTTTTTTACAAAGAAGTTCATTGTTGCCTAGTTTTTTAATTAAAAGTTACATAGGTTTTTTTTTAATAACACAAATTGCTCAAACACCTTCCATTTATAATTCTTTAGATGGCATTACTAATGTGCTTCTTTCTCTTTGCTTATGCGTAGGTACCCGTAAATATAAACGTCTACTGCTGCCGAGCTCTTTGTAGTCCTAACTTGTTGAAAGAAAAAGGAAACTAAAACGATGAAATATACGAACATTAATAAAAGTGAATATAAAACTGTTTCTAATCTGACTTTCGAAATTATCTTACAGAACTTTATTTACACATAAATTATGATGGTTGAAAACTTTGAGTTGAGACGACAATTTATCATGGCTTCTTTATAGGGGGATACGGTGATTCGGGGGAAAAGTTACAATTTCAAAGTAGCTAGTGTAGTTGCGAGAAATCTTTATAAGAAAAATGACTGGACGATCGAGTGATAGATGATGTAAATTTTTTATGGTATATGAAGTGCGTTGTTAGTTGGGTTTTTTTTTACTATGTGTGAAGTGTTTATTTATCACTTTTAAATTTGTTCTATGTTAACCGTCTATAGGCGCATTAAATGATAGTTAGTTTTCCAACGATGTATATTTTATACTTATACGTATTCACAAATTTTACTGGTTGCACTGTTGATAAACGTAGTTATTCCATAAGAAATATTACGAGTATTATGTATACATTAGTAAAGACAACGGATTTTTTTTTAAATTCTTTTTTCAAATATTTCTAGCAGAGATTACACAATACTATCTGGGTATTGTCGATGAATCTGGTAAATATAGGTCAATTTTATTCTTTCAAATGTTTAGTATTATTATTTATTACTAATATGATTTATTGTACGCTTACTTACTATTTTTACTGTGAAACTAGAAAATAATTATGATTAAACTCTTAAGTAAATAACTCGGTTTTAAATTAATCTTTATATAGATTTACATTATAATCTGTGATGTGATGATGGGCCTTTACAAAAAAAGTTAGTAATAGTAATTAGTAATTTATAGTAGAATTTTATCGATATATACTGAAAACAATCCACCACTGTGCGGTTCTCCAGAAATTTTTCGCCTCGCACAACCAATCTCTGGAACAAATTGTCGACTGCGATATTTCCGGACCGATACGACCTTCAAGAAAAGAGCGAACTCCCATCTTAAAGGCCGGCAACGCACTTGTGACTCTTGAGTTACAGGTGTCCATGGGCGACAGTAGTCACTTATCACCAGGTGACCCGTCTGCACGTTTGCCCCCTATAACATAAAAAACAAAACTATTTTAGACATATTACTACAAAGAAAAAAGAATATTGTCACGTTACTAAGTCCCAGGCAGTAAGTACTAGGATTATATATAAGCGTAACGACTTTCCAACAGGTGGATACACCGGACAGCGTGCTTCAAAGTGGCCTCGGCCTAGGGCCTGGCCCCGACACGGCTCTCAGGTCGATGGTTGACCCCAGAGACTATGACCGCCTCCGCTTCTTTCAAATGAGTGCCGCCCAACCAAACACCTTCGAGGAAACTATACATAGGGTGAGCATTCAAGATTTTCCTTCAACATCTCAAATGGACGGAGCGTTGAAACCTTTTAGAATGCCAGATTCAAATTTTATCTTTAGAAAATTTTATGTCGTTCTTCTTTTAAACTTTAAAACATTTTAATTCTTAAAAAACAGACGCAAAATAAATCAGTGGCATTTAAAAAGGCATTGTTGTCATACAAAAGACTTGTGTCATTGTATCGTTAACTTTCAGTTAAGGGTACAATAAAAGCTCTGTCCCACAAAGGTGTTGCAGGAAAATGCCGTGATCTGTTACGCTCTGGATGGCAAATTATTTGGCTCATTTATCTGTGTAAAGACGTGTTTATATTTATTTTTATAATATGCTATTATAGTATTGATATTTGGCTTAACAAAACTCCATTATTACGTTTATAGAATAATTTTTGTAATTTTATCAAAAATGCATTTTTAAATTTAGACACTAAATAATATATTTAATTTAGTTTATTATACGTATATTGTTTTTATGTGTATTTGGAATATTATAAACTATTTAAAGTATTTAATATTAAAAAATATATATATCCTTGCGACATAAATTACAAAATTATATTTTTGCCAAACAGAGTCATAACAGGTTTCAAAATTCAAAATCCCATCAAACATTTTTGGCTTACTTAATCGGCATGCTCAAAGAATTGGAGGTGGCTCTACGGTATAAATATTATTGCATTAAATAATATTTCAATCCTATCACAATTCACAAATTTCATTTCATATATTATTACCTTTTTCTGTCTTTATTAGGTCATCATTATTATTTTGCACAGCTTTAGTTTGGCATTATTTGCACGGTAAATATTTTGCATGAGAAGATTATTTTGAAATGCATGTTGGGCACGTTAAACAACATATCCACGATATTAGTCGATATTTTTACATTGAGATTGTTTTTACAACTTATTGTGTTTTAAAGCATCGTTTACACATTTATTGTTCTAGGATTAAAATGAAAAATGTTAGAACTGTTTACTGAAAGGAACAAAGAATAATCAATATTTCAAATGACGTCACATTTTTTGGTTAATTCAAAAATTTTTGTTTCAGTTAAAAGTTCAAGAAGCAATGAAGAAAAAAGATAAACTGGCCCGAGAACAAGAAGAAGTAAGTTTTTTTAATTACTTACTCGAGTACCAATTCTGTCTTAAAACATTTCATAGCTTACAAATTTCGAATTTGGAAGCATAATTTTTGTCTATAAAAAGAAACAGAAGGTCTAAGAATACTTCAGGAAAGATATATTATACAGACAAGAAAATTGCTTCTGAATTTGGTAACCAAAACAAATAATTTCCCCGATTCAAAACTCAAAAACAATGAAATAAAAAGTCCCCTGTTCCAAAGCGAACATCCGAAACTAATCTAATATCAGCCTTGCACCAACGTGTAATCTCCTGACTGGCTCGAGCATTCGACGCGCACCTACCGAGCCAAGCTAATCGTGCCCTAATCTCGGACTAAGCCTATTAGAGGCAGTTGTATCGCTTCCCTACGAAACTTTCGAAGCCCCTTGCTCAGCACAATTCGCTCGTAAAACTATGGGTCGAACTTTGGAATATTGAACATTGAAAATTTACTACTCGAACAAACTATCCGTCGCGTAAACTGAAATATTTTTTTTCTTTTATAAGACTAAGATGAGAACGAGCACATGACCTGATGGTAAGCGTTTAAAGAGCCATTTAATGTATTATAATAGACATGTATGTGTATTCTACATTACACCTTTCAATTGCCAGGCCGTGGCCTGTGACACCGCGGTCGGTGTAACTTAGTCGAAATATAAAACAGTTCAAAAGCATGTATGTAGGTACATACTCAGACCATCGGTTAATTCCTGTTAATATAATCGTGGAACTAGGCACTGTAGATCCTGGCCGGGTGCTTTTTTGCTAACAAAGCTGTATAGAATAAAAAAGAAATTTGTCTGTACGTGTCTACGTATAATATTTTGTGAATATTTACAAAAAAAAGCAACTTAGTATGTTAATCCGTGTTTTTAAGCTCATTATGCAAACCATACTTATTTTCGATATATAGAACTGTGCTATGCCTCAGAATTATTATTATTTATGAGATGAAAAGATGATATTGTACACAAAGCGTGCTGTTAGAATGATTTAGATGGTAACTTTCTTGATCTAACGACCAGTATAATGAAGTTGTTTCAGAAAGTAAATGTAGTACTGTAAAATGTATTTTCTACGATCCGTTTCCGTGAAATTGTGCTAAAATCTCATTTTCTAGAACAGTGCGACACGTAAATCCCTTTCGTGTATAAACTGCGCCGTCTTGGTAACTAAGTGTGCATAAATTAAGTTAATGTTCAATACTTTCCTACTTACGAGAAAGTGGTCTTTTTATTGCCCCCTTTGAATATTTATTATCGTGTTCACGCATTCGGGCAAATATTTTTAAAAGTTTTCCGAATACATTTATTGCCCTTTTTAACTTCTATTTATATTGCCAATGGAATATGTGCCCATACCTGGACGCAAGCAAATAAAATTGTTACATTTCCTTACAAAAATCATAAAGTTTTTATGTCTCATTTTAAGGCATTGCTATTTTACACAAGAAAGCTGAGATGAACTCGGCGGGTGGCAAAATTGCAAAATCCAAAAAATGTTTAGGCACAACGTAACGGACTCATGAAAATTGCTCATTATTTTTAAAATTAAAATTCTCCTATCTTGTTTCTTCACTCCCCTACAAAATGGCTAGCTCAGTTTCCTTGCAAAATTAAAATAATGCTATCTACTTTAAGGGCGCGAAGAAATTTTCCCCAAATATTCAAGTATGTTGTTTTCGGCTTTTTTTTTGTTATAAGCGTTTTATTTTTGTTACAGATTCTAAGGGATATTAGACATGGTCTTATGAATATGGGAAGAGATGGTGTTCGAGGCCCCTTTGGAGGTACGTTATATGTGATGTAATTTCTGGGATAGCCTTTTCCGAAAACAATTGGAAAAGGTTAAAAAGTCATCAAAACGCACGTTTTACATTTAAAATCTGATTGTTTCTTGATATTTTAAAGATTGAATTGGTAACAAAGGGATCAAAGACCAGTGCATTTCGGCATCCGCTTTTATCAATCAGATTTTTTATTGTTAAAAATGCTATCGTTGTTCCGCATGTTGCTTGCACGATTTTTAAACTAAGTTATTTGAGCAATAGTGCGGAATGCTTCTGAAATGATATTAATTTTATATTTGACGTTATGATCATTGGTATGCTTTCAATGTGCATATTTGTCATTCATCATTTTTGTTGTTTCATAGAATAAAAAAAACTTTTCCAAAGGTTTCAGTTTGTTTTTTTGTCGTTAGCAAATCAGCTTCAAAACGAAAGCGCGATAGAAAGTAATAGAAAACAACAACCAAAGCCTTCATCATTCATACAAATAACGTTTACTTTGCGACAAATGCTAAATGCATGTTTTGGAGACGAAATATTTTGCAAAATTCCACGCACGGCTTTACGATGTTCGTTCACAGCTTTAACTGCAGTGTTGTCAGTGAATCGCCACTATGTGGGAAGCATTTTTACGGTAAACTTTTTTGGCAATTTTTGTTAGCACGTATTTTTTATTTGCATTACTGGGAACTCTGCTACACTGAAGTCTAATAGAGGGCTCGTTTACAGACGACACGTATATGTACGACGACGAAGCGAGAGGCCTCTCAGGAAGAGGGCACTGGTACGACGAACCACCGTACGAGAGTGACCCTGAAGATTTTTTGATGGGCGGAGGAGCGCCGGCGGCGACATTTCAAAACGGTCGCGTTTGCTTCACGCTTAACCTCAGAAACGAACCGAGAGGTGAAGGCGTGATATCACTACGAAGTGCCGGCGATATAAGTTTGGCAAGGACCCCGAGAAGGGGATTAATTATTCCGCAGAGTGGTCCCTATCCGACCACCGTCATCCCCTTGCGAACGGCGAGAGATCGGGAAAGTGGGGATTACGCCGCGTCAGACATCCAATCTATTGGATCAAGATTATCTGGAATCTCTTTAGAATCCAACCGGTCGGAACGGGACTCTTGTAGGGGATATAGGCAAATGTCCGGATACCGGATAGGTGCTGATCCTTTATCACCCGCTTCGTCAGATTATGAAGATCAAGAGAGTGAAACAGATTCACAGCACATAGCCACCGTTCACAAGGTAATTTGAGTTTATACCTACCATTGTATTCGTTTTTAGTTAAGAAGTGTAGATTTAAAATACGTTGACAATACTTGTATAATAAATTTGCTAGTACCAATGTTGCTTTTGATTTTGATAACCTTAGCCCGACTAACAATTTTATCAATCTTTCCAGTCAGCCGAAGAATGTGAAGGAGTTTCGAATCTTGTGGGAAAAGTGCGAGGGCTTAGACAAGATGTCCAAAGAAAAATATCCAGATTAAGACAAGAGAGGGGCCCTGAAGGGAGCGATAGGCGGACGAGTGGCGATCAAGCGTTTCCATGTTCTAATAGTTCTTTCGAAAGTCTTCCCAGCGGATCAGGCAGTAGTGAGTGGATTTATTGAGTTATTTGTTTGTGTTAATATAAATGGTTTTGTAAATAAGTTTGTCTTTCCTTTCTTTGTACCATAACGCCCTAATGTGTTACTTACAGATTCCCTCTTGTATTACACGTAAATCGAATTTTACTTGCATCGTAATCTAATACTACTAATCGCATCGCATTAAATAACTAAAATTAACTAAACCCTACCCATTCACAGTCGAACAAAGATGTACACAGGTATTTCTACATTCAAAGTGTGTTTGGTCGTAGAGTATAAAATATATTTTATCTGAGGCCAGAATATTTATGTACAGGCACACAAGCATTGGTTCGCGCCGGTAGTAATCACTCATCTCTCTCGGCAGAAGAAAACATAGAATTAAGTCCAGCCGGGCGGAGTTTACTCGTGCCGCAAATGCTGTGCCGAGCTCGAGCACTCGTCGATTACGTACCCAATATTTATGAGAAAGATGCCCTGAGATACAAGGTAAGACGACTTAATATCAAAGTATAGGCCATAATCATATCTAGGAAGCCATTTATCAAAGTGTATTATTTGTCAACAGAAAGGAGACATCATCGAAGTGATAAACATGAACGCTTCTGGCATATGGCGAGGTGTAATAAATAATAAAGTTGGGAACTTTAAGTTCGGCAATGTTGAAGTTTTATCTGAGAGGGATACTGTACGATCCAGATCATCTAAATGGTGTAAGAGTCGCGAGAGACTTTGGGAAACACGTCCACGTACAGTAGAAGAATTATTGAGGAGAATAGATTTGCCGGAGTATGCAGTAGCCTTCGCTAGAAATGGATACGAAGATATAGAGTTATTCAAAGAGATCGAGCCTTCAGACTTAGACTACTTGGGAATCATGACTCCTGAACATCGCACACGTATCCTTGCTGCAGTCCAACTTTTACACCAGCTTGAATGTGAGTTGCCACAATAATATCTAATATAAAGAACCTGCTTAAATAAATATATGTATTCTGAAGCTACTAAGAAAATTATCCACTCTCATAGGTGGCGAAGCTGAAGCAGAGGTTGATGGAGGCGGATCAAGCTCCGAAGGAGGTGATTCTCCCTTTGGGCGTCGACAGTTTCCACGAGACTCGGGGTGTTATGAAGCAAGTGTCGGCGTTGGAGGTGTTCGAGTCCGTACGTCTCCCCTAGTTCACAGAGCAGACGAGCCTACGCACAGGCCACCAGAACCGGCCCCACAAGCAAAACGATCCATACGTCGGCGACAACCAGATGATGCGGAATGTGATAGAATTGAACGCTACCCAGGCCCAGGTACTGAACGAACAACCGCCCGTAATGTCGGCCTTCCTGGTGGTGCCAGGGACGATACCTGTGAATCTGATCATCGGCTTAATGTAGTTAAGTTCGTCGCTGGTGGTGAACCTTGTGCATCTGAGAAGAGTAGTGACTCCGGGGTGAGTAGTTCATCATTAAGTTCTGCGCATCCCCACCGTCCCTGAGCGAGGCCCTCCGCGCCCGCGCTTGCCTAGGCGCTGGCGCGGGCGCGTGCGCATACTGTGCCACCACCCGCACTCGCCGATACTGAACCATCCGCACCGCCCGAATGTGAATAAGCTACATTTTTTTTGTGATTTACTTCTCTTATAAAATACTTGGGGTGCTTTTTTGTTTCACGTTCCTTTTGTTTAAGATATGCGAAACATCAGATTTCAAAGAAATACCTTTACGTATTCTTGTTAACTTATAATAAGACTGAATCTTATTTTCAGCATAAGAATTATTTATGCTTTGGGCGGTGCGAATGTAGATTAGTGATAGTTTGAACTATTTCTATTGTTTAGAAGGTGATAAAGATTTAAGTTAAAAACTGTTCTGAAATAAAACCATGTTTAATGGTATTTAATTAATTATATCTGCAAATATTTTTTGTGTAAGAACTGTTACTTAAAGACTGACCTGAGTTTGAAGGCACTCATTGTGCTATAATTTTTATGACGCGATGCACAGTTAAAACCGATATAATGTAATAAATATCTTCTTTCATATGTTCGAGTCATAAATTGTGAACAAAAGATAATAATTGGTGTTAATAGATTCAATCATAAATAGATTTCAGGATACGGAATATTATTATGGATTATAGATATTTATATAGGTTGCTTGTTACGATTTCAAACGAAGATTGCGAAATCGCTTTTTATCATTCCGTTATAAATTGGAAAGCATATCATGGATGGCAGCAATTTATTGTAGTTTAGTTGCTTTTAATCCTTTACTCTGTTGAAAATGCAACCTCTTTTCAGTAACACTTTTGTATAAACTTTGTAATATATCTTAACGCGTAATACTGGCAAAAGTCTATGTTGTCATTTTAATTTCATTTTCTATTCCAAAGTATGTAAGTGATACCGAAACATATTTATTTGCGTACTTTGTAGAATTATGTGCCATTTACAAATCGAATATGTGAGGGATGTATTTTGAACGGAGTATTATAAAAGCATTTATGACTGTATTTATTATTTGTAGCGGAGGCAATAAGCCAGTTTATATAAGTAACTGGGGCGTTGAAAGCGCAACACTCGATAGCAATAATTGTATATACATTATAGATAGGTTAATTATATGTTGATAAGAAAAGTTTTTTGTAATTTTTTAAGAGAGCTTTATGCGGTATGCCGTATGTACAGATAATGTAGTGAAACAGTGAAATTTTGAATTTCACCCCGAGATCTTCCGTGTCATGGTAAAGCAATTTGACAACGTTTACGATTTTCCCACTTGTGACTGGGCTCGTAAAATTGTAACTACTGTCAAACTACACACGGGAACAAAACAATATTAGGTTTCGCAGCTTGCGAACAGTGGGAAATATTTTGCCTGTTGAAATAATATTACGTTTTTCATATTGTTTTGTTATTTTTTTAATATAGCTGCAGGATACAGAACTATCTTGAATATGAATAGCAATATGTGTGTCATAAATTTAACGTCTATCTCTACGTTCTTTCTATGCTCCAATAATGTTTTTCTCGGTGTTTCGTTTAAGTATTTTACTTCAACTACATTGACTTCCTCAAGTAAGTAATTTTCTAAAGTGGGGCATAATTTAGCTACATTGGTGAGAAGGAACCAGTCCATTTAACATTCTGCATTTGTATCTTGTATGTTAAAAAGAACTGTTTCATTCCACTTGCTAAGTCCGCTTTCATAGAATTTATTGCTCAGTCACTTGTACTAAAATTGAGCAGCTTCGACTGTCCATTTCTCTTGTGTAAATTTTGTAAGAAAGGAGTCTTCACATTTTCGACTACGATTGTGAACTAGTCCGAACTATTGAATGTACATAGTTAAATGTTTGTTACTTGTATATTGTAGATAGAATATATTTCTTTTGACAATTGTATATTCAATAAAATTAATTCTTTATTAAAAAATAATGTTAAAGAAATAATTTATTTATAATCAAAATTACGTTAAAGACGCTCAGGTAGGTTTGAAGTTATCCCTAGTTTCGGGGTTATAGTGTTGTTTTAAGATTCGTGATTAATAATAATTAAGCGATATGATTCACAGTTTTTATTTTATTTCTGTTAGCCATACATAACTGTACGTACTTTTTGTAGCAATATTTATATTTTTTTAAAACAGACCTTATGTGTAAGTTAAAAAATCTGTTTACAAACATGGATTCTAAATAAATAAATCCAAAACCTTAATGTGAATTTTATTTGAAATCCCGCAAATGTGAAAGTTTGGATGGATGGATGGATGGATGTTTGTTATTCTTTCACACCAGATTACGATGACACTTGGTATGTAGATAGCTGAAGATCTGGATTAGGGGAACACGGGGGAATTGGCGCCACTTAAGATAAAACTCCAACAACATTTGCCCAAAATCACTCTTTAATAAATTTTTCGGTTTTTATCATAGTGTATCTAATCAGGTTTATCCTATCAACATAGAAATTAAAAAAAGATACCAAACAAAGACAATTACACTCATTTTAAAAAAAGTTACATTGGCTCCCATTACCCAAGAGTACGGGGTAATAAGAACCAGAGTAAGGGGTAATGAGATCCACCGGGGTAATGGTAACCAATGGTAACCAGCAGCGCTCATTGCAGACACAACAGCAACTGGTTTTTCAGTTTTTCCTCTCTCCCAAGAAGTGATAGTACCAACTCGTTTCCGACCTGTTTTTGCCAAAATTTTACCTGGTTCTTGCACTGTATATATTCCCATTCATATTATATATTTGATGTGCTTCATATTTATTCCTTACCATAAATTCTTCCAGATTTTTGTAAAATAGTTCAACTTCTTCTCTGTTAAATCCCTCGATTCTCTTTATACTTGTTGACTCAGGTTTCCGAACACTGATATTAGTATTTTTTTTTAAAAAGCCCTCAAGGCAGTCTGGTCCAGCACACTTGTTTACCTTGTTAAAATTATGAGGTATCTTCAATAGCTGAGCACACTTGTATGCTATTTTCCTGAATTGCATGGAGTCTAAGCAGTAAAAAAATTCATCTTATGAATTAGGTGATCAGCCAGAATTCGTTCTTGATCTGGAGAAAATATTGGTTTTCTTCTGAGACGAGGATTTGTTTGTTCTGATCTGTGATATCTCTTTTGCAAAGTACTATATGATTTAAAGCTCTTTCGCTGCCTTATGAAGAGAAAGAGCATCATCATTGACTCTCTTGATGGCACGATCTAGTACATCCAGATTCCACTGACACTTCTCAGTAATTGGTTCTCGTTTTCGAAGCATCTGTAATAAATTAGTAAAAAATAATGAAGTGGGGTAATGAGAGCCATTTGACTCTCATTACCCCAAACACTAATTTTTAAGTTTTCATTTAATTTTCAAAATACAGTGGATTATTTAAATAAAATAACCTTTTAATTCAATTTTCTAATGATTAAGTTACACGTTAAAAGAGGCAACACTGATAATAAAATATTTTTAATACTTACAATTTGTCTTTGCTAATCGTAATAAATTAGATCGATCGCCCGAAAAACCGACGTACGGTCAACAGGATCTATCTTGTTTAAATACACGTAAATTAAAATGGTTCCCATTACCCCGTGGCTCCGATTCCCCCGGTCTCCCCTAACATATAGGCTACTTTTTATCCCGATATTCCCACGGGATCCGGATCCCGTTGGAATATCGGGATAAAAAGTAGCCTAGCCACCCGCGTAAGTCGTTACGCGGGTGAAATCGCGGAGCGCTGCTAGTCCTTAATATATATTCTTTTCTCGTTCTTAATAACTTAAGCAGGAGATTACTACACATGATTTAAATTTTATACTCATTTCACCAGTCACCTAGAAGAGGTGGATAATATAACAGAACCCCAGACCTCACGATTGTAGGCAAATACCAGCGCCCGAGTAGAATAGCCAGTTTCAGTGTGTAGTTGTTGCAAGAGTTGACTCTTTTGAAAGATGAATATCAGGTTGGCCAGTACTTACGAATTTAAAAACTAATAATTAAATAATTTAATTTAAATTCAGATGCTCTTTTATGATTAAATCGTAATCTGTCATAATATATGTATAGGAAGGTTGGTGAACATGAAAACAATTCCATATTATGAAGCGTAAATTATACGCCTGGAAGTTTCTAGAATTTCTACTAATACTAGTTTGCTATCGATTATTGTCTTATAGACTGTCATTACGTAGGTATTATGCAAGGTGCTCTTAAATATAACCAAAAAACACAATACGTGTTTCGCGCTTACTGTAAATCATTGCTGTAGCCAATATAGAGTAATACAATATTTATTGTTGTAATGTAAACTTTGATGATGGCTTTTAAGGTAGTGTTTATTAGTATTCGGCAAACTGTTACAATATTTAGTACGGTTTGACACTTAATTCAGACACGTTTTTTAGGGTTCCGTTCCTCAAAAAGAAAAAAAGGAACCCTTATAAGACCATTTTGTTGTCCGTCTGTCTATCTGTCAAAACTCTTTTTTCTCAGGAACCCGTGGACGCATAAAGTTGAAATTAATACCAAATATTTATCGCATCATCATCGTTGTCATCGCAACCAAAAGATTAAGCATTAAGGCTGTTTAAGCCTTAGATTTGACCAAAATCAAAACCTGTAGGCTACTTCCCATTAACCTCAAGAAATTTGGTAATAAAAGCAAGGTTTTACTGCACAAGTAAAGGGAAAAATCCGAAAGTCGTTAATTTGTTGTTATATCTGTTTGTCTGTCTGTGTGTCTGTCAAGAACCTTTTCTTCAGGAAACCGTTGTGGTATCAAGTTGAAGTTAACATCAAATACTTATGTCATCGGACCTTTTTGGGGTTGGAAAGTCGACTTTGTCGTATTTTGATCTATGGGAGGGTATTTTTAGAACTTCAAAGATAATTATGTATTTACAGGAATCAGGATCACGAATAGGTATTACATACCTCTGAATTGCCTAACGTTTCGACCAGGTTCCACTGGCCGTGGTCACAGGCTGACTCCAGGTCGAAACGTATAATACCTTTCGGGATCGCGTTAATTCCCGTAAATACATAATTATATCATGGAACGCGAAAGTTTAAAAGTTAGTACTGCAAAGTTAAGTTTGTAAATTGTAAGGGACGTACAAGTTTGTTTTAGAAGAAAAAAAAAGTTTGTTTGCTTACGGAACCGTCGCTGCGCGAGTCAGACTCGCTCTTGTCCGGTTTTTTTTCTAAATAAAGAGTCGAATCTTGTAAGGACTCAAATTCTCTGTCTCCTAAGATAATGAGGGGAGCGCTCTTTAAAATTGACATTTATTTCTACTTGTGGTTATGAGGAACGTGTGTTGCAAAATGACATTAATCATTTGACTGCGTCGTTGATTATAAAGCTGTGCTTTTGTTCGAGCGATTTTGAGATCCTTGGCATTAGCCCAGACAGACATTAGTTATAGATATAGATGCCTAATATTAGTTAGGCATCTTGTTATTGGAAATTTCTGTTGCGAAATTCTCAGAACTACTCTGGAAATGTGCCCGATTGATCCTCTTTACGACCATAATTGTATATAGTGAAATGTGGATGTAAATCATCTTTGTCTATCCCTTTGGAGAATATACACCTAATAGGAGACCCAATTTGCAGGATTACAATTTCTTCGACAGCTTTCCCTAATCTTCAACCCTATCAGCAACAATGAGGAGCTTGTGATTGTAAGTTATGTTAAAAAGACCGGCAAAACGTAGTTGCATGAGCAATAAGCCTCAACATAAAATCGATGTAACGGTGGCAGCGTAATAGCCAAGGCTTTAAACTACCCAACGAGTGCTTGTAGGTGCACACTTCACACAGTATAATACCTATTTATGTCTGGACAAGCAATTAAGTTTAGTTTCGTGGGTTAGCGAGATTATTAATAATAGGGCACGCATATTTCTAGCAGTGTTTATGAAGCAGTAGCATGCTACTTCTCCATTTGCAGCTTCCCCGTAAGATTAGTTCCATGTGAACCTTATGCCAATCTTAAAACCAAAACTAAGTTACTTTAACAGACAGAAACAGACTATGATCAAAGACGAAGTAAAATTATATACCCACTCGAAAACACATAGGTATATACATAAGCAATGAAATTCCGACAAGTAAAAGCTAAGCTGTATTTTTTCTCAACTATTTTATGGTTTTTAACATGGAATGAGATGTTAACGCAAAAAAAATTAGCTGTTTTTTTTTTGTTGAAGCTCTTAATAACTTCACGTTTTGCCGTTGTAATAGTTTTATAATGTCGGAAAAGTCCTTTTAAAAATTTAAAGAACAAAGGTATCATTTATTAATGCACTTCATACACAAAATATGAAAAAAAGCCTTAGCAACTAAACTTCAAATTCAAATAAAAGAATTCGGCAAATTTTTGTTGGTAGAGTTAAAGTTCGGAAATCCCGGGAATTTCGTAGGACAATAAATATAGGTGGCAAAATATGGGTACTACGAACTACCCCTTTGGCTCTACAGTGGTTAGTATATTAAAATTATATTTAACATATATATAAATAAATACACATACCTATGTATATAGCGTGTAAGTTTGAGCTACGCGAAAAACTTACAATAACCTCTTTCTGTTTATACTTATCACAATACAAAAGTCAGTTCATCATAAAAATGCGAGATTAAGGATTTATATTCATAAGTTTCATTTGGCGCTACGCAATATACGTGCAACATGCGTAGGTATTCTTTTTGTGCGGTACGGAGAATGATCTTATACGTTCGGCGCCGTCAAGACCTGCATAAAATGTTTGATTGATTACATGGTAGCTTTTGGCCATATGCGGTATTTATTACATTTTTTTCGGTAAAATGTTTACTTACTCATTGTGATCTCAATTTTAAGCAAAAAATGAAAAATAAAAATAAAAAATTGATGAATTTCAGAAAAAGCAGAAAATTCCAGTGATTTTCGACTCAGGATGATAGTCTGAATACACTATTTAAGGACTCGGTACGATATCTCTTACACCCTGTATAATATACTATTTATAAAATCATATGCACGTTCCTCTCCATACTTGTTCTGTACACTTTGTGATATGAAATTCCCCTTTTTGTAATTAAAATAACAAATTCATATTTGATAGCAGACTATCAAATATGAAATCCCTACGACTAAATACATGCAAGTAATTGAAACTTTAGCTACATAACAAAAATTTAATGTAAACAAAATTTTTAAATTGGATTGAATTAAGAACTTTAATAAAAATGCTGTGTATTACTACTTTAAAAAAAGTAATATTGATAAAAAAAACTTAAACCCAGCCAAATTCGTCTATAAGAGCAACGGAATTGGTCATGTTAAAACTACTTACCTTCGCAAATTGAGAACTTTCTCGTTTGTTGCAAAGACTTCGTTAAAATACGAATAACGGACGCGAAGCAAAGTAATCTCAGACTCAGAACGGTCGTCCCCACAAATATTTGTCCTGACAAGAGATGAAACTAACGCTCGATGCCATGGCAGGTGGCTAGATAACTAAATATTCTTATTAATGATAAGAACTTAGCCAGTCTAAATATTTATTTCAATTGATTGCAAATCAGTATCTCTCCAGTCAGATCGCTAATAATTTATTCGCTTTGAGTTTCTTTGTACGATGTATATTACACCCTTTAAGTAGAAGGATTAGAGTTGGAAGTATAATGAAATGTAAACCTAAGAATTTGCTTGAAGATAACAAGCAGATTAACTGCGCAGCGAGTGAGCGACAATGTATCAATGTAAATGAGAATACTCGTATAAACTAGGATAAATGTAAGTTTTGCATTAGCCAGTAAATAAGAGACAGTGTTTATTTATGTCGAAGCGTTTTCGGTTTAAATCTTATCTATATTTTAATATATCAAAAATAAAAAAGACGTAACCAACAAGAAAATAAAAATTCAACAATTAAACGATTAGATAGTTATCACTTTATTCTTTAAATTAGCGATCATAATTGCTTACGGTACAACAATGTTAACGAAATTGAAGAATTTCCTCTGACATTAAATGTTGAAAAATATCGATGAATATACACAAAAAAAAATACATACAGACGAACATAGTACCTCCTCCTATTTGAAAGTCGGTTAAAAATGCTTAGTCTTGTCAAGTGGGAACAGGAATGTAAATATGTGTAATTAAGAAATAAATACCTTTCGGTACCTTTGTTCTTTACCTTATTCTTCCGCAATTTCTTTAGATAGACAAGGATATATAGGTTTGTAATTTTCGAAGCGTATCTGTAGGGAAAGTACTGTCTATACTGAAGATAGCAAATTTTACCCAAAGGAAACATTCTATTATTTTTTATATAAATAAAACTGCTGCAAAAAGATTTTTTTAAATATGCTTGCCACACCCGGGTGTTCCCCGGGTGTGGCAAGCATATTTCATCACAAGCATGTGTGTGTGTGTTTAATATTTTTTTTTTTAAAGCTTAAAAATATCTAACACCCCTACAGCCCTTTTGCGTTTGCTTAAAGTTCTGAACGAAATAAGAGAACGGTAATCAATACATTAAATGTTTTATTGTTTTCTATTATCATTTATTGTTTGGTATTTATGAAGCATAAGAAATATCTTCCAGTCGGAAACTTTGTCCTCTTTCTATCGGCACAGCAACAGGCAACTAAAGTAAGATACATTAGTTCGTGTAATCGTCTTAATCGTTCGTGTAATCAACAATATGTTTTTAATAATTCTTAATTGCATTATTTTTTAATAATTGCAATAATTCGTCAGCAGATAATGTATCTGAAAGTAAGTTTCCTGAAAATAAACTTGGAGCCTTATCTACCAAACTTGCATGCAATAGATTGTTAGATTTTAAATTCAGTCAAATAATAACACTGAATAAATATATGAATTAACATTAAACCTCAAGACCAATTGTTTAAGGGTTAAGCAATTGAAAATCCAAAAAACTTTTTAATATTTTCCATTAATTTATCAGTTCATCATAGTCAATGGAATACTGAAATACCTAGGTACACACAGTTTGTAAATTAAAAAAACCCGGTGTATTATCTTCAAGGTAGCTACTTATCTTAACTGTATTTCTAAAAGACAATTTACGCAATAGAGGATTATCCTGTCTATGTCACGTGATTTTGAACTTGATTGTAGTAGGCTAGGTGAGCATATCAACAATAGTAGACAACCACCCGTACATCTATGCTATGCAAATATATGCTATTTAAAATTCATCAATCTAAAAAGTATTTCCTACTGATTCAGAAGCACACAAAATTTATCTGAAAGTAAACTTACTGTTCGCTTGTGCAAGATGTTTGACATATTATCAGCTAATGTAATATTATTATTTTATAATTAAAATAAATAGAGCTTAATAATATATAGGAAAAGTATAAAGGGCAAACAAGCAGATGGGTCCCCTGATGCTAAGTGACTACCACCGCCCATGGGCACCTGCAACTCAACAGTCACAAGTGCGTTTAAGGTGGGAGTAGGGGAAGAGGGGGAGAGGAGGGGAGAGGGGGAGAGCGAAGGGTTAGGGCTTCCGGTAACCTCTCTCACTCGGTGAAAAGCAGTACAATCATTGCTTCACTGCCGGTTTTCTGTGAGTCATGGCATGGCTCTCCCATGAACTTGATTTGAAATGAAAATGTATGTTCTATTTATGAATTTAATACGAATCATAAAACAAACATCACATTAAAATTACCTATATTAAACCTAACAACTCACAACTATTTTTAATCACACATTTGTTATTCAAAAAGAGGTTGTAAATATAAGCAGTTTCAATAAACAAACGTTTCTGTCTTCGGTATAATTTACAGTTGAGTTAAGGTATATTTAAATGTATTAAGTTGTCACATACAAGTTGAACAGACGACCTAGTAAAGATTGCTGGCCGTTGATGGATGCAGGCCTCTTCCAACCGGTCTCCTTGGAAATCTTTAATAATTCTTAATTAGAATTTGAGAGGCATATGTCCAACAGTGGATGACCTATGGCTGAAATGATGATTAATGATGAAGTTGTCATTAATCTACTGAAATATGTTGTTTTAATACAAGATTTATTTTTAATCTCTCGGTTGTTAAACGAACATATTCGTTTATCACTAGTATCGACCTCAACAGACATGGTTTATTAGATAGAGAAAGAAAAGTTGTGTTACTTCCTCGGTCTTACAATGACAATTATTTATTGACGGTAACTTCTTTTAACCGACTGAAAAAAAAGGGTTTTTATGCAGGGTGAAAGGGTTTTAGAAAGTGATAATTGTTCATCAGTATGTCTGATTTCAATTATGTTTTACTTGTGTAAAAGAGAGGACGGAGGAGTTAACTGTTTCCATTCAAAGGGTGGTTAAAACATTAGCGAAATGCTAATGTCATGATTTACGACCAATGTTGTAAAATAATAAGAAAATTGATTTAATGCCTGATTTAACTGATTTAATGTCCGTTCAATTCTGTTTTTAACCCCCGACGCGAAAATGACGGGGTTTTATAAGTTTGACGTGTCTGTGTGTATGTGTGTCTGTCTGTGTGTGTATGTCTGTCTGTGTGTGTATGTCTGTCTGTGGCATCGTAGCTCCCGAACGGATGAACCGATTCTGATTTTGTTTTTTTTTTTTTGTTTGAAAGGTGAATTAGTCGGGCGTGTTCTTAGCTATGTTTGATGAAAATCGGTTCAAGATGGCCGCCGCCACAAAATGGTGGATTACATATTTTTTCAAAACTCCCTCAAAAAGGGTATCAAATGAAAGGGCTTGACTAGTAGAATACTATACACTTTGATAAATTTCAAATCCAAGATTGCCGTTCATACTCTTTTTATTATTTTGTGTCAAAGGTATTTTATATTTTTATTGAAACGAATAATAGGTGCAATAACAACAAATACTATGATTAGAATTAGAGACAATTATTAAAAAGTTAACTACTGCACCTACCACAGTCGGTTAAGAAACATGGTATTATTATTGTTAGCTTTGTGGTAATGGGCTGACAATGGGTAACAGTTTCTTATTATGAGTAGGAAGTATGCTAACTTGACTTTACTACCTGCCTTATGGGCTTGAACCAACAGTTGAGTGAGGACACACTGTTTCTAGCATGACATAGTACTGTCGTCGTGAGAAGTGAATTGTAACAAATATTGTGACCATGAATTGAGATAAAAACTATCCTATCTATCAAGTTGAACCAAACTGCACACATTGTGTAAAATTTCATTAAAATCGATTTATTAGCTTAGGAGGTCATCGCAGACAAACAAAGTGACACGAAATTTATAAATATAACTTGCTAACCGTCCACGCGTTGCTGTGGCTAGGTAATTTGCAAAAAAAATGAAAAACTATCCCATCTGTCAAGTTTTTTTTTTTGTTTTTTTATTATTGCACGTCAGAATGACCTCAAACCGCCTGATGGAAAGCTAGAGTGAGGTCCAAGGACAGAGGACCACCATTATAGATACGGATGATACTAAAATGGTCGCCCTCAGCTTGACGGCCTCGAGAGATGCTTTTTGGTTGTTGGACCAAATTGCACACATTGTGAAAAAAATCATTAAAATCGGTTCATTAGTTTAAGAGTTCATCGCGAACAAACAACGCGACCCGATTTTTTTTTTGTAAATTAGATAAAGATGTACGTTCAGCGTATGTAATTTTTTAAATAATTCTTTGTGTACCTTTCCACTTCATTATAAAAAAATAACATCCTACAGTTGGGAATACAGTTGTTCCGAACAATTGTAAACACAACATATGCTTATTATTTGTGAAACCATTAATTAAAAACTAATTACCATTTGAATACATTTTCCGAAACGACCATATCGCTATCTCCGACCCTCTTTGCTGACTGTACATTACATGTACAATAGCCACAGGAACTAAGTTACGAGTTACGGCTAGCACAATATTTACGAGTATCCATAAACGTCGGCCGAACTGCATGACAGGAAGAACGAGGTAACTGGAAAATAGGGGTGGTCATTTCGTAATCAATTTAAAAGGTTAAGCGCCTTGTTCTATACCAATTTTATGGCTTATATTTCATTTATAAAAGATTTACGGATCTGAAAGTTGGCCCACAAAGAGAACGGATGAGTGACGCCTGCACGTAGCCGTAATGCGAATGTTGAGATGGATGTGTGGTGTGACTAGGATGGACAAGGTGAGAAATGAGTATATTAGAGGGAGCCTGAAAGTAGCACCAGTGGATGAAAAACTGAGAAGCAATAGGTTACCGTGGTATGGGCATGTGATGCAGAGGGATGAGCAAAATGTGGTGAAAAGAGTTTTATGTTTGGATGTTGACGAGTACAACGTTGTGTGTTGGACGACCAAAGAAAAGATGGATGGACTGTGTGAAAGAATATATGGCTAGAAATGGAGTAAGCAGTGAAATGACGAACGATAGAGTAGAATGGAAGAATAAAACATATTGCGCCGACCCCAAACAAAATTGGGACAAGGCTAGGCAGATGATGATGATTTCATTTATAAAAGACGGTCTGTTGGTCTAGTGTTTAGTGAGCCTGACTTCTGAGCACGCTGCTCTGCACGTCGTGGGCTCGCTTCCCTTCAAGAACAAATAATTCTGTGATTAGCAGGATCATTAAAGTTTGTCCTGTGTCTGGTTGTAATTTATATATAACACTAGCGACCTAGCCCCAGTTTCGCACGGGTGTAACGTAGATACTAATGTAGTGAATAATTATCGTCACATGATTATACAAATTAACACAAAACAGTATTAAACTATTAACGCGATCACGTAATAGGTATTTACATACCTTTGAATTGCCTGACGTTTCGACCAGGTTGCACTGGCCGTGGTTACAGGTTGACTGGCTCAGTGGTGCACGCCCTCAGTCGTCGACCCGTGAGGTAGAAAATTCTTCATCCACACACACATTTTCGATACATTCACATACTACACTAACAGTGTCCCTATTCTGTAAGTGAAACGACATGTCCCTATTTTGTTTGGTGTTTATCCTGCGCATAAAAGCGAGGTGGCATGTTTCGACGTATTTTAAATAATTTAAAATACAGTAATTAAGGCCATGTACATATTTATATACTCATATTTCCCCTTTTTTTCGAAACGTCAGATCATTGATAGCCGTTTATCTGATCGTTATTTTTAAACTGATATTTGGCTGACTTATAAAAAACCGCACAAGTGCGAGTCTGACTCGCGCACCGAGGGTTTCGTTAGCAAACAAACTGGTATGTAGATAATATTTCCATCTCGGGACACAATTCTCGAAAATTTATGCCCACCTGTTCCGAAAGGCAAACTTAACTTTGCAATTCTAAAAACTTTCCCATACATCTATTTACGACAAAGTCAACTTTCCAACCGCAAAATATAAGTTTCACAAAAAATATTGTTTTATGTGATAACAACAAATTAACAACTTTTTTCTTTTATTTACCAAATTTCTTGATTCTAAGTCAATGAGAAGTACCTACGCTATAGGTAGTTGATATACCTGCGAAATTTTCTAATTTGGTCAAATCTAAGGCTTAAATAATAATAATAACTCCACACATCTCACACAAGACCGTCTGTACCCAAACTAGGCAGAGCCTGTACTATGGTAAAATGGCCGTATCTTTTGATTTTGTTGTATATTTGTATATATTTTATTCGGACTGATACAAAACACGTGTTGTAGGTTCAGAAACAGTTGAATAAATATTGTGAAGATGGTAACTTTTTTGAAAATAAATATTGATTAACTAACTTCAGGGTGTCGGTTTTTCGTGACAGTGTGCGCGCGCATCTTAAAAATTTGCTCTCATCATTTTTTCCTAACGCGCCAAAAGAAGTATAACTTCAAAAGTCCTGGCAGCCTTCTCACCGTGATAGTTCTTCGTCTGTTAGACATATAACGACACTGAAAAATTTACTACGTATTGAAATGTTAACTCTTATACAATGAATCCAAACTCTTATCAAACATATTAGTCAATATGATACATTGTCGACAATGCATAAGAAAGCCGTCTCCTCTGACTATTGACACTATCTAATGACATCGACCCGACTTTGAGTGAACATGTGACATATTATACATAACCTATCAGGCTATCTCTAGTAATTTATAGACTTTGAAATATTATGTCGGTCGATTACACTATACGGAAACATTGAAGAATGTTTCGTATTAAGTATCTTTATTGTAATTTGAAATTGGAAAATCAATTTAGGAGGTATTACTATATCATTTGAGCTACCTTAAAATCGTAATCGTATCTACACATACAAGCCCTTATTTTTTTTTTTAATTATGAAAATTAATCTGATAAAACCAGTGGTCACGGATTTTGCAGATTATGTAGATTGAAGATATTAGACGAAATCCGAATTGAAATTAAATATTTTATTTATTTGTTACGTTCAAAGTTTACACCCGAATAGCTTAGCCGGGAAAGGAGCTAAAATTTTTAAGATTATGTACCTCAAAAAGAAAATCGTGAAACACTTTGCTGTCGCTGTTTGTCTGTGTGTATCTTATAAGATCTTCTTTCATAGAAACGTGCGTACATACGAAAACAAAATTAAGATTAAATACGCAAAGTACATTTTGTGGTTGAAGAATAATAGGAGAACATTCTTCTTCCAGTAAAGTTTGTAAACTTTACTAGAAGAAGAATGTTCCCATACATCGATTAAATAAAGTTAAGAACAAAAACGCAAGTTCATTTGCAGTTTAAGAATAATTGACCGTAGTGTAACTCGATGTATGGGACTATTCTTTTCCCAGTAAAGCTTATAAACTTATGTTTGCTACCATTTACGGGACGGGATTTCATCGGGACGTATGCACATTTAACTATCCATAAAATTAAGTATATATGTATGTATCTACATGTACGTGTAAGTACTTACACCCGCGTAAGCCCTGATGTCGTTTAAATATCGAGATAAAAGGTATTTTATGTGTTAATTCAGGTCTCCAACTATCTACATACCAAGTTTCATCGTAATCGGTCCAGTAGTTTTTGCGTGAAAGAGTTACAAACAGCCATACGTCCTCAAAAACTTTCACGTTTATAATATTGGTAGGATTATCATGAAAACGACTGTACTACGCCTGTTGTACACTGAAACACAAAATTAATAGATAATGATACTCTTAGCAATATAATAGGATTTGGCTTTGCAGTACCAATAAGTTCAGATTTGATGAGGTTTCCAATAATTTTCAGAGATGAGGTCCATTACCTAATTTAATTGCAATTGGTTTCGAATGCTGCTTTGATGAATATTGCTCACAAATTTGTTCATATCGTATTATCTCACATCGTATAGAGAGTAATGTACGATAAAATAACATCGTAATTTATTCCTTTTTAAAGAGTTGTATGCTCATTAAGCATTTTCAATGCTTCTTTGATCCACTCCTTTCATGACCAACGTGCTAGTAACGTGCGTCACACGTTTCCATAAATAGTAAATACGTATACCTGTAAGCCTTTGCAACTAAATCATGATTACTATTCTGATATTCATATTCTAATTCCAATGTAATACACATTAGTTCTTCTTCTTAGTTTCAGAGAAGACCCTCTATGGATTGATGGTACCTGTGGTTGTATCGGTATCGGTAGCTGTCTATCTTCTACAGGTGTAAGTAAATCTCCTAGTAGAATAAATCGTAATCGACAGCAAATTCTGTATTTTGCTAATTAAATAATTAAGAATGGCGTGGCGAGCGATGTGTGTATGGCGTGGATGCTAGCGGAGTTGTGTTCGGCGTATTGCTGCGCTCGCGCACGAAGGAAGGCGTAAGTTCGTCCCGCAGTCCACTTCACATCCGCGATATGCTGACAACCTGCAAGTCAAAAACGATATTTTCTATAATATTGGATTTGTGCCACCAACACTATTGCTACAGAGACTCCCGTTAATGAAAGTAAATAATAGCTTTAAAAAAGTAAACATAGAAAAATTTCCTTCTCCAAAAATCAGAAACTTCTTTGTAGGAAGAGGTCGTAATGTTCTTCCAGGATAAAGGGATGCTCCCTTCGGCCAAAGGTAGGGTAGGTAATCATACGGCTGAAGTTGTTTACTTACTAATCAGTTCGTTATTAGATCCTATCATAGTGATAAAGATATCTGAAGTGTGTTGTTGGAGACTGAATTGGTGACCAAAAGTTTACGATAGTTTTATCATCACACAATATGTTTAAGTAGTTGCGCAACATATGTTAAGAAAGAGACATGTCTATGCGTTTCTTTTGGCCTTTTTGACTTTTTTTAACCATTAAACCTAAAGACTTACCAGATTACGATGAACAGTTACAATTTGAAATCTGCAAAAAATATAATTTTCTATTGTTAGAGCTTTTTGTTTGCTGTATTATTTAAGATTATTAGGAAGCTATTGGTATACACGAGAGTCGGTAGCGAAGGCTCCAAATATTTTCAACTAACTGAGTTGTGACAAAGTAACTTCTTTACTGCATTGATCGTTCAATTGGTGTTAAATCTATTTTAGCATCACTATGGATCATGGATTGCTTTAAGGGTATGCATCGATATACTAAAATTATTGATTCGGTCTATAAAAGCTTTATTAATATCAATCGAGCTGTGAGAGAAATTAACAAACCGTTACCAAATTTTTGACTTTCAACTACTAGTATTCAATATTCATGAATAACGCAAATCTTCAACGTCCTACCAATGTTCTTGTACATTTCTTCTCCTTTTTAAGCATTTTTTAACACCAATATTTCAGTCGTATATCTATCTGTTCAGGAAATATTACCAATTAGTCTTTCTCAAAATTCATAGTAGTTACATTTGCTTCATAAATAATAGGCTTAGCTATTACGAGCAATTCGTCTCTCTCGTGAGTATTGATTGATGGTGACATTAATGCGATATTTGTAGATATATACTGCAATATCCGTCAATCAACAATTGCGGATGGCTTGTGTAAACTAGCCGCAATTCGCAGTTTACGTTTAGGAGTCATAACACGGGTCTTGAAAGACCTGCATATACATTAACAAAGACAACACTATATACACATCAATATAAACAATTTCTAAGAAGTTTGATGTGCATTGAGTTCCTCTGTAATGGTAGTTGAATACTGCATTAAAAATAATAGGTTAGGACCTAAATGTTGATGAAGAAGTAAGTCATAGGACCGTGTAGTTTGTTTAAAACTGCACCCACGACTTCTGGCGTGTAATATTACAATATATTAATGCTAATTTTAAAATTAATTTAAGAAATTCTTCAACATAACATTTTAAGTTCGCACTACTTTAAATAAATAAAACCATCACAGTTCATAAGAATATCTGCATCATTCATACAGAGAGTATTACCTAACTGTGTATCAGATTACAGTGCCCGGTTAGTCTGTGGCTCGACATGGGTGTCCAGACTTGTTTACCTGACTGAGCTATGCGCACTGTAATTAACTTTTTATTTTCACACCGCCAGACCACCGGCCGCCATGTGAATACACCTAGACATTTGTGAATGCTAAATAAATGCTAATTTGAAACTGTAGAACCAAGTTGAAGGTTGAACATAATTTCCTTTTTAAAGAACTACATACGTATATATAAATATGTGTAGAGAATTATTTGTACGCCTATTGAAGAAAGGTTCAAGAACGAAGGAACATGACATTCTGAATACTTTAAGTGTGTGCTACAAAAATCTAAAAATTACATGAAAACAACTACATCTAGCTACAAGGGTGACATGGTACGGGAAGTCTTTACAATATAAATTACTTGAAAACGGCTAGCTTGTTCGTTACTGACCATGGTCGAACTCCACTTATAATGAGAGAACCTAAACAAGGACACACAGGTATTCCTAAAATCGAATTGGAGACTCATAAGTCCTAATTGGAAACTCATCAGTTTTTCTTTAATAAAGATTTCTGTTCAGGATAGGGACTTATATAAAGTTTCTGTAGTTCTCTTGATAGTTTATTAGTTTGAAGTATTAGATAGAAGTCATATAAAGGTAATATAGCCTGAGCAAATATATGAATAGGTCAGAGATATGTCGTCGGAAATTGTCGCACCATGTAACGATAATGGTCTTGTGTATTTGACTTGCCACAGTCAAAATGAGATCTTGTTAACAAGAGCTATCTAGCTTACCTCCATTCTAGTAAATGTATTGACATTATAAAATAAAGACCACTACATATTTCTCATTTCAAGAACTTATTCGTGAGTGAAATTGGCAAAATATTATTTTATGTACATCGAAAATTCTCAATGAAACGTGAAAACGTCTGCGTAAGCTAACATAGTCCTAACTACGCCTTACAGCCAGTTTACGATGTCAAAGTCGTAAATGTCAGTAACATTGGACGCTACGTTTTCCAACAACCGCTAAATGTATTGTATATAGGTACTATGTGGACATTCCATTTATAAAACTGAGTTCAATTGTAGTTGTTTTAAATACTTACAAGAATTCTACGGCTAGGACTGAAGCACATTGAGAGAAATTTTATATAATGATGCAACTCTCAATTTTTTACTTCAAAAGGAGATAATTATAATAATAATAACTTGACAGATCTCACACACGGTCGTGTGATCCCAAACTAGGCAGAGCCTGTACTATGTAACCAGACTGCTGATAAACATACTTATATATTTCTAAATACATACATATTATAGATAAATTACACCCAGACACAGAACAAATGATCATGCTCATCACACAATTATTTGTTCTGGGTGGGAATCGAACCCACGACCTCTGGCTTAGCAGTCAGGGTCACTAACCACTAGACCAACAGGCCAGTCCAAATTAATTTAAGTTCTTTTTTTTAAATAGGTTTTAAAGACACTTTTAAGCATTTCCCTATACTAACCTTGACAAGAAACGGTGAAACTCAGTCAACGATACCAGTCAACATAATTCAAAATGTGCGAGGGCTATGTTGCCGTCTATATGATATCTATATATATGACAATTTCGTGTCCATGATGAATTTCTAACCCATTGCACAGATGGCGCAATGGTTTAAGTGTTCACTCGCTCCTACGCCGCGCAGTGTTGTGGGTTCTGAGTAAGTTGTCTGAGTCTGGGTGTTCTTTGTGTCCGTTGGTTTAATGGTTGTGAAGCCCCACAGGATATTCCTAATGCAGGAGTTGTCTTTAAGAAAAAAAAATAATAATGAGTCGATTTTGATGTTTACAAACATACAAACAACAGACACAAAGTACACCCAGACTCGGGTGGGAATCGAACCCACGACCTATGGTATAGCATTCAGGGTCACTAACTACTAGGCCAAGAGGTCAGTATTTACTTGCTTTTGTTTTGTTTAGCTTACTAATATAACTTATATTGCCATTTCAGTTAGTGTTCTCACCACTCATGCAAAGTTGACCAATATCTTCTTCTTTTTTTTTCTAACAACGATCTTTGCCCTTTGAATTAATTTGCTAGTGCGATAAATAGTTCACTGTAAACAGTTCAATAGGTAGGTTCCGTGTTTTTCCATAAAAAAACGTACATTAATTTTCTAGAACGGAACCACTTCAAGTACAAGGTACAACAGGAGGTAGCGATGAATTATCTTCTTAAAAAATATATAAAAACTGATTTATCATGTGAAATGATTAATTTTGTTACCTTTTTTGAAATCGGAAATTATACCTTTTAAATACAACAGTACAAGACACACACGACCGGGTACAATGTAGCACACAATCTGTAGATATGACTGTACTATTACTCTGGATAAGTGCTCTCAGTGTAAACCCAACTTAACGTCCTAGTGCTGCACTTACTATCGACAAAATGGGTACATTAACAGCGTTTTACGACATCTACTCTGGCTAATATACAGCTCTAGTAAGAAATAAAATTAGCCTTAAACTAATTCGAAAAGGTGTCACAGTAGAAAGTATGTAAGCTTTAATTGCTTATGGTACAGTCAGTATCACAAATCGTTGGTGATGTATAAAATCCTGTTTGTTTGGACTTGGCTTTGGTGAACAGGTCGCTGCCTAGTCAAGTGTCAAATGGATTTTTTATATTATTTTTGAAGTGAAAACTTCTTTAGGCACGTTTGTGCACTTTTGCTATGGGGAAAAAGCACAGAACTCGTGACCTTCACGCTAATAATACATATATAGATCCATTAGAGGGCGCTAATCTAATCATTGAGTTCTGTCAGTTCCTTATTAATTAATGTTACCAACCTGCTAATGTGACGTTTTAGGTTCGTCGTTTCGCTTAAGTTTTCACTTCTGTCGGTAGTCCCATGACTGCCTATTTTTTTTACTGAATAACGCACAATTTATGTCGTGATACAAGCTATTTGGAAGTTTATTAGTTTTTTTAATGTATCTTATTAACAGTATATTATCGTGTTCAATTTTAGTTCTAATTCAATTTAAGAAAGAGAAAGAAAGAAAGAAACATATTTATTTTGCACTCATACACAGGTACAAGATATTAAAAGAGGAGTGTTACAACAAATATTAAAAAGGCACCTCTGTATGAGCCAAAAATGGTCGTTAGCTCAGCGTTGTGCTACCTCATTTGAAGTAGCGCTGGTATTATGCTAACACCTAGAATGATATTCACGGACAATGAGCCATCGTCAAGTTCAGAGAGAGAAATAAATAAATATCTAATATCTGATAATAGTAATGATAAGATTGCTGAATTTGTGTATGTAATAATATATATGAACATATGTAATGCATTTAATAATAAAATTGTGTTACGTGAAAAGAAAAAAAAAAAATTAAATATTTATAATTTATAAATTATGCCTTACCAAAAGTGCCATACCCTATTAATAATAACAATAGTCCCTGTGCTCCGCATTCGAAGAATGAGAGCCGCATCTTATTCCGGAGCCTACTGTTCAATATTATCTGATAATAAAATATGTTAAGAAACACATAAAAATAAAATTACACAATTACTTGGGGTATTATGTGGCATTTATTAAAAGGATAAATGTTAACATTTCATGCTTAACTCAAAATGTAGCCCCCGGGCCAATTTTTTCTAATAATTAAACAATATCATTAATAACATTAATCAGTTACCATCAGATGACCCGTCTGCTCCCGAGGTTTGTGTCAAATCATGTTCAACACTTAGAATCTCAAGACAGCAAAGTCCGAAGTTTCTTTTTCTTCGATTGCGTGGGGTGTTTACAAGGAGATTTTTCGAAAAACTCCCAAACTGTCATATTTTTTTTTATGGTGTGGTAACTCACAAGTGCGTTGCCGGCCTTTAAGGTAGGAGAGGTGGGAGGAAAGGGCCTCCGGTAACCTCACTCACTCGGCGAAAAGCAATGCAAACATTGCTTTAAAAATTAATTTAAAAATAGGGACAAACTATAATAAATGATATAACTGTTTACTATTCAATAAAAATGAGTTAATAGTTATAAAAGGCCATGCTAACATTACAATTTGTAACAGTCAGTTGAGTGCTGATCGAAGTTCGAACGACATAGCAATTACTGTTATTTAGTGATTTTAATATTTTATTGCAATAGTTGTGAGACTGTTTCTAACATACTAGAGATCGCCTGGCGGTCGAATTTCGACCATGGTTATTTCAATGGCCAGTATAACTTGAGCTGTCATTGTATAGACTTACTTAGCATGACAGGTAATCACATATAGTGGACGCGTGTAATTTCATTAAGCCGTTTTCACGTAATTTTTAAAGTTGTTAGACATATTGTTTAAAAATTTTAGCTTTCTGCACTTCTTCTATATATTAACTGTAAATATTTCAAAATAGGGAAGATGACTGTCAAGTCCAATCAGTATCTTTTTAGTAAACGTCAAAACGGTAGCGTCCGTTCATTTTTGTATGAAATACTAAGGCGTGATGTCACGCCTAAGTGTTGTCAAATCATTTACTTTTAATGTTAATTTAGCAATTATAATATAAACTAAAACGTTAAAATAAAACTGGACGACAATTTTCACAGTATTTTAAGTTGTTTCATTGCGACACTTGGCGAAATAATTTATATTGAGCATAGGTATATACCCAATTCACGTTACTACATTCGCGAAATTTTCTTAAAAAAGGGATACAAATAATTCTCTTCATGTATTAATATAATGATTTACGCTACGCTTAAATGACTGATTGATAATTAGCAAGTTTCACTATGAACAGCTAAAACCTATGAATATGAGCTTGAGAGCATTGGTGAGAAAAACATTAACAAGCAAAACCTGTCCGACCCGAGACACACCGACGTAAAAAATAAAACTAATATTTTTATTTTTAAGTTTATTTGCAAAGAAGTAACAATATTGTATATTTTAAAATATCTATTGCAATAGATACATAAAGATATTCGAGTAGGTGTATAATTTGCCACTCCATGATTGTCTATAAACTGGTATAAACATTTTCGATAAAAATACAAGTTATTTATTTGGCCTTTCTCGTTCTGCGGACGTCAGTTTTTTTTCTTTTAAAACTACAAGAACTCAAGTTTAAGCCTTGGAGTGACATTGGGTGTTTATATAATGTTGCACATCAATCACAACACATGCAGATGCAATGCGATGTCACTTCAAGGTCAAGGCATAGATTTTCAATCTCACAATGCTGAGTTTTCTGAGCTCTAAAGTGCAGTGTCTGTAAACTTATAAAATTTATTTTAAGGAATAGTATTTTTTGGGAAATATGAAGCACCATATTTCTATAGTTAGCACGTTTCACCTCTCTCTTAGGATCTAAACATTCAATCCAGTTTAAAATATATAGGGTAGTAATTGTTGATGATAATCACTACATATTGTAAAACAAAGTCCCCCGCCGCGTCTGTCTGCCTGTTCACGATAAACTGAAAAACTATTCAATACTAATAGACAGTGATTCATGAGGAAGGTTTAGGTGTATAATTTGTACCCGTGCGAAGCCGGGGCGGGTTGCTAGTTAAAACATAAAAAGGTGGGTCGCACCTTATATTTTCAATGGCTGTGTTTTCAATTTCGTATATCATATATGTATAAGCATTTCCGTCTAAGTGTTGTATGTTGACTTCATTGGTAAGTACTGTTTCGAGGCTAATAGACAGACGTGGTCAAAGGAGCAGGCAGCATTTCTCATAATTATTATTAAGGCCTTTTAATTTTCTTATTCTCAAAGATTTAATTGTAACTAGTAATGCATTAATCGTTTCTTCACCGTTTAATATTTTATTTCTTGGCCTATTTCCTAAAGCTTTAATAAGCCTTACATCATTGTATTGTTAAAACGTTTCCTACACTATTTAACATATTGTAACATGAGGTATATTACCTCCAGCACAATATGAAAAGATACAATTAAATCCTTGTCAACAAGAACCAACTGATTAAATACTTACACTTACTTATACACTGCATGTTATCCATTCTCTCATTTTCATTCTCTGATGTACCTAAGGCATCTGTATAAATATAGACTATAAGTCACAGTTCATAAAACTAGTTATCTTTGAACGTTAGGTTATATTTGCACATTGAATTGACCGTGTAGTTTATTTAGGGTTGAAAGATCGGAAGTGTAAACCAAATATTATTAAAGTTTTATTTACGGGAGCAAAAATTTACACTTGATCATTTTTCTATTACATATTTTGAAACAAAATAGAGTTATAGAACATTTGACTGCTAGTCATTGGTCACAGTTAGATGCCCGCTCACGCTCAGTGCAAATATTTGTATTCATGAATATAATTAATCTATACTACTATTATAAAGCTGAAGCGTTTGTTTGTTTGTTTGGTTGAACTCGCTTATCTCAGGAACTATTAGTTCAAATTGAAAAATTCTTAGTGTTGGATATCCATTTATCAAGGAAGGCTATATCTATAGGCTATATCACATCACGCTACGACCAATAGGAGCAGAGTAGTGACCATAAACGCCGGTGAAACTGCGATGACGACCAGTATGTATAATGTATGTGTATCACTACATATTATAAAACAAAGTCCCTCGCCACGTCTGTCTGTTTGTCTGTTCGCGATAAACTGAAAAACTACTAAACGAATTTTCATGCGGTTTTCACTAATAGACAGAGTGATTCATGAGGAAGGTTTACGTGTATAATTTGTACCCGTGCGAAGCCTTGGCTGGTTGCTAGTTTACGAATAAAACTATTAGGCACCACTACTACTAATTTCTAAGTGTGTATATCCGTGACCCCATAGCATAAATTTTGCTTAGTTTAGATCTAGAAAGCACTGCTTAGTAGGTATATCACACAATATAAAAAAAATGTTTTAATAATGTAAACATTTTTAAACCATTCACATATTTAGGAAATATTATTTACAGCTTAATGTAGCAGGCTGTATGTCAGTTGTAAGTCATTGGCAAGGGCTTTAGTAATTGCTGTTTTCTATACCGGTGGTCTGAACGGAGCTTATAAGTTCAATACACCAAATAAAATAATTAAATACGAAAGTACTTAAAGCCTTAAGTACTAAAAGCCTGGCGAAAATTAGTTTGGCACTCATTAGAAGCTCGTTGATTTATTTCCCAATTATTTGTTATTTTGCTTAAGAAACTTAAATTAAAATATTACTTTAAACCAATGCTTTACAAGACCATTAGTTTAAATTTACTAACAATTTATTGAGTTAAAAACAATGATTATCTTTATGAGAAACGTTAGTGTGCCTCGCTCAATCTTTGTGTGGTGTTCTTTATCTGGAATAAGGTCAGTAGAATTCCATAGATCTGGTATAGGTATAAACCCTCTGATGATTTCCTGACATTACAAGTGTTAATATGGTTTGCAAATCATATGCCGTCAAGGGGCACGAAAATTTCTTTACAACATTAGTGAAAACGCATTTTAAACAATCAAAACCTAGCTTTATTTTAGTCATATGTTTACAATAAACGGCCTGACAACATAAGTATATATTTTAATATGCTTGTTTTTATTTATTTTAAAAGCCTAAAGTTTTACATCTAAGGAAATATTTGATTTTGGCTCAAGAAAATAAATAAAAAAATGGGACTACCAGCTCCGTCTCCGTATTTTTTTTTTATAATATGAAGTGGAATAGGCGTCTGTCTTCCAACTCACCTGATGGAAAGTGACAATGAAGACGACATTAAACTGTTTGACTTAATGTTGAAGTTTTAAACAAGCATGTTAATGTCCATTAATAAAAACTGGTTTTAAAAATAAAATTGTAAGAAATTACATAACAGAGTAAAAAATAATCACTTAAATTATCATCAATAAGTCACATATTAGTATTAGTACTAAAATGCAAACCAGCAATAATTAAAAAACAACGTATCTATGGTACGGACAATACTTTGCTTAATATATAAAATTTTATATACGTGGTATCATGTTTGAAGTTTCCCGGCAGAAACTGTGTCAATATTTAGAACGCCAGTTCAAAGCATTGACACTGTTTGCACAGATCCGAATGAAAACTATTTCTTACTAGAGTAGAAACTTGAGAATGTGTGTTTTTCCTATTAGATCTATGATTTGATTTATAACTACTCAACTATGTATAAAGCTAAAGTAGGAAGTAGCTCACATAAGTGGAACACACACACACACACGCATTAATGTTGTTAGATAGTTTATTTTATTTTATTTAATTGATTTACAAAATAGGTTTTACTTAATGTTCTAAAGATGTAACATAAACTTATTTAAGTTTTACTGTACATCAGTGTCGCTAACTAAATTTAGGTACTGATTATAAATATCGTACATACATAATTAACAAAAATATACTTATAATTATAGGTACAGGTAATATACAACTCAGAAAACCAACAGTAACAAATGAGAGGGTAGGTACACAAATAAGTTGTCACAACAATGCTTACCAATATCTACTACCTACTTAGCCGCATCCACAGATCCACGACTCACGGTTTGCCAGCGTGTTTTTTCAGTGGTTAATAAACACACTATACAGGTTGCTCAAGTACGGACTGATTCGTATTGAATTGCAAGATTTATAGTTATTTAAAATATTCGTTTTCATACGAGATTAACCTGTAGAAAGTGTTGTTTTAACCTTAATTTAATGTTTTTGGTCGTAATTTTGTCCTTAAAGCATGTTGGTAACTGGTTTACAAGATGGGGTATAACATACTCCAGCGTGCGTTTTCCATACAAATTTGTATATCTCGGTTACATTAATGTGGAGTTAATAATACTTCGAGTTTTCATGGCATTATTATTAACAGTTTTAATGATCTTTAATTTTTCATTGAAAAATTGTTCCTTTAATAGTGTTAGATTAGTTTTATCGTGAATTGGTATAATTTTACAAAAATCAAATAATTTATGATAGTTGTCTTTATATTTTAGTTTAATGTTATGCGGTACTATTGTTTTAAGAATCCGTATTTGCAGTGAATATATTTGATCTAGATCTAGACACTTAAATGTTCTTCCACAACTTGATAGTCCATAAGAAATTATAGATTCGGCCAGTGATTTATAAAGCATTAAAAGTGTTTGGCATGGTATCCTATATTTGATTATGGCAAATTTAGCCAATATGCTTCTTAGTTTATTGCAGACATTATTTATGTGTGCCTTCCAATTAAAACGATCATCAATAATGAGACCCAGATAGGTTTGTTCGTGTACTAATTCTACGTTATTACAGTTGCATGTCGAAGTAGTTAAATTATGGTGAAGACAATTATGATTGTGAATTATTAGTTTAGGTATAGCAGAAAACCTATTTTGGCTGGAACTAACGTACATTAGTTTAGTTTTATTAGCGTTTAACGCCAGACCAGCGTCGTGTGACCATTTTGTCAGTAAGTCGAAGTCTTTTTGAAGTTTCTCTGGGGCTTCTGTGACACTCTGCCCGGATGCTCCTAGGCAAGTATCATCCGCGAAATGAAAGGCCTCACACTGCTTTATAATATTGGGTAGACTATTTACGTATGTAACTTAGTGTAATGGACCAAGTACTGAGCCTTGAGCCGTTCCTTCTGTAAACTTAAACGGTCACTGTCAGCATTGCAAAACTTTGACCGTGAACTTCCTGTCCGTAAGATAGTCTTTACACCAAACGAGTAATTTGCCCCTAATCCCATTGTTTTGGAGAGAGTCTAGCAGTCTGTCATGTCTTAGCGTATCAAATGCTTTACTGTAATCTATGAATAACACTAGTATATGTAGCTTTTTGTCTAAGTCCTTATAAACTCTATTAGTGAATGCTGATGTTTGATGGGATTATATTTGATTTTCATATTTGCAAACAATTTCCCGAGATATGCTTGCTATAGTTAACGCAAGGGGCATATCAGATTCTCAATAGTGACAAAGTGACAAAAGTCAAAGGAGACAAGAGCACATTGAATAATATCAGGAGAGGTCAAGATATTCACCTTGTGAATATCAATGAAGAGACCGCCACCAGCATATCCAGAAATACATAATAAAGCAACTTTGCAATAACAAATACGAAGTGAACAGTGAAACGGTACCAAGACACAAATACTTTATAGAGGTCTTTTTGATGAAAAACTTAATGGTAATATTGATATATTTAGGTAAGATTAAGGTGGTTTTAAGTTTTTTTTATGGTATAGGGGACAAACGAGCAGACGGGTCACCTAATGGTAAGTGACTACCGCCGCCTATGGGCACCTGCAAATCAAGAATCACAAGTGCGTTGCCGGCCTTTAAGGTGGGATTAGGGGAAGGGTGGAAGAGGGAAAAAGGGGGAGGGTTAGAACCTCCGGTAACCTTACTCACTCGGGGAAAAGCAATGAAAACATTGCTTCACTGCCGGTTTTCTGGGAGGCCGGTATATCACTACAGTCGAGCCGGCCCGTACGTGCCGAAGCATGGCTCTCTCATGATTTATATTGTTTTTTTTTCTATTTACACTTGTTTGGATTTTCAACATATTATAACATGGCAACATTACAACACAGTAACATGGAGTTGAAATAGTTCTATGATAGAAACTTCCTTTAACAAACTGTTTTTTTGTTAGTATAATAAAAAATGATGTACAAAAAAAAATTATTTGTAAAAAATGTTTATTGTTTAGTTGATTATTGACCCACGATGGTTAAATGCTATATTTTCATAAAATTATAACTTACTGAACTACGCAGCTACTAATTTACCTTATTGCAAATATATGTATAAGCAGCGCGTGTTTTTACCATGGCAATCGTTTACTCAGTGCTTCAGACGCACAATTACCAACTTCCTTACATTCCAACGTATAATTTCCGCAGTAGCCCACCATCTTGCTAATCGATGTTTACTTCGATACGTCATGGAGCAACCGATCATTTCGGGCAAAATTTCTACAAACTTTACAAAGAAAATAAGTTTAAAATGAACGAAAATTAGTACTTTCGTAATAATACAATGCGGTTCAGCTAACAAGTTTAAGTTTTTATAATAAAATAGTACAATTAACAATCTGTATATAAAGATATAAAAATGTATAGGTATGCTTCAGTTTACTAGGGTAGAGCTTAAATCTTAAAGTAATATTTTTTTTATGTTATATGGCGCCAACGAGCAGACGGGTCACATGATGGTAAATGACTACCGCCGTCCAAGGGCACCTGCAATTCAAGAGTTACAAGTGTGTTGAACGCCTTTAAGGTGGGAGTAGGGGAAGGGTGGAGGAGAGGAAGAGAGAGAGGGGGGAAGGGTTAGGTCCTCCGGTAACCTCACTCACTTGGCGAAAAGCAATGCAAACATTGCTTCACTGCCGGTTTCTGTGAGATCGAGCCGGACCATACGTGCCGAAGTATGGGTCTGCTACGATGTTTTTAACCTCCTACGCAAAAAGATGGGTGTTATAAGTTTGACGTGTCTGTGTATCTGTGTGTCCGTCTGTGGTATCATAGCTCCCAAACGGATGAACCGATTTGAGTGCGGTTTTTTTTGTTTGAAAGGTGACTTGATCGAGAGTGTTCTTAGATATAATTTAGATATATATAACTTAGGTAATCTGTCCAGCCGTTCGAAGATCATCAGCCCTTGTGTAATTCGTTGAAGGGATTTTCGAGTCGGTGGTATTTTAAATTATTAATAAATTATTATCGTTAATACAGCCACCATGCTAACTTTTGTACTTTCGTTTTTCATGGTTTATAATTATTAATACAGGAATTAACGCGGTCAATGGTATTACATACCTTTTAATTGATACTTCTTCTGCACTTTCTGCGCTTCTATATATAAACTGTATATATTCCAAAATTCACGTTACTCGTTCGCGAAATTTTCTTAAAAAGGGGTACAAAGAACTATCTTCACGTATTAATATAATGATACCAGCTTTATACCAGCTCGTGGCTTTGCTCGCTTAAAGTATTTTTTTCTATCCCTCGGGAACAGTACTTTTTTTTCTAGATGAAAGGTACTCAATATTCTTCTCTGTATCAGTGGCAAAGTGTGTGCAAAATTTCATTATGATCGGAAGAAGGATACGGCAGCGCATAAAATACGACAAACAAACATTGATTTTATACCGGGTGTATTTGAAAATAGAACACTTACTCAAATCACTGAAAGGGCATGACTCTAGCATGCAGTTACAATAAGAATTTTTGAAAAAAAAAACTATCCGTTTACAAGTTATGACCGTTTGAATTACCAGGTATTTTTGCCTCCGTTTTTTCATAAATGTAGGTGGAATGTGTAAAGTTAAAGATTTTAAATACTACATATTCATTTTTTAGATTGGTGTTTTATAATAATATCAGGATACATAGTGAAACTTTTTAATCAGTTGTTTTCAGATAATGAAAAATTATATCGAAAAATTGAGAATACTTAATATTAAAAAAAAACAAGTGCTATACAAAAAATACATAATTAGACGACTACAGGCGACACACAAATAACAACACACAGATAATGAACACAAAAAAATCGCTAAAGCTTTTATGTAACCTAATAATAAATCACAAATGTCAGTATTATTCAACAGCACATTCATGCGGATCTGCGACATTCATCCGCTTATTTCCAAGACTTCAGGCCAATTTAAATTCAGAAACAAACACCAAAACCAGTAACAACAAAGGCACTTACATCCTTTTGCAAACACGTACATAACCCTCGGAGGAGTTTTAACCCGCGCGATTTTCCGAACCTACGGCCAGAGTTGTGTTCGCGTACCGTTCCGCAAAAAACCCTCTACCCATTTAATTTTATGGCAAGGGCGGCGAAAACTCGTCTCTCGCATCTCCTGGACTTTTATTGTTTGTATTTTTTCGCAACTCGACGGCATTCACCAAGCGTTTAGAAAAAGAAGAGTATTCATTGTTAACGTAACATTTTGTACATGCTCGTATGTTCAACTGTAAAGTTTTAATTTTTTTACTTTTGGACATTAAGCTCGGTAACGAGATTTAGTTAGGTTTTAGTTGCTTTAAGCCGGTTTACAAAGTTTATATTGTTTATTTTCGAGGTGCTTGTTTTGTAAACTACCTAAGCTACTGCGGTATTGAATTATTACGAATGCAGTTACCTTAGTACCTTTCGCTGGTATCATGATACGAGAGCATTTGACGTTTTCAGAAAAATAAGAGAGATACACTTTTATCAATTTTAGTCTAGTTTTTGTAGTGTACTCCGTCCGATCCATCCCTCTGTCAATTTATGAGTAATATACTAACTTACGTAATATGTACTTGGCATTAATTCACGATAGTATATTCGAACTGATCCCAAAAGATGCCTATATCGATCTGAAGTAATACACCTTTAAAGTGGTGAAAGAATTTTGGTGCAATGGTTTTGTAAATGTATTGGCAAAGTATCTGGAATGAGATGATAACATTGTCCCATTATGCCACGGAATAAGAATACTGATAAAAAAGGGTTTAATTTAATTAAACAGCATATACGGTATACTTACAAAGATATATTCAGGAACTAAAGAAATCAAAATACAGGAAAAATGAAGAAAATTCTTTGAATGGCTAAAAAATAAAACGTCAGCAAGCCAATAAAGATCTTCAGTAAAAAAGGTTAGAATCCAAAAGGGTTTTTACAAATGCTTGTTACGTGATACTTTCTAGTAGGTCACTGCAGACCAATGGCTTGAAGTTATGAAAAATAGCGGAAGTTTCAACTTTAAGATAAGCACTTATTACATTTTTTGTTGAGCTCCGTTGAATAAAGTCTTTATACCTTAGAATTTATGTTTAAAGGCGGAATAATTTTTGAATTTAAACCCAGATAACGGGATAGTTGTAGAATTTAACTTTAATGAGTACGATTTATGTACTATATGTAAGCAATATATGTACGTTTGAACACGTGAATCTCAGAAACTGAAATACAAGTTATTTCAAAGATTATTTTTGATATACTTCTTGTAAACAAAAGAAGAGTAATAATCATATATGAGGATGAAAACCCCTCTCCTTGGTAAACTTGGGCACTTGTCGGGCCCCGAACTATTTCAGCATCCCCGAATGTTTCACGTGAGTATAACTGTATATATTTAATAATATATAATTTATAAATAAGTAAAACTCAATTTAGAAAGGGTAAACATCAATCAATCACTCATAATCAATCACAATCACATTATAGGAGGTAAGGCACAGAATATTTTTGACAATTTTTTACCACTTTCCTACGACTGGGTGAAGGTGTACTCTAGTAAACTGCGGTTAACGGTAACTAGTACAACTCACGGAGTGATGTTTTGTTTTTTTTGACATGAAATGACATGACAATAACAATGAATTCATTACAGACGGAAAGAAAATGTAATGTGATTAGATTCTACTTCTCAGGTATTTTTAACATGTTTGTATTGGCTTCACTTGTAACTACCTAAATATGTAACAGAACCTTGAATGTTAATTTTACGTTACTTCTAATTGTCGTACCGAAGTGGAACTTTGTGTATGTAGTTTGCATGATAATGTTATAATGTGGTATTTTGTAGCTAATCAGATGATGGAGCCAGGGGGTGGATATCACTATCTCTTTAACTCTTTTTTACTTTTTAATTCGGTTCGTCATTAAAGCCAGTTTTTTTTTTAGTTTCAATAATAGAGACATCTCACTTTTGCCCAGGCCATACATAAGATTTTTTTCTTCAGAGGTTGTCGGGTCTAAAAATTGTATTACTTGTCCATTGTCTGCCTTCCTGTTTATATGGTGGAGTCTCTCAAAAAATCATAGCATTTTCAACTTCTACTGCCTGGCGTTCCAATTCGCCTTGGACTTTTAATTAATTTACTCACACTTACGTAGAATAAACGTTGTAAAAGGTTCAGTGACACATTCCAAAAGCATCTTGTCACTCTTGACCGAAGAATCGATTTACACTTCACATTGTTGAGTGTCCATCGGCAAGGGACCCAATCGTGTAGTGACAGCGCCACGGATATTAACCACTCGATGGCTAATTGTCCCCAGTTCAATTATCGAACAACTGTCAACGGAGTATTCGACGGTCCTGAAACAAGTTTAGTGAAGGATTCGATTAACGACTGTTAAATTGATGGTGTCAATGGATGCCCACAATATTGAAATAAATATCGGCTATGAATAAAACAGATCAAATCAGAACTTAGCTTAATAATCTGAAAATATATCGTTTGATAGTGGGATCAGTTACTTTATATAAACGGATTAACGATATCAAACTGTAAAGCACACTGTTAGTAATATATTTATTAGCAAACTAAATCCAGAGGACTAGAGAAGAACTGCTTACTGTACTGTAGTTGTAGTAGTGTAGTAGTCTCACTAACAGTAAATTGTCAAAAGCTTGTGTGTAAATCAAATGTAATGTCAAAAACTTTTGAACTAAATGTGTTCTTTTTTCACTATCATGAAGACTAGACCTAGTTATAATGCAACCGACCATTGTTCAGAAGGTATAAAGAAACTTGTTTATTTTATCAGTATTAACCTAGGCTATACCAGCTGCTATTGAATGCACCTAATTGGAGGCGGAGACGATCTTCCGACCAAGCTTCTTCAGATCAAGCCTTTCAGTCCGCGGCCTAACAGTTGATTTTGGGAAATTGTAAATACACTTATCTATATACTATAGTTCAACTCGATACATGACATTTTGGTGTGACAATAATGAAGTATATCTTTTTGCTGTATGTGAAAGTTATCACATCACTCCCCTCCAGGACCGGCGGTCGATATCTTGACGAATCAGCTGTCTGTGCTCTCTCGTGGAGCTTGCCAGTACCAGTTACGAGTAGTCCCAGTAATTTGGAAGTGAACGCCGTTAATCCAGTGAATCAGAACTGTATTCCACCAGCTCCTGTGAATCGGAACTGTATTCCGCTGGTCCCAGAGAGCCAGGGCTAAGGCCTGCTGGTCCCAGTGAGTCAGAGCTGCATGCGATGCTGTGGCGAAATTCCCTGTGAGTCGGGGCGGTTGCTGCGTAGTGGCTGGCTGCACCATAGACGGGTGAGAGATGCTCTTCTTACGTGAACCGTAGGTACAGTGTGCTACGCCTAGACGCTGATGAGGCCGTATTGGTAACCAGGCTGTAGCGGTCGCTGCAGTATCTCTATTGAGGCCGATCTGTATTATGGTAACTGCTGTGCTGATAAACTTACTTAAATATTACTAAATACATACATAAATTCATAACATGGATAAATTATACCAGATGCAGAACAAATGATCGTAATCATCACACAATTATTTGTCCTGGGTGGAAATCGAACCCACGACCTCTGGCGCAGCAGCCAGGATCACTAACCACTATACCAACAGGCCAGTTATATAATTAATTTAAACTAAATATACTTAATTTAACCAGTTATAGTACGTAGTGGTATGCAGGCCTGTGTTCAAGAATTAAAGATTAGGCACTAGATAGAACTTAAGAACTAATGAGTCAACTCAAGAATTAAAATAAGTAATAAAACTGTGAAACTTCTCAATACCTTGAATATTAAACACAAGTATTGAGATATTGTATATTTGAAATTTGAGAAGAAAATTTTATTTAGTGAAATTTCGAGTGTACCAAAATCAGAAAACGTGATAAAAAAGAAAAAGGATTAGCAATTGCATAAAATATTAAAATGAAAAAAAAATCCTTGGTCAGTAAGTACTCATTATGCGCTGACAATAAATGTGGTAACGATCTAGCTTAAGATTGAAAAAAAAAATAAGTTACCTGTAAAACAGACGATGCATATTTCAAGGTGACAGCAAAATTGCGCGAATTTTTCATCATTTTCTTTGTGATCTATCTTCAAGTGATCGCTGTAATCTATTTATTACAGTGATAACTTAGAGATATTCGATAAAGGTAAGTATAAATATATTTATTAACATGGAAATATCTAAAAGATAAGCAAAAGAAGTCTGTTACAATTTTACATCTTATACTTGAATTAACTAGTAAATTCAATTACAAGACTCTTATAATAAATTACAGAACTATTAAAAAAAAATAGGCAGTCATGGGATTACCGACAGAAGTGAAAACTTATACGAAACGAGGAACTTAAAACGTCACATTAGCAGGTTGGTGACATTAATTAATAAGGAGCTGACAGAACTCAATGTTTAGATTAACGCCCTCTAGTGGATTGATATATGTATTATTAGCGTGACGGTCACGAGTTCAGTGCTTTTTCCCCATAGCAAAAGTGCACAAACGTGCCTAAAGAAGTTTTCATTCAATAAGTTAGTTACTAATAACAGATAATATACACAGCTATAACTTAACCTTTTAAACTTCACTTGGACCGTATTTCTCGTGAAATCTGATTTAGGTAGTCAAGCAAAACACTAGCAAGTCTCTACTAACTTTATATCAAAATACCAATTCCACGTGTAAACATTGAATATATTATTATGGTAATGTAAACAATCAACTTCTAGTAACCAATATATATATTACAAACTAACAATGTTGAAAACAAATATACATCATTAAATAGTAAAGTGATTTACAGTATAACATAGCTTTGTCACACTCTAATCTTTGCCATCAGCAGCACTTTGACGTGTCGTTTTCAAGTTCTAATTGTATCAGAATCTGTTGTCGAGTAAAAACTTACTGTTGTTTGCAATGTAAACTTTACTTCTCCATTCACTGTAATTAAGATTTGTTAATAAAGATGTTTCTATAGGGGCGTCTTGTTAATATTATCGTTCTTTGATTCTTGTTTTCTTTGCTCTGGTATTTTCACGTTTAATTAATTTTGTTAACTTTTTACGGATTATAATTTAGATCAGCAATAAATCACTTAGTAACACAACTCTTATTTTATGATTAACTTAAAGAAATATCGTATTTAAATTGCCATCTATGCCTTTCTCTGTTTGTTTAAATATTAGGATATGTTAGAATTGGTTTCACTAAAGAAATACCTTATATTTTCTAATTATTTTAGTTAGTTTCGGTTTCCAACGTTAAGGCACTAAGGCAAGTATTATTTTAAGGTATAGTCCATACCTATTTACAAGTAAAGGCTTCAGAGAATTGTTTCAGTAACCAATGTCTGTAACACGTTTCACTATAGTTTTACAACTATTGTGAAAAAAAGACTCAAAAACGAACATTCAGAACGGTTCAGAGAATTGTTTCTGCAACCAATGACATTGTCTGTAATTCGTATCACGACAGTTTATTGAAAAAAAAATAGATTAGAAACAAAAATACAGTTACCTGTATTTTGCTTTATGGGTAATTTTTGTTCACAAAAGAAAAAAGATTTTATGGAGAGACTCCTAAACAACCCCTGGTATCATTTTGGCTGTATATCCTCTTATATTTATTCCACTTAAATACTCTCTTCATCACATATTTTGTAATAAATTCTGCATATGGGATACCATCGCTTCATTCCATTACGGTCCAGTAGGTAAAGTAAAACGTCGTAAAACTGACAGCAAAACCTATTCTGTAATTAATGCCTTCACCACGGTGAGGAGAGTAGTACTTAGAAACTTATTACATTAGTTATCATAAGATTATTTATTCTTATATATTTGATAGATGTAAAATACAACATACAACGCACTTATCTTCATAAGTTTATATCTACTTAAGGTTATACATCGATCCGTATCTTCTTAACGTGCCATTTAACGTTACCACTTAAGCCTGGCGTAATGGAGTGAAAAATTTAAATTACGATTTGATTTATCACGAGCGGTTTAACATTTGTATGTGATTGGCATACATCAGTGTTAAAATTTAACTTATTTTAGAACTTGATTTTTAGTTATAATGACGTAAAATGATTTTGCTATACATGTAGGTTTTCCATAATGGTTCAAAGTGATTTAAGAATTGGAGAACAAGTAATATGCGTATTTCGTTTTGTAAGTATTGTTACTGATGAAAACGGTATCAAAAATTATTCCGACGGTCTCTTTCTATTCCCATATTATAAAAGGATCTACTGCCGTTTACCTGACTCGTTTCTAAACTCTTCTTCTAAACTACTGCCGTAATATGTAACAGAAAAAGGAGGAAAAAAAAACAAAAATTGCCACTGACAAACCCAAGACCTAACAAACGCCTGCAAACATAAGCGGTAACTAACGCCATGGGACCAACAAACAAAATATGTAAAATAGCATAACATTAATTGATTTAATATCTGATTTATTAAGTGCAAATAAAATAGTTGTCTCACCCTATGTTGAAATACAAGACAAACAACACTTCATTTAATCTGACAGATGCAGGAAATTATACTGACAGATTAAGTCTAAATGACATTGCTTTTGTAGCAATCTTCAAAGTAAATGTAATAATCCCTCATAAGAAAGTCATATAGTGAGATTGTAATATGACCATCCAAAGATATTATTCTTTTGTAAATCTGATCTCAGCTGTCTTTTACAGTTACACCCACGTCATTGAAACAGTTAACTAAATTCTAGTTAACGGGGTAGCTTTTGAAGTTAAAATTATGTATTTACACGGGAATTAACGCGATCATGAAATAGGTATTACACATACATTCGAATTGCCTGACGTTTCGACCGGGTTGCACTGGCCGTGGTCACAGGCTGAAAAAAGATAGTAGTTTAAAAGTTAGTATAGCTTTTTAAGTTCTTCTAAATGAAAGAACTTTAATAATGTCCAGCTTTTGACTGACTGGAATATTCAGTGTACACAAAAAATAATCGACCCACAAACGATATGCATGTGGTACTTAACAAATTCCTAGAATATAATAGAATGCATGTAAAAGGCCTTATTAACCAGGAGTCTTGAAATGCATATTGATTTCTGTTATCTTTCCAAATACGTTGAACCTTTATCTTTGTTTTCAGTGATAAATATACTTAGTTGTTATATGGACGTGCTATAGAAAACGTTTAACCATTAATATGGAAATTAGTACTACCACTGCTATATTACAGTATACTGTTATGCTAAGAGATTTGAATTTGTATTAAGCTGCCTTACGCTGCTTTGAACTTTCCAAATACAATTAATTTTGTACGAGGCAATGCTTTGTAATTGAAAATGTTGACATTTACTGCGTTCGCCACAAAGATCAGAAATATTCGTAAGACTTGTAACTGTTTTTACATTGTATAAACGATAAACAAATATAAAAGTATATATATTAAGTAAAAGCTCTCCGAAGTTGTCCACTTAGCTGCCAAAAAAGAAACAATGTTTACGAACTTGTCACAATACAAAAGGCATTTTGTTAAACTTTAAATAAAATCAACCGGTTCTTCTACATTATTTGAAAGCGAAGTACATAAATTCTTAACGGACAAACAGACAGGACAACATGTATCAGATTACAAACAAAAAAACATGCGTGGGCAAAATTTCTTACGACCTCATTCTTGGATTGGTCAAGCCTGCTTGATGATCATAATTTTTATGCAAATGTACCAGCACCGAACAAGAATTCCTCTAGATATTGTTTAATGAAAATCAACCTTACTTGTTTTATCATTAGTCTTAAAATCTGTTTGAGTATTTATTTGACAAGTCTTTAGTCAAATATATAAAATAACTCCTGCACACATCTAATTATCCGAATCCAGATTGTTTTGATTTATTTTACATGCCCAAAATAATAATTGAGTAAAAAATCTGGTATTTGTTGAGTAATTTGTTACTCGCTTGTTAGCGTGTTTGAGAATGATTATTTAAATGTTTTATCACTGATATTTTTTGATAACAAACTAGCTGGTGAACGCAACTTCGCCTCCGTAACGAGAAACATGTTATGATTTTTATATCTCTAAACATGAGAAAGGATTAATCTTTCAAACAAACTTTCATCTCCTATTTAAACCCTTTGAGTTTTAACAACAAAAAGTAGCCTATCCAAAGTGTCTTATGACTTGTCACTATACAAGAATTCATCAAGATTTGTTTAACAGTTTAGCCGTTACATATAGAGTCACTTTCGCATTTATAATATTAGACCTATAGAGATGTGACTTATGAAATAGAGGAGTATTTTTAGCAATAAATACTACACAAAAACTAACTTTTGTTTTAACAAATACGAATATTTTCCTTTAAACACAAATTAGAAATATAAAGAGAAAGATCCTATGACAGATTGATTGATAAACAATAAGGAACACCCAAATTAGAATCAAAATTTGACTTGGCATTCGGCTATAACAGTGAATCTGAGAAGAGTTATGTAAAAATGTTTTATATTATGAAATACCTAATATTACTAATATTTAAGTCTGAAATAGCACATAGGCTTTTTATCTTGGAAAATTTTCACCAAAATTTCCAAGCGAACGAAATCGCGAGGAACAGCTAGAATATTACAAAACTGGTGAAAATGGAATGTTACATCCGTAAACTACATGTATTTCCAGAAGGATTGTACATTTATGATAGAACTTGGTCAAAGTTCAAAATATCCAATTCAAGCATATTTTAAGTGAAACCTTTGAAAATATACAAACCCGGACAATGTATTGATATTTCGTCTAAAAAGGTTAAAAAGAAAAAAGTCCCTTGTGTCAATCACTTGGTAAATGTTTTTAAAATACAACTGTTTAGGCTATGAAAACTACTTGAAACTGGTTTTGTGTTATTAACATGTTGGACAAATTAGCGAAGTTTACATTTTTTCTAATAAAACCGTGGTCAGAATTGATTTGGTGAAAAGTTTGTGTCGTAAATAAGTGTTTACGTATCACAAATTATCATTAAACATGATCAATAACATTCATTTACATTAGAAAGAAGCCTGATTTTACAACCATTTTATTTTCTAATATCAAGTCTAATATAATCTACATAATAATTAGAAAATAAATTATTTTTTGACGAGAGAAGGTTATGTTAAATATTCGATCTCCCAAAACTAACAAAGTTCTTTGAGAAGGTCAATAATCTAAGAATTCAAGCACGTTTGAATGAGATGTAAATTTTCCTCTTTTGAAGTTTATTATTTTAATATGGTAACTGATAAATATTTCGATGCGGCTACCGCTTTCGAAAGTGTCTTGTGACAAAAGGGTCACGCGACCGATATTTACATTTTGAATATCTTGGTGTGACATACGGTTACGATGTTTGACGTAGTGGATACTTAATTAATCTGTAAAATCGGACGTTTGTACATTGAACATACATATTATATAAAATAATTATTAATATTATAATTCAATTTACTACATTTTTCAAACTAGTTGCGTAGTTGCGGGTTAGAAAACGGTTTAACTTTACTTGGAACGCACCGAATGTTGGTCTGTTGGTCTAGTGGTTAGTGACCCTGACTGCTATGCCATAGGTCGTGGGTTCGATTCCCACCCGAGTCTGAGTGTTCTTTGTGTCCGTTGTTTGTATGTTTGTAAAGTCCCCCGCGACACAGAAGTAATTCCTAATGCGGGAGTTATCTTTAAAAAAAAAAAATGTATAGTATGCAGTTTTTTATGGGTCGTTATTGCTGATTCCGATAGAGGATTCATAGCTGTAACAACTTGGGTGGAATTATTTCTACATCAAAATCGTTTGGCAAGAAGTAATTACCACGCCTCAAGCAAGTGTTCCGTGGGTTGTGCACTTACCTCTGTGGTCAGTTTTTGACATGAAATAGTGGCTGTAGCTCACTCACTCATTTTTCTAGTACCTATTTTTGCTAGAATGCTTTTCTTGGAATTCTATTGTGCAAAATTTCGCAAATGTAAATTTAACAATACATAATCAGTACCTTTGTTTTAAAGTATTCTAATAAAGTATGTGTGTTATATATTAGTGAGAATTACTGCATCATGCAACAACTCTTGATATTACTGTCCAACCAATTAAAATTCTAAAGGCAAACAATGTGCGTCAAAATGTGTCGCAACATTCCTGTGCCTGCCTTGTCTGTCAAACACTATATTATGTTATCTTTTTTAAGTTTTAATAGAAAAGGAAATAATGATGACGACTACTTCCGTATAGTAAGTTATACCTGTGTCGTGGCAGATTGTACAAACTTTATCAATTTAAATTAATGAGTATAAGGGCTTAAAATTACTAAGTATCTACTATTGGTGTCAATTCTGTTGCATTACTCTCTTGACTATAAGTCGCATCGGTCGCACGATAGTGTTAAAAGCAGGCTTTCTTCGTGGTTTAAAGAAGTCTACCTTTAGAGAACAAATTGCTGACAAATGTTTGAATAAAAGACGTAAGTCACAAACTTATTTTTTCTTTATCGCTCTTTATAATTTTTTTTAAATATTACAGGTGTTTAATTGAAATGAGGTCTTTTAAGGACAAATTAGACAAGTAGTAAAAATAGTTATAGTGTAAGCTAAACAGATTTATTCAAACAGTTTTCTATTTATTATAAGTGAATTACTTAAGAATTTGAAGTGAATATCGATGTTTTAACAAATGTATAAGTAAAATCTTTATATATGTATACAAAATTATTTATTTATCTCGAATCCATTACGGTGCACTCTTATAACAAATAACGGAAATTGAAAATCTTTAATTACTCTGCACCGCGTAGCAGTTTCTTTGAATAATCAGTATTATTTCTTATTTGTCCGTATATCATATGAAATATCGTTCCATTGCACGCACTACACGACTTGAGTGCACACATACGGAATAATAAATAATTATAGTGCCACTCATTATGAAGTAATTACCATTAAACGCGTCCAATGCATTATTTATGATTAATGTATGAGTACCGAATGAGGCTATTTATGGGAATTTTGTTTTCAATTAAAGTGCAGCTTTTTATTTTTTACCGAAAATGAAGATAGTCTATATATCAGTTATATCTACATAGTTCCTATAGGTACTATAGTACAGTACAGTATAGTAGATAATCTATCTATGTGCAATTATTATAAGCCCATAGACTTCTTATAGGATTTCCTGTAATCTATAAGTAAATAAGTTTTGCCGGCATTTTTTTATTTTATTTTAGACTTGGTAGTTTTGGTGATGGGGGGTAAAGGGGGGTTATGGTAATTTTTCATCTATTTTCTTAAATAACTATTAATCTTAAAATGAGAAATATATGAATATGTTTGAGATGCACACAATAAGCCCTTTTGATTGACTTGTCACATGGTACAGTTTGCATTTTCTTATTTATTAAATTTAATTTTTAAAATTGAACACATGAATTAAAATGTGCACCAAATTTCAACTAAATTGGTCTTAGATTCGGAACAAATTGACTGTGATGTGATGACAGACGGACAGACAGACACAGGAGTGGGAGATGGATGCACGATAAGGGTCCCTTTTTTTCATTCGGACGTACAGAACCCTAAAAGTAAGCTTATTTTAAAATAACAGCACTTTCTAAATAAACAATATATAGGTAATACAAGAAATTTGTTAGTATTGAAAATAAAAGTAATATAAAATTGACTTATTAATATTTAGAAATTATTGACTAAGATTTTATTTTTTGGATGCACCTTACCTCATAAAATACTACCTCTGTAACAATACAATTTCTTGGATTGTTAGAACAGTCCTTAAAGGTGCAAGAGGCCAATTAACAGCTTTTCATAGTCAATTGAATGTCAATGTAGCTAAAACTGGTGCACATAGCCCGCGACATTAGTAAGTACTAATGAGGCCATATCTAGACAAACAAAATCAATATTCATTGGAAGTCTATAAACCAACAATCCAAAGCATTATTACCAAAACAAAACCAAATAATAGGTACAATATCCTTGCACATTGGGTTCAGAGTGTACGGAAGAACTTAATAATATGTAACAATAAGCTTTCAAACGTAATGAGTTCAAGAGTGCTCTTCCTTGTACGTTAAACATACCTATATATATTTTGTCGGTATACATATCGCAAGATCGTTCAACTTTCACAATATTTTTATCTTACCCCCTAACAGAGTTACGGCCTTTTAAAAGTTTGCAATGTTTTTGCATATCATAAATCAAAATGTGGAGGAAAAAGGTCAATAAGAATATTGGTTTTGTACTTTTTTTACAGGCGAGCTGTAGCTGTCATGGATTGTGTCTAAATTTTTTATAATTAAACTTTCAAATATCGCCGATCACAATAGATAATTAATCTACCCGTACGTTGTAGTAATAACAATAATAATTTATTTGAATTACACAGTTTGTAGTAAAACCTCTTTCAATGTTTTACCTAAAATTACTTTAACATATTTATTTTTTCTATTCTGAAAAAGACACTCCCGCATTAGGAATATTCCTATGTCGCGACGGGCTTCACATACATTTAAGAATACCCAGACTAGGGACAACGATTTGTGGATCACACAAATTTTTATCGAGTGTAGCATTTTAACCCACAACACTCGGCGCGTCGTAGGGGCCAGGCGGCTACTTAAGCCATTGTGCATATGGGGTAACACTATTCTTAGATGGGGTGAAGAATAAGTAGGTAGTCTATGGCTAGAGTACCATTTTAGTAATCCAGCAACTGATGAATTTTCATCTATGTAAATTGACTGTATTTGCGAAATGCATATGAAACCAGAGTTTTAAGATCAGTTCTTAACTAACTTCAGTAAATTTAGAGGTTCTCAATACGTCGGAAAACTTTTTATTTATGTTCATCTTAACTATTATATATATTCTTCGATTTCATTTTTTTAATACTTATTAAGTATGCGATGCTTCCTGTGGACATTTGTACAAATCACCCGCGCGTTTTTGACCTTACGTATCTTCAAGATGTTTCTTCTTTTCACTCCATACTCTTATCGTTGCCTTTCCTTTTTTGATTTATGTTCTTATGTCACCTCTCGATATTTGGCAAAAAAAGAAAATAATTACATAATTTACAATTCTACCTACTACATACATTATCATCATTTTTAAAAAATAAATAAAAAGCTGTACATTAATTGAAAGCCAAATTTTCCCATAAATTGCCTCATTTAATACTCATGCATTAATCATAAATAATGCATTGGGCGCATTTAATGGTAATTACATCATAATGAGTGGCACAATAATTATATTATTATTCCGTATGTGTGGTCTCAAATCATGTATTGCGTGCAATGAAACGATATTTCATATGATATACGGACAAATAAGAAAGAATACTGATTATTCAAGGAAACTGCTACGCGGTGCGGAGTAATTAAAGATTTTAAATTGCAGTTATCTCTTATAAGAGCGTAACCGTAATGGACTCGAGATAAATATACATTGGGTGTACATACATAAAGATTTTACTAATACATTTGTTAAAACATCGATATTCACATAAATTCTAAAGTAATCTATAATTATATAAAAATGAATGCCTATTTCCCTTGGTCATGGCATTACGCGTGAACGGCTGGACCGGTTTCGCTAATTCTTTTTTTTGTGTGTGTTATTGTCAGGAGAAGGTTTTTATAAAAGAAAAAATTAAGAAAGTTGCGCGGATATTAGAAAATTTAAGAAAACTTAACGAAGGACTTACGTGGGTGAAACCGCAGGGCGCATCTGATTCACTTATAAAATCTAGACAAACAAGCAATTTTAGAGCATTTTTGGAAGAACCCTGTTGTGTAAGATCTAAGTAAGAACATTACAGGTCATTGGTCATATAATGTCATTTGCTAATTTTAGGAAATTCGCGGTCCGTGGCCCACGTCCACCCCTGCGGTACGAAGTTCCCATCAAACAGCGTGTAGACGATCGTACTGATTTTAAGGGGTAAGGAGTGAGGTTACCGGAGGCCCTAACCCTTCGGCTACTCTCATCTTAAAGGCCGGCAACGCACTTGTGACTCTTGAGTTGCAGGTGCCCATGGACGGCGGTGGTTATTAACCATCAGGTGACCTGTCTGCTCGTTTACACGGGGTAAACTTAAATACCATAAAGAAAAATACACAATACAGAAACAATAGCCTCAAGTTTAACACACATTTTACGACAAATTTAGCACCACCTTAACTTGAAAATATAGTACAACTAACAACGACAAGCAATGCATACCAACAATAGATATCACATCATTGATATGCAGCAGTAACAATATTAACGACTGTACGGAGTCTTGGTGGACGAAGGTGTTTATGTTAATGCATTTAGATCAGTTACCTTCTACCAGGACCTTAAAGCTGCTGTAGGACAAAAAGATTTTAGTTCATCTACATAATCCTTCCAGTATTTCACACAGTGGCAGCTGCCAATATAGAAGACATCGAAGATTTAAGCCATAATGCAAGCTGATTGCTAGTCAACCCTCGATAAAGGGTTCAAAGCATAAGCCATGCGCATTTGAAAAACACAAGTAACTAAAACTAATCTTTAATAAATTATAACAAATAGAATCAGCGGTTTATAAGTGATGAAGTAACAGATAAATACAGACAGTTTTTGCAGTGGTTCCGTGGTCATCTTGCAAACTATCTTTCGCCTGTAAATTTCATTTTTACATGGGACAACTATTTTTGTCATTTACAGATATTGTCCTCAGTCTGGATGTACTTTGTGTCCGTTTATTGTATGTGAATCAAGTCTCCAAGATAAAGAATTTTTTTTTCAGTATGGCAATTGTCTTTCAAAGAAATTCGTTGTTGTACAACAGTGGCGAAATGAATACTTAATAAAATTATTAACCAGAACGAAATGTAAGAAAAAACTCAGGAATAAATTTAAATAGTGGCCCGCACATTCTACTTCAAGCCAATAACTCACAACCGCAAATTCACCTTTCAAACATTTTTATTCCCACACGATGTCACGTCAAGCCTGATATAGTTATTTTTACAAAGGTAGTGTAGGGGGACAGCGGTCGGACGTAACGTATTGGCGGGCTTACACACGATCCCTTGACTGATTTATTGCTTGCGTAAATCTCCAATTTACACGACAATGCGTCTATGTATACGTAGACTGCGGTCTAATCGATGATAAGAATCGGTTTAGCAGAGTTTCGATTTGTAATTTGGTTCGTTTCCTCATGTTCAGAATCTAAAGTGAGGTAACGCTTTGAAATAGATATCCATATATACGATATAGTATGGCATCAGGCGACATCTTTGCTACTGCTACAACTCTTTGTTACTAAATAAAATTATATCATTGGCCAATCTGTACAACTAGTACAAGTGTTACCAGTACAAGTAAATTCTTTTGTAAGCTCAGCTAATGCAAAAATGCGGTAAATATTTAATTAATTCAATAATATGTTGATAAGACACTTGTATTTAAATACCTTTCTTTCAGTAAGTGGTCATTTTATTTATTAACTAGCAATCCGCCCCGGCTTCGCATGGGTAGCAGAGACATCTTCAACAATCATCATCATATTTCAACTAATTTACACAAAAGCTTAACAAATGATATACCTAAACCTTCCTCATGAATCACTCTATCTATGGGTAAAAACAGCATGAAAATCCGTTCAGTAGTTTTTTGAGTTTATTGCGAACAGACAGACAGACAGACGTGGTGGGGGACTTTGTTTTATAATATGTAGTGACTAACCGTTCGCTGCAGTTTCCACCCGCGTTTATGGTCATTGCTCCACTCTTATGGGGGCGTAGCGTGATGTTACATCTATAGTATTCCTCATAAATCTGGCTATTATATACAAAAAGATTTTTTTAAATGCGACTAGTAGTTCCAGAGATTAGCGCGTTTAAACAAATAAACAAACAAACAAATAAACAATAAAATAAAAAAGTCTTCACTTTTATTATATTAGTATAGATTATTATATTACTAGATATAGCTATCCCAATACATAGTTTTAGTATGTTAAAAGCTTGCAAGCGTATCCGTTCACTTGTCCGAGACTCAGGTCATCTCCGATATGTAAAACTAATATAGAACTTCTAAATCATTCATACTCTCTCATACAACGTAGTATTATTGCTTATGAAACTCCGTTATTACAATATAGGTAGAACTACAACAAAAGTAGCCTAACGTTAACATCAAGGGGCGAAGCTTAGATACCTTCCGTGCACGTAAATAAATTATTTCTAAGTCTATTTCTACATTAACACAGAACACGGCCATCACATTGTTTATTCAATTCAGATCTTTGGCCTAATCCTAATCAACCTCTCTGTGGTACTTTTACCTGACTCCACTATGGGAGAACAAAAATATTGTAATCGTGACATGCTTAGAGATGAATAAATCCGAGCTCATTAACATTGGAGGTGAATTAAATATAGTTGTACTCACAGAGGCGTTATAAAACGCATTTTAAAAAGTTTTACTTGTGCAATGACGTGTACTTACTCCAAAGCTGTTGTATAAAGTATTGATTCTAAGAATTACAAGAAAAATAAAAATATTCTCTGCTATATTACGCATCGCTATGAACCCTAGTTAAGTAGAATTTGTACAATAGGATAAACATACTTAGACACTTTTTTAAATCATATTACAGATACGTACAGTACATAGTAAACCGAACATACCTTCGATACGATCCTAAAATATATGTAAGCTTACAATAATCTCCTTGCTCAAATGGGGGATAGGGAATAAGAATGGCAAGAACAGGTTACACAGGTTGTGTTGGCTTTATTTACAGGCGGTGGTAACCGCTTGCCATCAGGGGGCTATGCAGGCAGGCAGGCTATGTACTTATTTCTAAAGTTACTCATAAAACAATCTATCAGTCTACCTTTTATTTCTCTTCTTAATGTGGTTTCCCACGGTGGGTGATTCGCACTGAATCACACATCGTGGGAATCCAGCTTTACCATTTTTTTCTTCCCCATCTCATCGTTTCCCAACAAATGATATGTATCTCATGTTTATGAAAAAGACAATTATGCAATGATTTATCTACATAATTAAAAAATAAATTAAGGCAATATCCCTTCATATTTGTAGTAGGTATGACTAAAAAAATCAAAAATTGGAATCCAACTTATAAAAATATCGAAGTTCGGCCGTGTCGTAGTTAGACTGACCCCAACTTAGTTGGGAAAAGGCGCGGAGGATGATGATGAGTCCATACATAGCTGTTGTTATAACCGTCTGTTTTATGTGTACTTATCCCGTACCCACTAACGCCTAAGAAGTTGACCAGGATATAAAAATCAGTTTTGTAGAACAGTTACTTCAATGTAATATTCTACTAAGCTTCACATGGCCCTTAGTTGTTATATGCAAATATTTCAATATTACGAGTAATACCAAGTACCAAGCTTTTTCCTTGAAACATCGTTCTCACATTACAGTACAATTGTTTTATTTTTTGGAATATACATTCTTAGACCTGATAAATTTTTCAAAAATACTTAAAGGTTATTATACAGGTTGTATCTGGTAATGGAACACTTACTTAAATCACTGAAAGGGCATGACATCGAAAGGTTTTTTTTTAAACTATTCGTGTACAAGTTATGACCATTAGAATTTCTAGGTAATTTTTGCCTCCGTTACTCATAAAACACTATCTCTTTAGCTCTCTCATACAAGCATAAAAACACAAGGTGGAATGTGTAAAGTTAAATATTTTAGATCGTACATATTTTTATTTTGGAACTGTTCACTTAGTTATTGAGAAAATCCATAAAAAAGTAACTTAAAAAATTTTCGAAGTTACTTTTGTCATATACACACCCTGTATTTGTTTTCAAAACAAACAGATAAGGGGAACACAATGGCTCCTGTAGTACAGTTTTTTACTAGCTCAGGGGTCAGGGATTCAAATAACTGTTTCACAAACAAATGTCAGTAAAGATATTCATTCATTCATGTATTCATTTCTTGATAAAAAGAGATTTGATTGATTGAGAATTGATTTGAGAAAAATAGTTGTCGAGGTGTATTCCTTACTAATCCTACATAACTCTTCTAACACACATCAATCAAAGTTATATTTAGGCAGATGTTTTGGCAATTCCTTATAATTACCCCGGCAATGAGTATTCATTTCCCAAAAATGTCATATCTTCATCGTCTCTTACGGCTCCCTTGGGTATTAAGCATTTATGAAATAAAGTGGCGTAGGCACGCACCATTTTATCGTCACACTATTCCTACTAGTATTATAACTGTCATATTGCTATCGTTAAAAGGTCCCAGTTGAGGAAAGAGTATTTTGTTTCTATGAAAATCATACTATAAAAGGCATGAATCAATTGTTTTTTATTTAATAGGTATTATTAAACAACACCATGCATATTTGTATGTGTTGGTAAGTGTAACCGTGAAACGCGGCATCTCTAGGTAACATTAGACTTATTTCTTAGAGGGGTTATACATTTATATATCGTAACTTACACCCATAGTACCCATTCTTATAATATTCTAAGTCTTGCTATGTTATGAAACTATAAGATATAAGAGATAAGCCTCATTAATCCCACTAATATTATAAATGTGAAAGTTTGGATGGATGGATGGATGTTTGTTACTCTTTCACGCAAAAATCACTGAACCAATTGCGATGAAACTTGGTATGTAGATAGCTGGAGACCTGGATTAACGCGTAGGCTACTTTTTGTCCCGATATTTCACCGGGATCGGGACTTACGCGGGTGCAACCGCGGGGCGCTGCAGTATTATATACAAATGTGTTTGTTATCCGTCTTTCTTGTACACGACAAAGTATTTTTTGCACGCCTAAGAGAGTCGAAATCCCAAAACAATATAGTTCCTATGCGATATCTAATAGGGTAGTCCTTACGCCACTATAGATACACAAGCAATGTTGCAAGTAAATGCTTGAAACTTATAAATATTCAATTTCATTAGGGTCGTGAACGTTTTAGCCGGATATTTATTTATTTACTAAACATTAGCAAACAAGTAGGTAATAAAACTGTATTGTAAACAAGTTGAGTTTACAAGTAATCGTACTTATCGATATTATCCTGATAATCCCAAATTCATCAATTTTGGATATCAAGTTTGTGATTGATGATGACATTTGAAGTTTTGATAGAGGCTCTGTCCATCAATTTATTTGACAAAATTAAAAGCATTTTAAACATAATCGTTGGAGTCGTTATTGACAAAACTAGGCACAAATCACAGATTGTAGGCCTGTCCCTCTAAACAATAAATAGTTCAGCTGTGTGAGTTTACTTATTGATTGCAATACGTTTGAATAAATGTTACCGTGTGAGTTCAGGCTTGTGTGTGTAGACCACAAGTAGTAAAGAAATTCTTTCAGATCGAACTTCGTGTTTCGATCCCGTTGGGAAAGCTTGTATGTTTGATTATTTTTTTTTGCATAATTTAGATTTGTCTGCAAAATACTTAATAAAAATAAACTAATGTATGTGTGTTATTATTTGTGCAAATATGACAACCATGAATATGTCTATTTGCATTGATCTAGGTGTTTCTATGTATAATATTTACAAAATAAATATATTGTAAGGCTGGAGGGTATTTACGGTATCCAAGGTCGGGGTGTCACTGGCGAGAGGAGGATAATTAAAACATTAACAAAAACTTGTTATAACAAATATAGAGCTTTTAACACATTTAACGTTTATAATACAATTCCTTAAATATCTTGAACAAATCAACACTTCTACAGTAGACTGTGCTGACTTCCACGGCGGCTCCCACAAGACTCCTCTCTTCCCTGTATTTGAATATTCAAAACGGTACGTACGATTATTCTTAATTTGAGTTTGATGTTACTAGCCAAGACCTCCGTGCCTTGTCAAGGAGTTTTCGTTCCAATAGAAGGAGGTTGAAAGCAGCGCAGGAGGTCTCGTTACCACAATATATGTATGTATGTTTATCCTTGTTCTAGAACCCACAGAATAAGCTCTGTTTAGTTTCTGTGTGGATAACAAGATGTAATATGTCCCAGGATATAGGATATACAGGGAGTTATAGTAAGATGTGGTCATATTTTAGGATTGTATGTGAATAACGTAAAGCGCTAACAAATTTTAAAAAATTCGTGATTTTTAATACAAAAATTTTAAACTGAAAAATTAAACTTGAAAATTGACCAATAAAGCTAATATTTCGTATAAAAGAGGGTTGACATGAATGAAACTATAGGTATTTAATACCAAGGATGTTCATGGAATATCCAGATTTTTCTGAAAATGTCTGCATAAAAAAACAAAATCATTGAAATTGACATGAAAATTCATAATGTGTTGTTTAGAAATGTGCACCTACATTAGGAACAGCGTTTTACAAAGAAAAAAAAATTTTCAAAAAAAAAAGAACTTTTCAAAATCTATTTTTTTCATGCTAAATCAACTATTTGTCAGTTACACATAACGCTCCTAAAATTTTACCACATCTTTCTGTAACACTCTGTATATCTAGTTTTAAAAGTAGTCACGCTTCGATCCAATTAATTTGTTGAAACGATAGTCAATATTCCTCATACTTCATTGACATAGATTTAAAGTAATAAATACAGCGTTTTAGCCTTCCATCTACATTCAATCATGGTGCATCTGATTATGAAATACAAAGCCTACAACACACCCTCCGATTACTCTATATTCTATGCCTTTGGTGAAAGCCGCAACCAAGAGATAAGACCTTTAGCACCCCTCTCACCCTTTTGGATTACAAAGGATAAAGGGGTGATTGAAAGCTTCATAGCGGCTCAGCGTAAATTGGACGTGTTTACCAGAAGTGCTATAAAGCACCCTTTATATTATAGATGCGGTTGTTAATGGATATGTCATGACTATGACGTATTTTATGTACGCCATTTTGCTTTATGCAAAACAACTGGACAATTTTGTACTTTTGACCATTAAACTTATGATGCCTTAAGTTTTAATCAATGAGTATTATTTATCGAAATAAAATCAAACTAAAATATTTATTTACTTGACAAAATATTAAACTTGAATTTATGTGTAGATTTTTATGTAAAATATAAACATTAAATTGTTTTATTTCAAAGCATCAGATTTACTACTGATTAAGGCTCGGGATTTAAAGCGCGTAATTTAGGATCAGGTCCTGAATTACGCATACAGTTTTCCCGTAAAAAAACACATTACTTCAAAATAATAAAAGAATGGTTAGTTTACTAAGTAGACCATTGAATATTGTATATTTTTCATATCCTAAGTTGTAAACGTATAAATACACACTTGATAAAATTTTGCCATCTGGGTTTACCTACTTATGCATCTTATTATGTTTACAAATTGTTCGAGGCTTGGATGGTCTGGTAATATCAGACTGGTACGTTATTACTCATAATAACCATCCAAGACTCAAACAAAAAAGTAGGATTTTTTGGTCTTAACTTAATAACTCTGATTATTTTGTAATTAATGAACAAAATATAAGTGCACTGTACAAATTTATGCAGTGTATTACTATTCAAATTGAATTCATTTAATTAATTTTACACAGCATTTTTATAAAAATTAAAAATTTTTCCTCATTAAATTGAGAGCACTATAAAAATTACCCAGTCAATGTGTTTTCCGGAACATATAAACTCTTGCAAGATCAGGTGTATCCATCTATTTGCGATCAAGTCGTAAAAGGGCACCTGTAATGACTTTTATAGATTTTGACTTAGTCGGTAATTGACGGATACATGGTCATTGAAACACAGTGTTTAGGACTTCTATTGAGTGATGTAGTTTTAAAACAGTACCTAATAAAATTAACATAACTTAAAAATAACGCTGTTTAACTATGGTGTCTCTAAAACTTTATCATTTATCATTTTAGATTCTCAATGAAAGTAACCAAACATAGTTAAAAATAAACAAACTTGTTTCTAATAAGTACCAAACTAATTTCCTCGAACTTTACTAGCAGAAACACAAAACTATGCTAATAGTACTGTTTACTTGCGGTTTTCAGTAGAGTGGAGCTACTTGCAAAGTCACGCTGTTGCGATTCAAAAGTCCTTCCATGAACTTTTGATAGTTTTATTTTAAAAAATAACAACATTGTACATAAAACCATTCAGTCGAATCCATTGAATCTGAATCTCGTACATTATTTGCATTCGAGAGACGGTAGCTGTCATCGAGCACAGTTTATGCAGGACTGACCCATGTTTATAATAACTATGCAAATTATTCCGATATCGTCCCCAATCGGCCTTCGACGGGCCAAATTGAATTTGTAACTCTGATTAAACCCCCCTTTGAAATGGCGATTTGTACGGCCAGCGTTTTTTAATGTTTTTTTTTGTGTAAGTCTATTATGAATATCGTTTTCTTTTTTAAATATACTATATATAACGTATAAAAATTATGAAACAAATCTAACCTTGCGATACATGATAAAAAGTTTTGTGTTCTGTTTTGAATGCCATTATTATGTTTGTATGTTTATTTGTGTCAATAAACTTTATTTGCAAGCACACGAATATCATAGAAATTAATAATTATAAAATATTTATTGCATTTTATACATTATAAATGGATTCAATTAAAAACTTAAACTATCTAAACAGATTTTCCAATATCGATAAATTCAGAGTTTCTAATTGTCGATAGTGTACGCAAACCCTGTTTAATATTCTGTAATTTTGGAGCAAGCAAACAAAATATAATATTCAATTTATTAACTTAAAGTCCGGGGTTTTAGCGTCCCTGTGTAATGGTATGGGCACGATCAGCCACGTGGCACCCTTTAAAATATTTTAATACACACAGATGGTCAAATGAATAAGCGAACGAAGTTGATCCAACATGTTCGGTACGAAAGATGCTCACGAGTACTCATCGTTTGATGTTTAAAGTAGTTGAGGTGTTAAATTTTAAGTATATGACAATAAAGTGGACTGAATCTCTTTATTTGTGAAAATTTATTCAACTATTTTGGATCCACTTTTTAGAAATAAAAAATATCCTACTGATTCGGTTTACCGATAATTCGATGACTACGTGAAGACCAATAAGACTAAAAAGTAATAAAATTTAACTCACATTGAATATAAAACTCAAATTGTAAATGAAAGACGACACTACGGAACATAAAAAAGTACATTAATTCGATTATAAATATGTTGTCAGTTCACAAACACTAAAATAGATTTTCCTAGCACGTTAAATTTTACACTTAAAAGTTAAAATTTGAATTATATTTATCTGATTGAAGTTGACAAATCATGATGTCTCTGTGTCCAATTTATCGTAACGTACATTCCTACAAGATTAAACTAATACCGATTTGATTAAAATGCACTGCCTTTTCAATATTTAATTTTACGCTCTACCTACGCTTTCAAATGTATTTTTGCATTGGGGTAAGGAATTGTTTCCCCACAAAACAATTCAAAAGTAATAAAAATATATGACATGAATGAAAACTGCGTAAAATACTTTATAATTCCACTTTCTGGATGATGACTGTAATCAAATGTTGCATGTCGCGATATCATTAGGGATATAACTAATTATAAAAAATGATAATGACCGTAGTGGAGGTTAATGAATTCAGTAACAGAAACGATGAAGGAATGCTAAGAGACCATTATTTTATAACACGACACGCGATGATGCGACAGAGATCTTAGTACATTTTGTCGCTAAAAGTTATTTTGTTTATGGCATATATCTGTAATTTGACACTTCTTATCCAAAATTTCCAAACAAATGAATGAAACATAAGTACATACAAATCTCCTAAATTAGTAAAATGAGTTAGTAAGCGTATTTATTAACTAATGCCGAAAGACATACATTCATGTGGGAGAGCCATGCTTCGGCACGTATGGGCCGGCTCGACTCCGCTCGTTACCACGGCCTCACAGAAAACCGGCCGTGAAGCAATGCTTGCATTGCATTTCGCCAAATGAGTGAGATTACCGGAGGCCCTAACCCTTCCCTCTCCCATATTCCCGTCTTTCCCCCCTCCCCCCTCTTCTCCCCTCCCCCTCTTTTCCTACTCCCACCCTTAAAGGGCGGCAACACACTTGTGACTCTCGAGTTGCAGGTGCCCATGGGCGGCGGTAGTCATTTACGATCAGGTGACCCGTCTGCTCGTTTGCCCCGTATACCCGAAAAAAAAAATAAAAAAATACCACCCAAGTTATTATTTTATGTTATATTGGATATGATAGTGTTAGATTACACATCTGTAACTCGGGACTCATTAATATTATCACGATTAAATCCCGAGTTACTCATCTAAAGTGTATAAAAGTCGCAAAAGTGAAAAATTATAATGTGATAGTGTAGCCTAATGGCTAAGTTGTTGGACATGATAAAATAATTTTGGGTTCAAACCTCAATAATTTTACTATTGCCAGGGATAGAACAGTTAAGAAGAGTCCTACTATAATGCAACACACATAACTAGTAGTCTTTTGGAAAAATAAATCAAGAGTTGATAGACAATTAATATTCAACTTCCGTCTTTAGAACCGCCGAAAACATGTGGTAAAAACCTGTAAAGAATAAAGTTTGTTAAGCAAGCGAAAGTTGATTTTTGTCCATCTGTCCCGTTTATAAACAAGCTCTCATACCAAACACTATTATCGCCGTCAATCAGTACATTCCAAACAGTTCTTATCATTGATTTTTCGAAGTGATTGTGTACATTGACAGTCCCGGTGCGTGATAGTGTCACGTTCAACCGGAACGGTATAATGAGAGATATGGTGAGGCACGCCTTGCCATATACCCACCGACATAACAAGAACTACCACCCCTCCTTTTCTACATTTAAAACATTCCAATGAAAATGTTGTTCGGAAGCATTATGAAGGTCAAACGAAATTGGGGTTAGTATAAAGTTACTGGACCGATAGATTGGTTAACAATGTAATTGTTTCTGTTCTTAGATAAGTGATATGTTGTACAGTTTTATATTGTAGTTGAGCTGGTTGGCATGGCTTACGTATACGTATCCTTAGTTTTATTTTTATTACTTTTGTATTCTTTGGAATTATAGTAGATACAATGATGTAAAAGTAGTCTTCTGCTTGAATCAGATTGGCCCGAATTGTGAAGTAACTTCTTACAGAAGATATACTTGCTTAATGATTGCGTCTCAACCGCAGGTACATTCCTCTGTGGCGCAGCGGTAGTGCATTCCTCTGCCTCGCCTAGGGTCACGGGTTCGCTTCCTCAGTGCAAATATTTGAATTCATTAGTATGCATGAATACGTTAAAATAGTTACATTCTTCTGTGGCGCGGCGGTAGTGCATTCGACTGCCGTAATATGTCCTCGGAAATTATATTATTATTAAAGTATTGTTTCTTTTTACCTAATCTTAAACCGTTTTTGTGAAGAACCCTTTTTTTAATCGTTAAAAAAAAACCGAACCGAAGCGAAAACCGTTTGCCATCAGACAATTTTGACAGTCCAAGAAAAATCTAGCGTACTATAATTTATTTTAAAAAACAACAGTTCTACTAAAAAAACTCTTATACACCAAAAACAAACTATCATTTCTTTTATTTACTGTCGTCTTTGTCCATCCAAAGGTTGCCTATAAGGAATTGCTTTTAGCGATAAGGCCGCCCTTTGTACATATGATTTCTGTGATTTTTGTGTAAGTTAATTGAAATTGGCGTAGGTACAATAAGCTTCTTTCTATTTTATTCTATTCCCCCGTGTACGATGCAAAGTATCATTAACGAAATCTCAGTACTAAAAGAACAGAAGGAATTTAAGATGAGGCCTTTCTGTACGTCTCTTCATACTACGAACATTTATTGTTTCCCACGTGCCAATTTAATGTAACCAGTTGAACAACTGATACTTCTTATCTACCATCAATTCGAAGAAACATCTCAATATGATTGTGAGATGCTGCTGGTGTGTTTTAACTTAAAACCGCTACTGGGTGGTGCCATTGTGACCAAAACACCGCTTCTCAAAACATGCTAATTATAGGAATAACAAGGAAATTTATACTTTGATGTTGTCAGAATAAAGCTTTTATTCATATAATGTTGCACAGATGGTGGTTAGAGATAGCTGTGGGTAATCAACTCTCGCGTTTTGTGAAGGAAATAATAAAGATATGATATTTTAATGGACATGCTTCGAAGAAATACAAATTAGTAATCATACGAAGACACTATTTTTATAGTTTGATTCCAAAAAAATTAAAAAATGTATATCACATTCAAACATATAATAATACATATTATAAGTAGTAATATGAATAAACGAGGACTCGGGTCTTCTGATTGCAAAGGATACCTGTTTCAATAAACTATTCTATATATATTCTATATATCAGATATGATGGACTAATCTTACCTACATCTCACTGTTACAGTGATTCTTGTTGCGTGAACTCATGGTTGCAAAATATCCGTGAATGGAGGGGCAGGAGGAGTGCAGCCGAACTTTTACACTCTGCTAAAGTCAAGGTAAAATATGCAGAGCTGACTGCCAATCTTGATTAATTGAAGAGGCACCCAAATAAGAAGTGAAAAAGAAGAAGAATAGTGAACCAAAGTAAAAAAAAGTTTCACTGTTCATCTCGTGGCTCCTTCTTCAGACCATAGTTGCTAAGCCCAATCTATTGGACTCATCAAAACGAATCATATGAGCCCAAACTCGACGGGTGTACTAGTAGCCACCAAAGAGTTCTACTATCCAGCTCCTGGCTCTATCCACAGATCAGCTCTAAGACGTCAAATTATAGTATCATCTAACTACATATTCATACAAAGTTTCATTTCGTTACGACAATTAGAAATAGGTTAAACTTGACTTTCAAGATTTGTTTAAATAGTTTACTTAGTAATTACACCACTGCGTGGTGCTCTAGAAACTTTTTGCCTCGCACAATCAATATGTGTGTATGTAAAATGAGTTAAAAAGACCGAGCGTCACATTTGGTTGAGTCGCACCGTCTTGGAATTCACTATTAACAAATTCATTGATGGTCTAGAAAGGTGTTGAAATATCTGATTGGAATTAAAATTAATTACTAGTGGTGCATAAAAGGAAGAAATACTAATAGAATACACAAGTATTGTAATTACTGAAGATGGAAAGAGAGAGATGATATTTTTTTTCCTTATTCATCGCTCTATATGTACATGTCTGCACAGAGAGAAAGCGACTTCACTACTTACTTTTACTATTTCTATATTTTACTGAATAATTAGTAAATTTAAATATTATGAGTCTTCTAGGGATTTAGCATTACACCATTTCTTTTTTAAACTATCGTATTTTATGACTTTATAAAATTAAAAATATCAAATAACAATTAAATAAAAAATTTAAAAAACCTCCTACGCCAAAAAATACTTATAGTTTAAGGAGCTTTGCACATCAACAGTGAAAGAGATTAGTAAGCCGAATATTTACCGCATATAAAAATACCACATTCTATACGTAGTATTTGTATTTATAATTGTTATCATTCTCCTTAATTATCATTCTTACGCACCGATTTTAGTTGCGTAAAGTAAGATTGATAAATCCGAAAAGTACATCCACACCTTCAGTTATAAACTCATAGTAATAGTGTAAGACATTGTAACAATAATGTCCCTCATTAACTGTTACTGAATTCTGTAGCGTGGGTTCGTATTTCAAAGGACTTCTTGTATGAAAACTTACGTGTCGCCAGCAAAGGCATTCACATATCAAATTATTAATTCAAACCGACTTCATTACTCGCGCTCAATATTCCAAAGAGTCCCTTTTTACATCCCTAATGTAACTCGTATGTAAAATATGAATAACAAGACGTGTAAAGACATCTGCTATACGAAAAACGGGGGAAAGAGCAAAATTTAATATTGAATTAAGGCGTTACGTAGAAATCGAGAAAGGAGCGAAGGTGAAAATAAATCCTCATGATATATGACGGCCGAACCTTAGGGCGTTGACATTTTTCGAGGCAACATTTTCTGTTTTCCTTTAGCTATGTGCATTCTGTTTTGTGATTCCCTCTGTGATTGTATGATGTATATTTTACTTTGTTTAGTTCATTGGACAAAGCAACTCATTGATGTTGGGTAGTAACTTAAGGTAATCGCATTATAATAATCGATCTACGGCAAAGCAAAATAAAAGAAAAACAAATGTGTAAAAAATCTATTTTTATCAGGTCAGTGGTTTTCGATGCCAATAAAATTAAATATTCGCAATATCAATGTTTCTTTGATGTGATAGAAAGGCATACGAAAAGGCGGGTCACCTGATGGTAAGTTTAAAAAATCACAAGTGCGCCGCCGGCCTGTAAGGGAGTAGGGGAACGAGGGATGGGTGGAGGGAAGGGTGAAAGAGGGGGGAAAGATTAGGCCCTCCGATAACCTCACTCACTCGGAGAAAAGCAATGTAATCATTGTTTCACGGCCGGTTTTCTTTGAGGCCGTGGTATCACTCCCATCGAGCCGGCCCATACGTGCCGAAACATTGCTTTCCCACTTGTTCGTTACTTAAATGAAACCAATTAACACTATGTTAATAAACGGCAGTCTTCAAGAAAGTGGGAATACTTCCCTAGACTGAGTAGGAAAGGCTTCAAATTTAGCAGAAATCTACAAAAGCTTTACAAATTATGTATATATAGACTCACTCAAATACACCCTAACATACTTATAAAGGTTTCTCTTTAACTGCAGAGTATCTTAAGAGACATAATAAATCACTTCAAACGTAATCATCCGACGTCACGATTAGTAGACCAGGAAATTTAATATTGCAAAGATTATCACCATCACCGCCAATAATGTAATAAAGGAAACTTAATACGAATGATTGATGATCATTGCAAATTTACTGTGGATTGTTAATGTACGAAAATAGCATTAACTTTATATAAAAACAGTAATGTGTAGTTGGGCACGTTGGGCACGTTGGGCACATGGGCACCTGTAACTCAAGAGTCACAAGGTGAGAGTAGGAGAAGAGGAGAAGAGGGGGAATAGTGGGAAGAGGGGAGAGGGGAAGGACGGGAATAGGGGAGAGGGAAGGGTTAGGGCCTCCGGTAACCTCACTCACGCGGTAAAATGCAATGCAACCATTGCTTCACTGCCGCATTTCTGTGAGGCCGTGGTATCGAGCGGAGTCGAGCCGGCCCATACGTGCCGAAGCATGGCTCTCCCACGTAAGATATATTTTTATTTTATTTTATAATACATTATTTTTTAAATTTTTATTTGATAATTTTAATTTTATAAAGTCATAAAATACGATAGTTTAAAAAAGAAATGGTGTAATGCTAAATCCCTAGAAGACTCATAATATTTAAATTTACTAATTATTCAGTAAAATATAGAAATAGTAAAAGTAAGTAGTGAAGTCGCGTTCTCTCTTTTAACCTCAAAACTCCTGACAGTGGGATACAATACTTACGCACTAATTTTCATGACCTTTATGTCGACAAAAAGATTCATGAATGTGCAATATACATATACATACGAGTAATTAAATGTACGACTTCTTTATATATCACAACACAATCCATCTCCCATAGTATAGGAAAACTAAATTAGTAAAAGCTTTGGGCAGTTGTTTGCGATATGTTTGATATAAATTACATAGAATGGATGTGACACTTGTAATATTATATAAAGCTAAAAATAGGACTAAACTTATTTTTAAATGACGGATTCTATTTCTGTAGATAACCTTAACTATCTCACGGAATAATTTTATTAAATAAGAACTAAAGCAACTAAAATAAGCCCAATTAACAACCTGAGGTATAAACAGTATCTCATTAACAGCACTACGTGTTTTGAAATTCATTCATTGACAAGTAAATTCCACGTGGAAATTCGTATTTGTATCTCAAAATATACCAAAATACAATTGATGGACACACCGCCCGGTAACGCGCCTGTGTTATGAATAAGGCATAAATTGTACGAGCTTCAATTGTCCGATGGTTTTAACTGTAATATTAAAACGTTAGGACTGCAGGTGACGTGTGATTTTCGAACGAATTTGTCATGTAAGCCGTTACGGTTTGCGGGATTAGATATACACCACTAAATACGCTAAGAATATATATTTTTGTTCCTTCATGTCGTGAGCTTAGTAAATTTAGATCAAAATATTGCAATAGAGATATTTATGTGCTTTAATTTCTTTTTTATGGAATAAGAGGAAACGAGCAGACCTGATGATAAATGACTACCGCCGCCCATGGGCACCTGCAACTTAAGAGTCACAAAAGCGTTGCCGGTCTTTAAGGCGGGTGTAGAGAAAGAAGGGGAGAGGGGGGAGAGGGAGCGGGAAGCCTCAGGTAATCTCACTCGCTTGGCGAAACACAAAGCAACCATTGCTTCACTGCCGGTTTTTTGTGAGTCCGTGGTATCACTCGGTATGATAATAGTCAAAATTTGTAAAGTAGAACTGTATATTAAGACTGAGTTCCGTTAAGACGATATTAATAATGACGTAGCTGCGGAAATAAGAAGCTTTTGTTGTTTTTATAAATAATAATATCTGGGACATTATCATACAGCGCTGTCTAGACTCGTACAAAGCGCAGCTTGTAATTAGCTATAGCTACTATAGCTTTCTAGTTCACTTTTATCTACGTTATTTAATATTCGACATTTAAATGGAAAACCGATAGGTACTTCATAATAAAACAAATTGTCAGGGCATTGGAAGGCAGTGCGACTCAACTTTCATAATTCTGTGTGACAGTCGTGACTACCTGCTTTGCGTATTCTCTGGGGCATAAAGACATTATGTATTTTTATAAACATAGTTCAGGTTTATACATAGTGTATTAAAATGCATTTCCCACATAATTTTATAGCCAGCAATATAATTGACGTCATTAATATATCTAAGTGAAATACAGAAAGCTAATATTCATTAACTCTGACTTCCTTATTGTCTTGTTTACTGAAGACATTCATAAAACAAAATGTCATAAACATAACCACCAATTTTATGATTATTACTATTTGCGCGAATCGTTGGTAAGCATCGTAAAATATTTTTCTGACAGATACACCATCAATTGATTGGTTTGTATTTAAATAATTTGTGCATATAGATCAAATATTGATTGTAGAAAATACAGTTTTGCGTTATTTGGCAAATAAAGTAAAATTTTTGTGTCCGTTCTTGTTTTGCATTTTACAACTTTGATTCCTACCTCCTTTTGATTATGTTGTAACGCAGATATAGTTGATATGATTATCTGAAGCCGGATCCATAACAAGTAAATTAAATGCAATTACATAATGTTTATAGAAAATAATTTGATAACAGCGACAGTTTAAAAGTAATTAGCACAGTGCCATCGAAAATAAATTAACAAGAGTGCGATAGTAAACTTACCTTTAGGAAATGAAAACAAACAAACAAGTGTGGAAGTTACCGTAAATGTAAACTTGCTTTCGTTGTTACATCAAAACTGTTACATATCGGTGAAACCTACTTTACAGTTCCAAATAAAACCAGATAGAGTAGACTTCGGATGTGCTCATTCTGATATTGAGTAGTCTTTGCTATGGTAACTGCTTAGCATGAGATAGCTGTTGTATTTACAACAGAGGTATGACAAAATAGCATAAAACAGGCAATTTATAATCAGTTCAAATTGTTTACCTCTTACATTCACACAATTGTACCAAATGACGTCCGTCTCATTAGAAAGTAGATTAAGATGTAACAAATGACAAATTTTACTTATTCTGTTAATAAATTTGAGATTAAATAACTTAAAATGCTATTAAAATTACAAATATGTTTGTTTATTTATTTATTTTACTCTTTATTGTGCACCTTTATGTAGTAAACAATGCAAACATGTTACAAATATTTAGATGTAACAATCGGCGGTCTTATCACACACGGTGATTTTTCATACCTCAATATAGATTATTATGGCAATGTCAACAAGTAGTCTGTACCGTTGGTTACGGGCCTCGTTCGTTTCGTATGATTCAATACTAGGGTTAAGCAAATTATTATTGAACTGTTATTATTACGAGTAGCAGCACGGAGTCTAAAAACGTGAGTTAAGGACCAAAAATATAAATTAAGGAAAGTGTAAATGAAGTAGGATATGAAATGGAAATGTTTTTTTTTAATGATGACCTCATCTAGAGATTAAAATTAACTACCCTACCAAAAACTTATTTCTTTTGTTCTACTCCGGTTGCAGTTTAATGTGTGCTGTACGTAATCTCTCTCTCTCGTTGTTTCTTAATATGTTAATAAATATGCTACAGTACTTCAGAGTTTGGATTTATTTTAGTCAAAGAAACTCCACACCTTCATCTTATATTAAAAAGGTCACCACAACACTTTAGTTTGGACAGCTCAGTCCAAACAGTTTTTACAAACGTATCATGATACCAGTTGATGGTTTTTATTTTTCTTCTATTGGAGTGAAATGTAAATGGAGATATTTTTATTTAGGACTAAAAATACACCTGACATCGTGTGTGGCGACCACGGTTGTCGTAAAAGAAAAACATAAAAAGATGCGCTAAATGCTTTGAGTTAACATGTGTGTGTAAAATCACAGAACATAGTTTTGGAGAACGTACTTAATGCAGTTATGAATCCAGGGCTGTCCTAAAATAGCCTTTGTTATAACCTAAAGAGTTAGAGTAAAAAAATAATCATAATTTTTGATTTCAGTGTTATTTAAAGTGTCGTTACTATTTAGAGTAATTTATATTAATATTAGGCTATTTGATTGAAGCCAACATCGGCTACGGACTTGTCTTTATAAAGCAGAATGAATATATCTTGGAGACTTCACGTAACTTTTCCATATGACTATGTATTGATATGATAGTATATTAACCTGAGATCTTTTATAATAAGCAAAATGATTTTGAATTCACGTAATTTAGACTCTCATAAACTTGTCTTTGTGATAGATTTTTTAGAAATTATTCGTAGTTTTTTTTCAGTTGGTTAGAAGAAAAAGAAATAAATATTGATTTTTGTATAATCCAACGTTATTTACATAATCGTTTTTTATGTCGATTAAAGCACAGAATATATAAAAAAGCGTATGATAATAGGTCATAAATTTCAAATTTGAAGGTAACGTAGGTAATCATTATTCCCATCAATTGAAAACACTAAAAAAGGGTTCAAGGTTGTATTCTAAGGTGCTTTTTGGATAGCGCAGCCCTATGATTTTCACACACAGATATGTGTTGGTGTGTGTAGACTGGGTATGTTTACATATTTCTACGGTAGTATTAAGCAATTATATTGCACCCGTTGTATGGAGTATCCGAGCTGTGCTTAAACTAATAATACTTATGCAGGTGAGGATAATGAGCTCTCTCTCTCTCGTAGTTTTCGCTTAAGTGCGAATATTTTTAATTTTGAATATTTTTCACAAAGAGTCGATTCTAGGTCGCGTTACTACGTTTAAAAATAATAATCAAACTGTAATTATATTTTCGCTTGGTTGGAAATTCATTATATTATGTATAGTGTCTGCAATAGTTAAAGTTAAACTAAAAGTATTTATTATTAGCTTCAAATTCAAAAGTACAATGGGGGTTTTAATTTATTTATTGTTTTGAATGATTCGTCTAATAAACGATGCTAATTATAAAGGATTATTAAGGAAAGACTAAATGAATTAAAAATTTGTCGGTCCGCTTGTTTCAAAATGGCAAACTTTATCATCTAGAATTTAAACAATCATATCGATAAAATAGGTAATTAAAGAGTTAAGGAAAATGAAGCTATTGAATATTGTTAGGCACAAAAGATTTATGCAGGATTTAAAACGGTCTGACCAAGAACCTAGAAGGATACAAGAGGATGTGAGCAGAACTGCTAGCCTAGTGTTAGTCATTTCGTGAAGTAAAAATGGTTGGCATACGGGTGTTACGAGTATTTATTTAAAAAGAATTCAGTTAAAAGACTCAACTCAATATAAACTTAATATTTGTAATAGAACTGTTCGACTTCTATTCGTCAGTCTTCTACTCATTCCCGTAGCGTTCATCAGATGAATTAAAACTCTAAGCAGTTGGTATTGGGACTTGAATAAAATCATCCGACTTAAAATTAAATTAAATTTTTATTATATTTTATATTATAAAAATTGAATTTTATAATATATTTTATATAGTTTCGGCTAATAATTTAATGATAATATAATAAAGTGTAACTTAAATTTGGCTAGTATTTACATACCTATAATAAATTTTTATTTACTTACTTATACTGTACTAACATACTTGTAAATAAGGTAAAACTATCAAATGCAAATTCTTACCATTTGTCGGACACATCGGCAAGAATTTGCATTGACTAAGAAAATGTTTGTCAAATGTTTTTACATGTGTTGAACGTCAAGAGTAATTTTTTTTTTATTTTTCATTTATTTTACCCGTTAACTCGTTTCGATGGTAATTCTTACGTTTCGAACAGACGGAAGGACCAACATACTATCTAAGAATTACATTCATTAAATTATTTCATTAATTTATTTTTTACTTTCTAGAAAAATGGCTCGATCAAAAGAATATACATACTCGTAGAAAGGATACTTCATATTATTATTAATCATTTATTTCAGACCAAAAGTCCATAAAATGTTAGTAACAATGGTCTTAACCTATTGTTAGTAATTTAATATAAATAAATAAAACTAATTATACTTTACAGTCTACATCGCGTGCAGTCTAATCCAATGGCCCAACATTGGACTGTCCCATTTATCACAGAATACGCTCAAGATGCTGTGTGAACTGCCACGCATTCTGCGGAGGAGGGAAGCGCAACGTTTGCGTATGATGGCATGGAAACCATCAACTCTGGCCTCCGCAAACATGCCTGATGCACTACAAAAACGTGGCAGTCCATTCAACATTCTGAACGCATTGTTGTATTGAACGCGCAGGGCGCTGTATGCCCTCTGCGTATAGCCGACCCACAGAGCGCATGTGTAAAAGGACTGGCAATAGGCTCTAAAGAGAGTAATTTTAACGTCCCTTGTACACCGCGCAAATCTGCGGATCAGCATATTACATCGGACAGCCAGCGCCCTGCGCTCCCGTTCAATGTCCATGTTGTCATTGAGATCCTCGGTGACCCAGTGACCCAGGTACTTGTAATGAGAGACTCTAGTCAATGGTGTATTACAAATAGTAACTTGTGGCACATTCGAGTAACATTTGGTGCCCGCCTTAAAGACAAGTAACTCACTCTTTTTGGCATTGTACCTGAGCCCATGAGCCGCCGCATAATCTTCACACTTTCTTAGGAGCCACCTGAGACCGCTGATTGATGGACACAGCAACACCATATCATCTGCGTAACTTATATTATTAACACAAGTACCGTCAATGTGACATCCTATATGAGTGCTGCTGAGTTCATCAATCAGTCGATTGATGTACAAATTAAATAGGCGTGGTGAGGTTATCCCCCCCTGCCTCACCCCACACTCTGGCCTATACACATTAGATACTGCTCCCGCCCATTTAACACTGTTTGTCTGATTGTTGTACCAATATATAAGCAAAGAAATTACTGACCTGTCAACACTGCTTTCCTGCCTCAGCTTTTCCCAAAGTGTGTCATACTGTACCAGGTCGAATGCTTTGGACAGATCGAGGAAGCACGCATTAACTGGTGTCTTCCTAGCTGTATAGTATTGGACAGTCTGCTTGAGACAAAGAATCGCGGTTTCTGTCGATAGGCCGGGCCTAAAGCCGAATTGCGCATCATGAAATTTGATGTTATTCGCCATGTGTGTATCAAGCAGACAGTCCAACACCTTAGCTGTAATTGTAGCCAACGAAATTGGCCTGTAAATAGAAGGGTCCGCAGTATCACCAGTCCTATTTTTTATGATTGGTTCAACAATCGTTTTTATAAGATCACTCGGCAGGTACGAGTGACTCATACAGAGAGTAAAAAACATGGATAATACCCTGGGTAGGTGTACTCCAGCATATCGCAGGTGCTCGACACTTAGGTGATCATGTCCTGGAGATTTACCTCTAACCATGTTTTTTATTACATTGGCAACCTCCTTTGTGGAAAACTTTACATTATTCTCCAAGGAGATATCCCCATTGTCGGGCACCGTTGATAAGACTGATGCCCCTGGCTTTAAAAGTGGCTCAACTTTAAAGTGACTAACAAACATGTCTGCAATATCTTTAGAGTTACACAGTCCAGCCACACTCACTGGGAGACTCTGCTTGGGACTCATCTTACTGGTATTTTTCCAAAATTTTCCGAAATCCTTTGATTCATGACTTTTTGCTATTATATCTAATTTAATTTGGGATTGATTGTCACGACACCATTTCAATTTTGATTTAAAACAACTACGAGTTTCGCGCATTTTACCATAGATATTTCCCGTAGTTGGCCTACCATATAAATTCCACATCAAAAACGCAAGCCGAGCCTCACAATGAGCGCTTTTTACATGTTTATTCCATCCTATCAATGGTTTATATTTTCGCTTCTGCATAATTATAGCACTACGCTCAGCAGACTCCGTAAGAATACAAATAACTTTTTTGTACATGTCATCTAAAATGACCCTGTGTTGAGGGATCTCACATATTTTATCAGCACATTTAGAAAATTCTGAGGGAAAATTTATTTCACGCAAACCTGAGTGACATAAATTCTCATACAATTTTATCTGATTAATATCCCGTTCCCCCCATACAACATTATTCGTGTATGCATCAAAATGTACAATGTTTGGTTCAATTAATTTGAGGTTACATTCCATTTGAATAGGTAAATGATCAGACCAATAACAATCATATAACACCTGCGCACTAATTATCGTACGCCGCGCGGTTTCTGTGACGACACAGTGGTCGAGCCAGCGCTTGCACCCGTGAGCTTCACTCACATACGTATACGCGTCATTTGGTAGCAGTTCGATATCCGCGCAAGCCCAACACTGTTCCTCACAGAATTTTACTAACTCATTATAAAATAATTCATTTATATGAGCATTATAATCTCCTAACATATATACGCACTGAATATTACTACTTTCTATAATGGCATAGATTTCGCTCAAACAGTCAGTAAATTCAATTAAATTGTCACTAGAGTTGGTTGGCATGTATACCGAGAAAATAAGAATATCGCGATCTAATAGTTTCACTTTGATTGCCACAAGACGTACACTATTACACTGAACAACACTCACCGATGTAAATAAACTTTTCCGCCAAAGCAAGGCCACTCCTCCGTAAGGCCTACCCTGAAGTAGACCAGCTGAAGTGCCGATGGCTGAAGTTCCGGTATAGGCAAAATCATCGTGAATGCTTCCCAAGAAACCTAAATCATGTGGCATTAACCAAGTTTCTTGCAATGCGATTACGTCAGCTGATACACACAGCCGTCTAATACATCCCACCGACGTTTTCACACCTTTGCAATTAAAACTGACAATTTTAACAGATCTATCCATTTTTACTTGGTGTATTATTTTTATTCTGCGTCTCAACTGTGTCTTTTCTGTTTGTCCTAAAATGAATGAAACGGCGATAGGTAACTCCTTCTGGCCAAAAATCTTCAGTCATAATAATATCTTCCTTTTGCTTAGGAATATAGATCTTATAACTATCATAATCTTTAGTCAGTTTCATGTTCATTTTTTCAACATTGACATGTAAATCAGTTTTTTCTTTTATGTATGCAATTATGTCTTCTTTAGATACTTCTTTGTCTACATTGGATATATAAATGGGTATTTTAATATCTGCAGCTTTGAATTTTACTTCTGACTTTAGAATAGCCTTCCCTTTATTTCCATGAAATCTTTTCTTTTTCTGTACTAAAATCCATTCATCATTTTTATCACACGGCGGCTGCGTTTTAGTTTGCAAGGCATTGGCAAACGACTGGTGTTTTCCAATGTGTTCCGTGTTCGGGGCGACCGTATGTCTCATTCCTGTCGCTTGCTCTGACGTAGGCGCAGTCACAGCGGCCGGTAAGCGATGCGTCACCGCGCAGTCGTGCGCGCTCGCCGTGTTTACAACTGCTACGTCGGTATCTGCAGTCTTAACGTCGTTGGTTTGATTTTCTCGTCTACCCTCCGCCAAAGAAGAACTCAATAACGGACTATTTGGCATGGATAATACAGTATCGTAACTGTTTGACTTTTCAAATGGAGAAATTACAAAGCCGCCTCTTTTAGTATTTACCTGGTTAATGTATTGATTATTCGTAACAGAGGCTGCTTTAAGCACTTCCAATTCACTTCTTATACAATTCACTTGTTGTACAGTTGCATATTTCTCCTTTATTTGGTTCATCTCATTTTGCATTCGAAGCAGGTCCTTAAGCAATCTTGTAACATCAACATGATCGAAAACTACTGGAGGAAGCTTATGTAGGTCCCGCGCAACGAAAGTTGGTATCAGTTCAGGATCCGTTTCTTTTAGAAGACATATTATGTCGTCAATATCACGTGCAGTCTTCTTTTCTCGTTTTCTTCTAATATTTCGCCTCGATGTAGGCAGAGAGTCAAATAGTAAACTCTTTGCCTGCGTTATATCATCTTCGGTAAAAGCACTCGCACATATTCTACCAATACTTTCTTCGTCCATCACGTCTAACTTGTTGCAGACGAAAGAAAGTACCTCGTTTATGACCACATTACAGTTGGAACATTTCAACACTTTCGATGACACTGTCGCCATCGTTTTACGTATCTACGATAGGTATAGTCTAAAACTCGCGACAAAAGCACGTCCATTTACGATGAGCGCGCGCACAAGACGTTATGCATAGAGCACGTCATAATAAGAAATTATAAAATTACTTGTGTATTTTTCAGTGACTGAGTTGGTTATAATACTTATGGACTAGTAATGTTATTGAAAAAGGCTAATACTTGTGCTATAATTATTAATGAAAGAGACATACTACCCAACATTTCTAAAGTATCTAAATACATATTTTATTAAAACGAAGTTACATTTGAATCATTCACCCACTTTTCCCCAGGCGTGAAGTTGAATTTGTCATCAGCATTTCGCTTCGTAGCCAGATGTCGCATACCGATCCCCTTAACAACACTAATTGAGTTTTGATCCCCTAAATACGACTTAGAATATTCGCTAGATTATGTTCTTAGAAGAAAAGTTATTTTATGTGTTAGTTTAAACTGTAATTTATTTGTTTTTAAATGGATTTACTAAAAAATTCTGCAGCCTCGATATGCAGATTCGTCTTATAAACATTTGTGTGGATATGCATTTTACTTTGGTTAATATGATATACTGCAAACAGAAATGGTGAATATGATATATGGAATATTGGTTCCACTTATTAGTAGCTGGGGCAGATTGATTGATGAATAAACGAACGCACATATTATCCTTTGACTTCCATTTACGACACGATGATGACTGGCTAAATAATTGACAGGACATGCGGCTGGCACTGCTAAGGGAGGACCGCGGTCCCAATTTCCTGAATTATCAGTTTTACAATTTTTCCGAGGAAGATTTGACCACACGGTATGTAGCAAAATTTAAAAATTATTTTTGTATTTATACGGGAATTAACGCGATCACGAAAAGGTATTAAATACCTCTGAATTGCCTGTCATTTCGACCAGGTTGCACTGGCCATGATAACAGGCTTGTATTTATCCTAATTTTTACTTAATGTCTTTATCAGAAACAACATTGTAAGTATCTGTTTTTTTGTTTTTCTTGACTGTTTTATGCTGACGCTGCTGTCAGCCATTCCAAACCGGTTTGTGGTCGCAGTCGACTGATTCACAAACGTTAGTGGACGATTGGGACCGCGGTCTCAGTAGGCACTTTGCGACCCATGTCGCCTATTTCCTCAAATAAATATTAGTTTTGTTCTTATACACAGCAATTGGTCAACATTTATATTTTATACTAAAGAAATATTTTTTATGGTTACTGCTCTGCTCTTATGTACATATTAAAGAAAATTAGCAATAAAAAAGACAGTGTACAATTACAATAAAGAACATAAATTATCTATTGTGTATAAATTATCAATAAAGTGCAATGTAAAGTAAAAAAAGAAGGAAACTGAGGTGCTGGAATATATGGGTGCAACATACCTCTGCTTAGACAAAGGAGGAAGACTATACGGGCATAAGTATATGGAAAAATATTAATGAGACTTCAATCAAGATATTTTATAAAAAAAAAAACGTCCTTTTATCTGTGCCATTGCACCACCATTTCTGAACTTGGGATTGGTTTAAGATAAGACAGTTAACTGTGGTAATTGCTAAGAGAAAGGGTAAAAAAGAGGTAACATTCGGCCAAAACTTAAAGTAATTGCTTGTTTCATTTTTTATAGACTCGTTTGCAATATTGAAGTTATTGAAATTCACTGAATACGTAACTTTTTACACTGACGAGCACGTTCTGTTAAAAGTGAATTTCAAACTGAACGATACTATTGTACGTAGTTTAACTAACGCATTCGTACAGCTTCGAGTATCTGGAAGAGTTTTATTCAAACTAAAACACGAGTAAAAAATATTGTAAATAAATTCGGTGTAAACTAGCTATTGTATTCTATATTATATATATTTGAAAGTTATTCACCTAACTCTATTAGTGATTTGGACCTCTTTCTTCTTTAAATTATTCCTGTCTCTCATAACAAACAATAATTGTTTCACAACTTTGATACATATTAGATGTGTAAGTCCGGGCTTAATCGCGATAATATTTATAAGGTAGTGACCTTCTTGGTTACCCCAGTCCACACGTGACCACAATCGGTGCAATTCGATCGAAACGTCTGGTAATCAAAAAGGTACCTTATAAATATTATCGCGATTAGGTCCTGAGTTACACATCTAATATATTACAAAGAATATCATCGAATAGTTCTGATTCTCTAATTACTTGGATGACTTGAACTTGTATGACTTGAAAAATAAAATTATCCGTGAATCCGTAATTTTAGAGTAATGCTAGAGGCGTATTTAGTATTCAAATCAAATACGTCACTTATAATAATGCATTTTTTACGATACTCGTAAAATAGTTATAATTTAATTCAATTATTAAACCGGCAGCTTATGTTCCTTTACAACAGCTATTTTATTTAAATGTCATTTTCATAATATACTGTATATGTATAAACATTACGGGAGTACCTCTAGCTGCTTCTACACAATTAAATTTAATTAATACGAATAGTTCGCGAGTCGTACGCGCTAATGGTCTGAACACGTCTGTTTTCACAAAGGGATATAAATATACTGCTGCTGTTCATGTTCATGTCTAATGCTTACACGGCCAACAGAGACAGACTTAAGTATATTTAGTTTCCGTAACGGATACCTAAGTATACGATCAAGTCAAACTAATGCGTGGTCTTGAAAAGATGGACTGTCTGTCACAGATGTCCTGATGCCCAACGCGTCTATCTCAATTAACTCTTAATATTTTTAAAATGTCCGAAGACAACCTTTCTAGTACCTATATTTTATAGTACGTTTATGTCAGAAATATTAGGTCGGGGAAAAAGTTTCTTCGTATTTTATATACAAATTCAAGACTTTTTTTTCAAAGTTTAATTAATAAAACATTTAATTGTAAAACATATTATGTGTCATTTTGTTCGATAACTTGTTGCCATCTTGTAGGTAGTTAGTCTTGTAGGTAGTAGTAAAACTGATATTTTGTCTAATAATGTGTTTTACTTAAACCGACTTCATTATAATACAAACAAAATAGATGAAATGGGTAAAGAAGAACTACTTTTACAATTAAAATGAGAGAAAGATAACATTGACTTCGTACTTGTCGATTGAAATTCAAATCAGTCGTTTATCGTCAAATATATCAAAGGTAAAGCAAATCAATGAATAAATTTAGGTCCTTGTCAATTATAATATAATCAATATTATTAATTTCTCGTACCTTTGTAAACTTCAAACAATTGTCCTTACTGGGCGCTACTACTAAGTGGTTAAAATAGATTAATACATAAAAGACTTGATTGTACAGAAACATTTCCATCTTGAATTTGTTTTAACTTATTACTGTTTTTAATAGTGTTATGAGTATAAATAAATACAAGGAAAAATTATACTTCTATGCTTTGATTATATAGACAAGTATATGCTATTTGTAAAGAGCATTTTTGTTTGACGTCATGTACGTGAAAATATAAGTAAAGTATGACAGCTTCTTTATCATCATATATTCATTAATAAAAGAGTATTGACTTTTATTGCCTTTTTAAATTTTATTAGTGTAGCTTACAGCCGTTAACTTTTTTATGTTATTATTGCGTGACAGTTACTGTCAAAATCAATTAACAATCTGTTGAAAATATGTTGTAGGCAACTACGTTGTTTTTATGAAGGTAGTAAGTACTAAAAGGTTCAAGAATTCGCAAACAAATATAAGAACATAGAAGTGTGGTATTATATATTTGCGAAAGTCGCGAGTTATGCACTGCTTCTGATTAAAAAATAATGGGGAACCATTTTCATAACATATCCATATAACTACAGAATGAATTTGAAAGGTAAACATTGACGCAATGGTACTTCAAAATAAATTATTCTTTTAAACTAACAATGCTTGCGGGTTGCAATCGATCTCTTATATATATATATTATAAAACAAAATCCCCCACCGCATCTTAATGTCTGTCTGTTGGTGATAAACTCAATAACTATCAAACGGATTTTCTTACGGTTTTCACCAATAGACGGAGTGATTCATGATGAAGGTTTAGGTGTCTAATTCATTAAGGGTTTGTGTAAAATGGCTAAAATGTGACGATCATTGTTGAAGATGTCGGAAATTCAATTTATGCTTTGCTACCCGTGCGAAGCCGGGTGGGTTGCTAGTATATCATAAACTGAAGGGAAAATATCTAACTTAACTAGATTCTATGTGGAGTGAATGGTAAACTTTAGTTAAGATTTCCAAGCTCTAATGAACTCCGACTCCGCTTTACTATTCGGAAAATTTCTGCCGTGAACAAAGAAAGTTGTATCATATAAAATGTGGCCATCCGTGATACAACGCTCTACGGATTTTTTACAGCGTGCATCGTACATTGTGTCCTGTAGTAATAAATTAAGTTTTGTTTTTTTCGTAACATTTTTACTGTATCATTATCGTTGAAGGAAATCATTATTTTTTGCGAACCAGGTCACACATTTATGAATATGAAAAGTTTGTAGAAATTTCTTATTGATGATTTTTTTAAGAGTATTTTGAGACTAGCTGTTGCCTGCGACTTCATTCGCTTTGAAATTTTGGTGACACCATCCATTTTTTTGGAATGAAAAGTAACTTATGTACTATTCCAATCTATAATCTATCTCTGTGCCAAATTTCATTCAAATCCCTATAGTAGTTTTTGCGTGAAAGAGTAACAAACATCCATATATCCTCACAAACTTTGACGTTTATAATATTAATAATATAGTAGGATTTTACAACAGCTTTTAATCCCTGATGGAAGGAATGTGTTAATGGTGAAGATTTTGTCAATTAAGTTTACCGTAGTCCCAAGATTTTCAGTCCAAAGTAAAACCACTCCACCACTTCCCACGGGAGGCGTACAGAGCATAAACAGCCTTCTAAACTTTTAAAACTTTTAGAAGCTTCCGTATATATTAATGCCATATTTTAAATGTGTCAGGTCTATTTTGTATTCTACGTATCAATAGAATGTGGACTGTCATTTATAATAGGTCGGGGAAAAAGTCTTTTCGTATTTTAGAAGTATAACATTGAAGAAAAATCGTTTTGGTTGTACTGTTTGTATCTGGCTGGTTTTAATATTAATAAATATCACTGACCTCTATTATACAAGTACTGCATAATAGAGGTCAGTGATAAATATAGGTCACTAGCGGCCCGTCCCGGCTTCGCACGGGTGGAATTTTTTTTTAACATTTTAGGATAAATAAAGATAATTTTACTTATAATTATGCTAATTAAAACGTACATGACTCAATTTGTCTAAATTTTCAAAACTAAAAACAAAGACTTAAACCTTTAAACTAATTTCCATTGAACTTTTAAACTTTTGCCTTCCATGATATAATTATGTGTTTACGGGAATTAACGCGATCACGAAAAGGCATTACATACCTCTGAATTGCCTGACGTTTCGACCAGGTTGGACTGGCCGTGGTCACAGGTCGTCGGGATCGTGAGGTAGAAGGTTCTTCATCCATGCGCACATTTTCGATATTTTTAATATTTTCGTTTCGCCATGTACCGTCACATACTATACTAACAGTGTCCCTATTCTGTAAGCAAACCGATGTGTCCCTATTCTGGTATTCACCCGACTGCGTATAAAAGCGAGGTGGCATGTTTTTTATCACTGGATTATCGCTTCATGTATAACTCTTAAGTAAAATTGAAGTTCCGTGGAAACTCAATCCATTGATAGTACTCGCTTCGAGTGCATGTTCTGCAATCGCTTATTTGCTAATCTGTCGGTTCTTCACAGCCAGTCAGCCTGTGACCACAGCTAGTGCAACCTGGTCGAAACGCCAGGCAATTCAGAGGTATGTTTTTACATACCTCTGAATTGCCTGGCGTTTCGACCGACACGACCGACGCGATCACGAAAAGGTATTCCATTGAAATTAATTAAAATTATATTTTTTTTTAAACGTTTAGAAAAGCACTCTTTCCTTAGGTCGATGCCAACCATCGAGAAAGTTTGTCCCTGGGATTTACTTATTGTAAGGGTAAACGATATCTTTACTGGAAACTGTAACCTTTTAAAAGATATAGGCAAATCCGTTGGTATCATCGGGATCCGCGGAATGTGAGCGGCCGTGGGGCCCGTGATGATAGTTGTTACAATCACATTGTCTCTTAACTCCTTTATCAAAAGTCTTGTACCATTACGTCCATTACACATACTGGGAGCACCTACTTTTAATTTTAGTTCGTGGGGTGGCAAGCTGGTATGATTGAGGGAATTTAAAAATTCTTGTGGGTGCACTGTATCTTCAATGTTGCACACAGTGTCAACAGATTTGTAAAATTTAAAATCACAATTTTCCATAATCATATTGTTTATCTCCTTTACTAGTCGTTTCTTGGTGACAAAAACGCTCTCGAACAGAGCCAATGGAAATTTCTTTCTGTAAGATTTTCGATGTCGGGATAGATTGCATCTATAAAAATTTAACTGTAAACAGTTTGAGCCTATTCATTACCCAACAATATTTGGGAACTGTTTGCAATTGGAGTGGGTAATTTTCCGTCTCCTAATTTAAGTATTATTTGTGACAAATTGCCACCGTGGTTATTACTTATTTTTAATTTCGTAATATCTTTTGAATGGAATGTCCGATTTAAATAATTCAAAAAGTAATCAACAGGTATTGAAACAGTCTTAAATTCGAAATAATTTATTTGGATAAGAATTAATACAAAGGTATGAATAACATGGTCTGATTTTGATCGGCATTCCTATCAACTTTTAAAATTTAAAAAAGTAGTTGTAGTGACATAACTACAATTTTGTTTTTTGTAGATATTAATATATTCTATAATATTGTAGAACATTTTTTTGTTCTATCATCAATACTTTTCGCAGCGCATGCGATGAAAGACATTTTATGGTTAATTTTTTACACCTTGGGTTGGTTTTATTAGGGATTTCTAAGGATCTCTAATTTTTTCTAGTAATAAAAATAGCCTATGTTACTCAGTGATAATGTAGCTTTCTAACGGCAAAAGAATTTTTGAAATCTGTCCATTAGTTTTTACGTTTATTAGTTACATACAAAAATACAAACCTTTCCTCTTTATAATATTATTATTATTAGTATTAGTATTAGCATAGATTAAGAAAAAAAAAGTAAAAACACTTTCCCGCCATTTTTCAATTGTTTTTTGAGAGATTCAATTCAAGATTTCAAGAAATTCGATACATTTTGAGTTTTATTACAAAAAAGGGAAAATGTGACTTAAGCCGCGAAAGAATCTGTGATGTTTGTGGATCTAACACAGTGTCAGTAAAAGTACCACAAAGTTGGTTCAAGCATTTTCAGTCCGGGAATTTTTTGGCATATTAGTAGTTATGATATAGTTATATATTCTCTACTGAAACGTAATGAAACCGAAATATTTTTGAAAAGATTGATCACTGGTGATGAAAAGTGGATCACTTACACAAGAACGTGCGAAAAGATCATTGTCAAAGGGTAGTCAAGCTCCACAGACTGTAGTCAAATCTGGATTAACACGCAATAAGGTGATGCTATGTGTATGGTAGGATTTGTAGGGCATTGTTCATTATGAGCTTTTACCGCTGCAAAACTATCGATTCGGATCTCTACTGCCAAATTAAGAGAAAACGGCTGGAATTGATGAACAAAGAAGGAGTGGTCTTATAACGCCAGATCCCACACATGTTTGGCCACTCAGCAAAAATTGAGAGAGCTTGGTTGGGAAGTGAGACTCTCAGATTTTCACCTGTTTCGGTCTTTTCAGAAAACTTTGCGTAGTGTTAGGTTAACATTAAGAGAGGACTGAGAGAAAACTACTAGTCGGGATTATGTCACTACCTACAAGATAGCAACAAGTTTTCGAACAAAATGGTACATATATATATATTATAATTAAATGTAATTAAACTTCGAAAAAAAAATCTTGAATTTGTACATAAAATACGAAGAAACTTTTCCCCTACCTTATATGTATCATAAATGTATCTTCATTTAAACTGTAACTATATGTTGACAACTGTTGATACAAAGATATGAATCATAATGTAACAGTGTTAATTGTATGAATTTTGATTAGTTATATACCTGTTGATATTAACGGAAATTTTTGATAATAACTTATTCATGCAGTAAATGCGTTATGTCACGTTGAATGCAGATAGAATTGCAATCCACACTTTACGATCTAAAACTGATATGATGTTATTAGTTATTCGATTACTAAATATTAATTACATATTTATATTTAGTAATCGTAAATTGTGGTACATAGTAGGACTAAGGTTAGACTTAATAGCTTTAAGGTCCCATGTTTATTTGTGTATATCGTGGGAATTTAAAGTTTTTAGGGAAAGGAAAACACGAGCGTTAAATAATTTCTTATTTATCTTATTATTATTACTAGCTGTTGCCCGCGACTTTGTTCATGTGAAAATTTTGGTATGGAAATCTATCTCACGGGAAAAATGTTCATTTTGCCGGGATAAAAAGTAGTGTCAAATTTCATCCAGATCCGTTCAACCGTTCCTCATAAACTTTCGCCAAAAATATTTAAAAATTTTCGTAATATAGTAATATTATTAATATTATAAATATTTTCAAGTTTAAGTTTTTATCATATACCTATCTAAAAAATTTCTTTATCTTACTCATAATATGCGTAAGATTTTTAGACATATGATAAAAAACCTTAAACTTGACAAAAATCTATCTTCAGTTACCTCGACGAGGAATATTACTTTACTAAAATATTTATTTTCTCCACCGATCTATTTTATACGAAATCTCTGTTACGAAGACCCAAGGTTCAGATTATTTTTGACAGAATCTCTTAACATTCGGCTAAGGGATTCGATGAAAGCACACTAAATCCTCTCGGGATGATGGGTTTAATTCTCAAGTAATCTTATATTATATCGATAGTTTTCACGTATAAAAACTCTATTTTTGCGAACTACGAGTAACTGTTGACTTCTGTGCACTTTGTTATGATTATTTTACTTACTTAAGAAAAAGATAATTTAAAAACTGTTTTTTATAAATCGAAATTAATTTCAATAACTGCTAATATCTTCAATCCTGTTAGAAAAATCTTACTCAGTAGTTAAATTCCATCCTCTGAAGCAACAAATCTTTAATAATCAGATTTTTAAAGTTAGCTATTAAGAAATTTCAATATCTTTTTTTTTATTATTGCACGTCAGAATGACCTCAAACCGCCTGATGGAAAGCTAGAGTAAGGTCCAAAAACTGAGGACCATCATTATAGACTGGCCTGTTGGCCTAGTGGTTAGTGACCCTGACTGCTATGCCAGAGGTCGTGGGTTCGATTCCCACCCGAGTCTGGGTGTTCTTTGTGTCCGTTGTTTGTATGTATGTGAAGCCCCCTGCGACACAGGAGTAATTCCTAATGCGGGAGTTGTCTTTAAAAAAAAAAAAAAATGATACGGATGATACTAAATTGGTCGCCCTCAGTTTGACGGCCTCGAGAGATGCTTTTTCACGCCCCGCTCAAAGGACCCGGGATTATATGACGAAGGGAACACGAGTGATGGTAATGCATTCCACATTTTAATGGTGCGGCAAAGAAAGCAGGTGCTGGACCGCTTGGTTCTAGTTGGGTTTGTTTGCACTGTAAGGGAGTGACACCTCAGCCCGCCACGTGTTGTTATCTTTAGAAATACTGATATTACTTCAAACTAAGCTAATAAAGTTCGTTATGCAAATGTCTGAAACCTTAAAAAAATATGAATTTTTCATTAATATAATGTTGAATTTCATTTATTCCACTAAAACCTTGTTTATTTACATGGCCTGTAATATTAAAAATCATATGAAAATTGTTATTTTCCCTGCTCCCTTCACAAACTAGTAAACAAACCTATCTCCACAACTCCCATCTCCACAAGCAAAGGCGTGTACATACATGAATATGAGTGTAGTGAGGCCGTCGATAGCATCCCACAATTCATGAATGCGGTTTTTCTGCGAAGAATTTAAGGCGGGACACTGATTACACGTCTTTGTGATTACAGGTCTATGTGATTTTTTTTACCTAGTTTTTTAAGTAACTAAAACTATGAATGGAAGTTATTGCGAAAGTTGAACCGGTCAATTGCGAGTTGTACTCGCGTGGAGAGGGTAACGTATGATGAATTTATCAATTTTTTTTTAGCCAACGAGCAGACGGGTCACCTGATGGTAAGTGACTACCGCCGCCCATGGGCACCTGTAACTCTATTATTCATCGTTTTGATTGTAATAAATTATACATAAATACACTTCTTATAGGTTTTCCAGTAATTTATAAGTAAGGAACTATTTTCTGTATTTTATTTTAAATTAAGGCTTAGTAGTTTCGATGATAAGGGAAGGGGGGGGGGGGGAATGTCAATTTTCTTCTTCATCTTATTTCAAATAACTTTAATAACTTTAAAATTATATTAAAAACATCCGAGTCATTCGATATGTCGTCACATGGCACAGTCAACATTTTTTTTTCTATGTTGGCCCCTAAAAGGGATCTCCATATTCAACATGCATGTATTTATATTACACATCTATGTTTGGGTCACAGGAATTGATATGTGTACCAAATTTCAACTTAATCGGTGCAGTAGATTCGGAGTAAATTGGCTCTAACTTTAGTTAGTCTATAAGGGTTCCGTTTTTCATTTAGACGTATGGCACCTTAAAATCATCTTGCAGGGCTGAAATTATTATTCCACCACATGTCAAGTAAAGTTTATGACATTAATTCTAATGTACAGTCGACAAATTTTATCATGGGCAACTTGCATTACTTTCAAAATGGTCAAGAAGAGTAAAAATGTCCACATGACTTTTTTGGGATGCAAACATTTTTCATCTGATTTTGAATTTAAATACTGTATATTTATTGCCCTGGAATGAACTGCCTGCGTCTATTTTTCGTGTCAAATATAGTCCTGGAACATTCAAGACTAGAGTGAATAGGTTTCTTTTGGATAGTCGTGTACCATCATCGTCTCATCGATATTTTCCATGCGGTCAAATAAAAGACAAACGCCTATTCCAATTATCCATAAAAAAGACACTGGCAAATTAACGGGACATTTTTATTCTGACCTCAGTTCTATTTTTAAATATTTTTAAAAGATCGTTAATCCACTAGCCATGCCAATCCTGTTAAAAGCTTCTTTAGGCCGCTTTAGTAGGATAAAAATACAATCATTTGATTTATAAGACAAGATTGCCAAGAAAATTATCAACAGATCCCTTGCCAAAAATCTTGGGACATTCAATTATGAAGTCGTATGATGAATGGCCATCCTACTTCGGTGAGGGTGTCTCGCATGCAACCTCGTATGGATCGTTGCCCACTGTCATGATCTGCAGTACTAGTTAATTACGATCTAAAGGATTCGCCTTGATAGCAAAAATATGTTTAAACGTAAATAGTTTGGGTTTTGATAAGTTTTAGTGTTGTACTGTAGAATAATCATAATTAATAGTATGATATTCTGGGACTTGCACTCTGGGATCCAGAATACAGATGAACTACGTATTTAGATCCTTTTTTTGGTAAGTACTGTACTACTGCACTATGTTGTGCACTCGCAAGGCTTTATCGAGAGAACTTTCTCACGGGATTGTGGTGTATCTTACGGAGATCATAAATAAAATTCTGGTATCTGGAAATAATTAATATGTTTTGGCACAGAGAAGTATTATACAATACTAGAAGCACTTTATATCTTGAAACGAGTTGCCGATCAACCAGTGCAGTCGAACTCTAGAATTCAGAGAAACAAACAAAGAATAGATAACAAATTCGTAAACCTTCTTACGTACCACTAAATATAATATTCATATCACAAAGTTTAATATGCTACCGTACAATACTGATACTAATATTTTTATATTGTATGTCTATACCAGTTAACTGTTGGTAACGCCGATTGATATGATTGAGCATCACTATATAGATATAGTGATGCTCAATCAGTCATATACATATAACATCACACTATGACCCATAGAGGCGAAAAAAAAGTACTAGTAACATATAAGGTGCAAATTTTTTTAAACTATTTAACTTTTTTTTTTAAAATACCCGTTAGCCTAAAAACTTATTTTGATTTGGAGCTGATACCCGGACTTCATTCAAGTGGAAATCTATCTCACCGTACCGGGAACCGTATATTTTGCCAAGATAAAAAGTCTGTGCTATTCCAGGCTGTAATCTATCTCTATGTCAAATTTAATCCATATTCGTTCACCCGTTTTGCGTGAAAGAGTAACAAACATACATCCATCCACTAATCTTTACAAACTTTCACCTTTATAATAAAAGTAAGATTTAATAGTGTAATAAATTTTAATTTTTCGTGAGTATAAACGTATATTTTGTTAATCTATTCGATCGAAGAGCTCGATCTATACTTATACCATTATTCCATATTTAAAATATAATTCAAAGTAATCCAAAAACAAAAATTTCGTTAAATTTTGGTGGCACACAATTACGTAGCCACAAAAGGAATGGGTGTATTAAAGCCGGTGTTCACGATTCAAGGGATGTAGCCAACGTCTCACGGACCGTTGCACACCGCCACGATGCACCGCACAATCCTAGTTTATTGCAGACTATCGTACATAAGATTCATCCCACTGGTTGGTTAACTGCTTTGTACTTGGAATTGTCTTGGAATTTCGGATAGACGAAAATGGCATTATATTTTTCAAATGGACAGTGATATAATATTGTTTAAAGATATTTGACAAGCACGTAGTAGTATAAGTAGTTGTTCTTTTGTTATTGCTCAAGTTCGTGTTACGCATAAACTCAATACACTTTCTTCTAGTATACCTATAAATTTACTTAGGATGAATCAATATATTACCAGTTCAGTATTAAGTACTTATTTATTAAGTTATTGTGTAAGTATGTGTAATTTGCAACAATATTTTTTTTAGGGTTACACCTTTACTAATATTGCCATGGATGCTTATCAAACGTCAAAGATCTTTTTTCCCTGTTTGCGTGCAACTCCTAGTAATTTTGCTGTAATGTAAAACAGAATGAAAATTTCGGTAAAATAAACATTAAAAATAAAATTTAAAGCAATGACAGTATACCATTTTCCACAGGCATTCAAACTCTGCGATAGCGAACATTTTGTAGACAAAATTAATTCAATTACAAAATATACTCTCGAATTCGTTTTCTCGAATCGAAATAATAAGCCTTATTATTATTTTCTGTGTTAATTTCACACTTTTTTGGTTCCCCAGATATTTATGGACGACAGGGACGGCCCCTAGGACTTTGCTGTACCTATATATTTATACGTAGGTATACAAACGACCGAGGGGAGGCTAAGCTGATTCGCACCACAATCGGATTGTGTTTTTACTTTTTATTTCTAAGTTGTTGTGTTAATCTTTTGTTTTTCTAAAACTCACTGCTTTTTATACCTAGAGTGCTTAATACCGAAAAATGATTTAAATTGTAGTCTGCTGACCCAATTATGGCTTAGACCTAGCTTAGACCTGGAACTTTCAAATGTTTTAAAATGGTGAAAAAAAGTCTATATTTTTATTTTAAAAACTTAGCTGCACACGATACATGCCTTGCAAATAATGAGCGCTTTTACCACAGCCTGTCAATGCATAGTTTAAAATTTACCTATATAAATATTTTATACTAGCAGTTCTCCCGCGGCTTCGCCCACTTGTATATATTTACTTTAATTAAGTATACTTTAATTTTATTTATTTGTATTGATGTATTACATTAGCATGTTCATAATATGAATTTAGCTGTACTCTGTAGATTGAAACATAAAATCACCACACTCACACACATCCTCACACAACCTCACACACGCAAATACACACATAAAAAAAAACTTTCGAAGTTTTATCTATCGAGAAATAAGCCTCATATAATCACTAAACAAGCTAGTGTAGTAATTCTGTTCTGTGCGTTTAAAAACTTTCTTTGTTTAGAGGGTTTCAAGATTTTTTTTTTTTAAAACGCCAATGCTACATTTTTAAATAGAAAATAATGACATTGTTATAGTCGCACAGTTGAAATTAAACTTTTAGAATCAGGAAAACTGCTGACCGAAAGCGTTGACATCCCAGAATAAACCTACCTTATTTAGAATAGCAGTCCTCTTTAGGCACAACGGTTTTCCGTTACCAGTTTCCTTTGCAACGTTTAAATATCAAAGAGTCTCTCCGACCTCCACCGAGGCAGGTCGGTCGCTGTGACTCGAGAGTTCATTTAATTATCTAAATACGTGGGTAGTTTCACAAATTCCAATTCCAAAATTGAACTGTCAGTGTCCAGCTATTTTAACCACCTAAAAAAGTTTCAACAATGCCAACAAATCGGGGCAACTGTCAATAACAATAGCTACACTTTGTCTTGGTACGTGTGCAATCCGAAATCGCCTTTGGCATTCTGTTGGCCAAACGACCTGTGAAGGCATGCTGTTCACGTACGACAGTCCCGCCCCGCGGTCTAGACCGTGCTGACTGTAATTTGGAGGGTAGCTGATGTGATATCAATAATTTTTAACGTTGAATAATCTGTAGGGAATATTATGTTGATTTTTTGCATTAAAGAGTATACGTTATTGGTTTTTTTCCTTTTATGTATGTTTTTTTTACTCTTTAGTCGAGATTATGCGGTTAATTTTAAATCTAATTTTAATTCTAAATCTACTTAAAAAAAAAGGAGGAGGTTCCATGTTCGGCTGCGGTTGTTTTTTTATGTAATGTTCACCGATATCTCCGTCATCTATTTACCGATTTCAAAAATTCTTATTCTGTTTGAAAGGGTATGCTTCCTAGTAGATAATGGTATCTGAGGGAAAACGAGGGATACCCTCAGAAATTATCAACAGATGCAGTGTGTTTGTTGATTTGAAACTGACTTAAAAAACGGAGTAAGTTCTACGTTCGGCAGTTTGTATCTTTTTTTTACAACTTATACAATCAAATGCAGCAAGTTGCTAGACAAACTAAAAACTTACCACTTTATTTAAATAAAGTATTGGGCTTATTAAAGTAAGGAACGAATATAATTAACAATATATTAATCTAACGAACTGCAGTTCGGTAATTTACCTTACAGTAATTAATGTTCTAAATACTATGTCTACTCAGTAGGTACTTACGTACTTTACACTAAGACAAATAGAAAAATAAACAGTTTAAAAAAAAATAAACCGACTTCAAAAAACGCACTGAAAAGTGAAAAATAATTGATTTCAAACTTAATTGAAAAGACATAAATATACTTGACATAAATTGACACTTAAAATAATAGGAGACATTATAAAGGCGTAACTATTAGTCTGTTTCAAGTCGGTGCCCTCTTTCAAACATAATCCTCAACAATTAATTATTTTTAGTTGGTTTTCATGTCGGGGTAGTGACCCCGACATGGAAACTAACGCATTAATGCATTCATTAAAGTCATTTGATGGATTTACTATTTTTAATCCCATCCTCCCATGTCATATTCTGTTCGTCCATTTACATTTTTTTCAACTTGCGAAATCAATATAATTTCTTTTGTCATTTGTCTAGTGCATGCCCACGGTCGGCGTTCTATGTTCTTGTTTACGTTCTTTGTTGGAAAGAAAAAAAAATCTGAGTAAACATGGTTTGTCAAAAACTCCTGAACAAAATCTTTACTAACTATCATTTGCCAAGAAGTTATACTTCGACCCGTGTTTCTAAGTATCATGGACCTCTTTCCTCATGAATGATTGGGGTGCACAAATTTTGTAAAATTCTTTAGATCACGTTCTAACCGTTTTGAATGTTGTTTCCTTATATTACCTATTGCCCAATTCGAAATAGTGCCAGAAAATCATGTGATAATAATAACTGTTACTCACGATCAATTTATTCCAATGTTTATATTTATAAACGAGCATATGTTTTGGGCGGAACCCTAATTCTTTTTCCTTTTCCAAAATAAAAGTAGCCTAGGTTACTCCTTATAACACCAGCTTCGGTCCATCCGTTCCGGATATTAGCCGGAATAAACAGACCGACATGCAGACAAAAATTAAAAAGAAAACTGATTTTTAGGCATAGCTATCGTGCAAATAACTGTAAGAGCTTAAAAAAAGCTATTTTTTGTCATTCCAATCAGACACTCAATTTTATATATTTGTATTGATTTTGTTACTTTTATAAAATACGGATATGATACGATTCCTGCGTCTAGAACAACTTTAGAATTAATTGTACTATAAACTATGGTACAATATCAGCAGTCACTTTCTTTTATGTAAAAATATACCCAAACAACATAAAAACATAAAAAACTCAGATTACTGAAGTTATGATGTATTTGGTGTATGTAATTTATGTAATATTAGCAACTTATTAAATTACTTGGTACCATGACGTTAAAGCATTAATGAATGCCACTAAACTATCGGTGCTTAAGTAGCATTCATGTTTGTTATGTACCGATGAATTTGAAATTCAATCCAAGAAAGTAAAATGGTTCTCAATCCTGATATTCCAAATTTATAAAAAGCAATCAGAAATAATTTCATGTTTAAATTCATTGCGTTTAAACGGCCGAGGGGTGTAGTGACGGGCAGTGACAGGCTCGCCAGCGATAAGTCCACGATGACATGGCACGCGCTTTCGTGCAGGAACAGAATATATAATTATTTCATATTGATTACGGGCTTATGGTGTAAGTGCTCTTTGCGAATATAAGGTAAGACATTGTTTCAGTAACAGAAATACATAAAATTAGTGGAAAGTTTTAAAGTGTTACACGTTGGGGGTCGTGTTAGCGTATGCTTGAGAAATATTTTTTTAAATACGTAAAAATGTTATAATAATATAATAATAATTTGAGACACCTCACACACGGCCATGTGATCCCAAATTAGGCAGAGTCTGTACCAGGGTAACCAGACAGATATTAGTAAATATATGCATATTATAGAAAAATTACACCCAGATACAGAACAAACCATCGTACTTACTCATCACACAATTATTTGTTCTGTGTGGGAATCAACCTCTGGTTTAGCAGACAGTAATACTTAATACCAACAGACATATCAAATTAGAAAAAAAAATCTTAAAACGTTTAATAACTTTCTCAGAGTCAAAATGTCGTACATAATTAAATAATAATGAGAAATGAAACATTTCAATAATAATCAGATTTTAGAAAAGTACGATTCAATGATTTTAAATCATGACTACCCTTTGGGTTAAAATTTTCTTATAGGATCGGAGTTTTTAAATGAAAAAGTCATTGTGGCGGAGTCATGTGTATAGCGGATTGAGAACCTTATACTTTTTGCAAGTCGGTACAAAATGTATTGATAACTACCTGACCCGACAGACGTGGTCGTGTCTTAACTATGAATATTGACTCATAGTTATGTCAAAAGCGCTAAGGTTACATTAGAAAAGTTAATATGGTCGTTAAGTTTTCTTAATTTCTTTTAAATTTTCCGCGTAACTTTCTTATTTTTTTCTTTCATAAGAACCTTCTCCTGACAAAAAAAAGAATTACCGAAATCGGACCAGCCGTTCACGCGTGATGCCGTGACCAAGAGAAATAGGGATTCATTTATATATATGTATAGATGACACTTGACACAATTGACTTTCTTTTAAAAGATTTTCAGTAATATGCCTAGCACATAATCAATTACTTCTTTTATTATAACACATTAGTGACATTTAAATAGCTTTTTCCTATATAAAATAGATTTCGTCAATCAATCTATCCCTCGAGGACTGTCCTTTTTTCGGGATGAAATAGCTTTCAGGGAGGGGCTTTCAGCTTATCAGGGATACAGAAAAGGATATTGGGTAGCCCCAATGTCCTTTTCTGTATCCCTGATAATGTGTGTGCAAAATGTCAGGATAATCGGTTAAGTAGTTAAGTTGTGAAAGCTTAGCAAACAAATAAACAAACGTATATTTAAAAAAAAATAAAGGTATACCGTTACATCCAGGATATGGTGATTATCTGCCGTTCTATACTCGCCGAGAATACAGGCGTACCCTAAAATTCGGAAGGACATGATACTGGCTCAACTTTTATCGTTGCGTTCGTTGTGACGTTGTATGACGTCCCGGCAGTGTTTAAATTATAAACATTGCAGTAACCTTACATAATTTGTGTACTAAGGCTGATAGAAAAAGAGCCTCTTATTTTCCAAGCCCCAGAAGTTTATGGTACAGAAGGTTTCTGCTGGATAGGTACGAGGCTGGTTCACTACCTCCACCGTACAGAATATATAAAATAAATAAAAGAGCCTGTAAACAAAGCGGTTATATTTAAACTGAACAGATTATATGCAAGTTTACAACAAACTTTCAACTTGTATGCAAGGCGGAAGCTTATTTTCTTTGTAATTTAAAATTTTCCAACTGCACGTGCTAGGTGTTCTAACTTTGTTCTACGCTTGTGCCTTTAATAACTTGCTTTGAACAAATATACAGTAATATTTGTTATTTACACAACTTTGTTATAATTTTGCTCTAAAGTTACGTAAGTAGCTTATGTTGGAGACGGTTTTAACTCCAGTTTTAGAGAATTTTCGAATTATTTACTGAAAAGAATACACATACTCTTGGTAATAAACGGTCTCCGCAATCAAAGGGTGCTTGCCACATATATAATAAATAACCTGTTAAATCCTAAACAACTCTTAGTGTTTAACACCATACTATTTCATCAAGAATTCCTAAGTCAAGTCAAAACAGGTGGGACTCATAAATAAGAACCATAAATAATAATCATCAAGTGAAAAAGTGGCTTTTCATCATCTGCAACTATTACTACTAATCCCCTAGAAGTCGAAATTCAAAACTAATTAATTAAAGTATTTATAGCAATAAAGCTTCATCAAAGGTAAAGAAAAAAACTGTTTCAAGAATTTATTATTGATAATACTTAACCAAAAAAAAGAAAATCAGTTAACAAACACTAACAGTAAAAGGTACCAAACTGTCTTTATATCTTCATATTTAGATATATTATTATTTCATTGACTACTTCACAGAAACTATTTATGATATTGTACATTGGCATATGGCATATTGTTGTGCTCAATTTACGTACTTCTAATTAAAAAATCTGGACAAGTGCGAGTCTGACTCGCGCACCGAGGGTTCCGTAAGCTAACAACCTTGTATGTAGATAGTACGTTCATCTCGGGAATCAATTCTCGAACATTTTTGCTCATTCTTTCCGAAAAACAAACTAAGCTTTGCAGTTCTAAAAATACTCTCCCATACATTGATTTACGAAAAAGTCAACTTTCATACCGCAAAATATAAGTTTGTAATCACAAAAACATTTTTTTAATGTAATATAACAACAAGCTAACGACTTTCGGATTTTATCCTTTACTTGTGTTGTCAGACCAAATCAATATCAAATTTCATGATTCTCGATCAATCGGAAGTACCCTATAAGTTTTGATTGATTTGATGTTTAAATTTATTTAAACTAAGGCTTAATGGCCGTATCCTTTGATTGCTTGATTTTTTTACAGCTTCAAGGGATCGCTGACATAAGTATTATTATTAATTTCAACTTGATGCGTCCACGGGTTCCTGAGAAAGATTTAAGGAATGATGGTGTTATTTTTGGCAAATAATTGTTTCTGATTACTCGTTTCACATTAAGAAATTTTGAATCAAAACTTGACATACTTATTAAAAATTAAAATCAAAACTCAGCATAATTAACGAGTATTTTATAGTTTCGACTGATTTTGGTTCATATAGTTTGCAAGTTAAGAGTTAGTTTTCTGTCCCTTGAGAACAGTAATTTTTTTCTGGATAACAGGTACCATGACGTTTACTGTACCTGTTTTCTGGCAACATGTATGCAAATTTTCATGCTCAGTTGAGTAGTTACGCCGTAAAAACGTAACAAAGAAACGAATTCACCTTTGCATTTAAAATTTTAGCTAACATTGTAACTAATTTGGCTGAAGATTTGCAAATATATCGTACGTACAATATAAAATAATATGATAAATTCGAAAATAATAATTCGAAAATATCGATTCAAATTGTACGGAATTGAAAACCAATAAACAAATATAATAAAGTGTCTCTTACAATCCATTTGCAAGCATGAACCGAATAAAAAATCTCTTTAAAATCGCGCTTAAAAAATTGAGAGCACGGATTTTAAACGGGAATCAGAGTAAATCCTCTCCATAAATAACCGTTAGTGAAGTCATCAAAAGGGTAGCTCTGCTCAGGGCGAACCATGTCATGTGAACCTACCATCAATCTTGAGTCACTCGCTCGCTGCACGCATAGCGTAACAAAGGGTCCGAGTTTAGTGGTTATAAAACAGCGAATTTAATACGGCTACTAAAATGTGTCCAAAATAACAATTGCTCACACACGACTCGTGTAAAACTTAACGAGCATTTCACGTGGATTTTTGACACGGAAAACTGGCGATTTAAAGTTATATTAGACTGGTGTTCAATTTTCTATTTACGATTTGTGTGGTAATTGGTTAAAAGATTTTTCAAAACTTAAGTTTGGTCTTAAATTTTTATCTTACCCCACAGGTGCATTGTTATATTACTAGTACAGTATTATGTTACCTGTGGTTATACATATTATATATTGTATTTGTTATTATAAATAACTTACTGTTTCTTGTTATTATTATTATTATAAGGATATTTCAGTTTGAACTGAAAGAGGAATTCAAAATTTAATTTAAAGTAATGATGATTTTTTTCTTTTAAATTACATTTTAAGCTTACCGCTCCACTTATCGCCACGCTCTGCACTATACGCTGTCTACCTTCAAGGGCTCGAAACGGCTTTGTCTCGCGTCTAGACTCGTAATCCATTATTACAGACGCCTTCAAGCCAGGAAGTAGGGACGCGATACTTCTATACGACACTTAGCATATTTAGAGTACTGATAAATGTTTGCATATTTATCCTTCGTTATCGTTTAGACGTGAATGGAATTGTTGCATTTTTCTTTGAGTGAAAAAATAATTTAAAGCCTTGGCTTTTGGGGTTCTTGACAAGAAAAGGGCCCGGATCGGGGTACGCTGGTAAAAACAACTCTCTGAAACATTTCTTCTACAAGCGATGCTTTTTATTCGGAATTAACATTTTGTAATAGGTACCATCAACACATTAATAAAAAAAAAATGTGACTAAAGAATGTCTGTATCAATTTGGTCTCTTATGATATACTCGTATTTCTACATCGTGCAGTAATTATAGGTACTATTACTTATATATAATGTTACAGAAAGGAACCTGTATAATCGAATCCTATTATATTTTTTTCTCTAAAGAAGAAAAGTGGGTTAAAAATACTAATTTGAAAATGAAACACTAAATATAATAATACCTATAACGCATCATTTGGATGTTGCTGGTCAGTCTCAATATCATGGTCTCAGTGTCACATACAATACAGAATGACTCCAATTGGTGTCCTATCAACATTGGTGAAATTTCTGTAATTTTGTCTCTTGTAATCCTTCTAAAATCACATATCTTTCTTCTTTCAATTTACCTTGTACCTACATGTATAAAATTATATTGTAAATTGTATACCCAAACCTGAACTAGATAACGTGACGAGGCGGATAAACTCGATGAAAGAAAAGAATAAAATGTAGTACTAAAGCGGCCCTTGGTAATAGCCATGAGCTTAGGGCCTCAAACACGATAATAGTAACTTATGTTAAACGTAATTACTGGTTACCTTTCCTTTTATAGTACAGTAACTTTGAACTTAATAAACTACTAAATATACTATGACATTAGATGATTTCTTTGAGAAAGTAAATCTGTTAGAAGTAAAACAACTAAGAAACGATAACTTCATATAATATATTATCTGTGGTAATATTGGTTATAACACAACATTACATACCTATTATAATAATAATAGTTTGAAAGCTTGTATCTACTTCAACCATTTCTGATCTTTTGTAGCGCACTCTTGCTTCAGTTCACTGTTCAGACGCTTATGGCTTCGAGAAACCTCCCAATCTTATGAGCAGTGTATGTTTGGATTTCCTGCGGTTGCATGATGTACCGATATATCGATGATACTGCGGCATTGTAATAGTGGGCCACAAGAGCATAGAATATGCATTGCAGTTTGCAGTATCCGGTAAGGATCCAAGTTACTGTACAGTTTTTGTATCTTTTGAGCACTAAAAGTTTTTTTAATACTTGTTACCATGAGTAATGTTACCATCACAAAAAAAGAAATAAAATCAGATGTATGAAAATGGCCCGGTACCGTATTCTCAAGTAAGGTTCAAGCTCTGTATATCTAATATAGGTAAAGGTTTCATGTCACAATTCTATAAAGTAACGATTACCAAACGACATCTATAAAAATCTTTTTTTTTAAAACAACTTTGAATAAAATTTTGAAAAATATATGAAAACACCTTGCAGCCACCAAAGATATATTATGTATTCAAGCACAGCATGTAAATGTAGCTTGGTTGTTTGCAGCAAGCAATAAGGAACTTGAAACTAAGTGTTTAACATCAATTCAACTGAATATGAAATCACTTTGAGACGTAAACATTTTCTTCTGATCAAGGATGTTGATAAACTGACAGAAAGATAGACGGACAAGAAAGGCATCCTACAAGGGTTCCTTTTTTCCTTTTCAGATAAGGAATCCTAAAAATCAATGTTCAATAATTCTTTATACCCATACCTTATGGCTTGACAATACATTCCAATAAACACATAAAAGAAAAGCATTGGGCCTCTCATTTAAAAAATTCATACGCGAATGCAACGTATTGTTCTTAATGCTTTCAAACCCCACAATGGAAAATTTAAAATAATCGAAGGGGTGCGTACCCATTTCAATAGACCTTTTTATGGGGCAATATCGGTAGCTGTTCTGCGTAGAATAAGCAGCCATTAGCGTGCCTAATAACTTGTTAGGGTGTCAGTAAGGGAGGCTTTTGATCACCTGATCAAATTATCATATATAACTCGAGTTATTGCTACTGAATTGAACATTATAATATAGTTTGTTTAAATACAAGTTTCCGCTGCTTCGGTGAGGGCACTAGGGGTCCATATAATTTATGGTTCTCGATGATAAAATTTCCCTAATGGAGATTGTTCACGAGACAGACCGGTCTATTTTATGTGAGTTACGTGTACAAGGCCCCGACATTTTTGGGGGAATAAAAAGCCCTATATTTTTCAATTTTCTTCTTTGAGTGGAATAGAATTGCTTTTTGTGATCAAAGAGAAATGTTATTATAACAATTGATGTAGAAGTTTATAAGATAACAATTATCGTATCGCTTCATTGCGGGGTAGAACAATATCATAGGAGTATTTAATTGTATAAATACTAGTAATAATATTGAGTAGAAATACGTAGACGGTACAATAGTAACAGCAAGACCTCCTTATTCCAAACTAGCAACCCGTCCCTGCTTCGCACGGGTAGCAGAGACATCTTCAACAATCATCAATATATTTCAATCAATTTACACAAAATCTTAACAAATTATACACCTAAACCTTCCTCATAAATCACTCTGTCTATTAGTGAAAACCGCGTGAAAATCCTTTCAGTAGTTTTTCAGTTTATCGTGAACAGCATTTATTTTGAATTTTTATGAACTTTACTGACTTCAGCAACAAAAATCAAAGTTAAATGTACCTCTTACTTTACATTCAATAGAGTAGGGACTAACCTTTTTGCTGCTGCGCTCAAATCTACAAAACATAACGCAAATACAACCAATAACGATATTAGTACTGTGTTTTGTAAATTCGAGCATCACAGAGAAAATTGTTATGTGTTTTGTTAATTTGAGAATAGGCTCAAGAAAGTTAGAATGAATATGGAATATATTCAGAGAAACATTAATTTCTGTTACTTAAATAATTTAGTTTTAATTATTAGATAGAGATAAATTTTAAATTAGATTAGCAACATTGCAAGTTGATAGTAGTTCATTTCATAGCATAGAGTCAATGGAAATAATTAACATGTCACAAGCTTATAATAAATTCCAAATATCGTTCTCATGGAACTGTAAGACGTATTGAGCATAACGTATCAGACATAAGTTTTGATGACATCCATCACTTAGCGCTGTTTTTCTTTAAGCATTTCACCATTAAAATACAATTTTTGTACAATCATAAAGAAAACAACACAAAAACATGCTCAAATACGAAATCAGATAACACCTACACACAAACAGAGCTTAATTTACTTCTATTTTTATGAAGAATGATGTAAGAAACAATTTATTTTACTTGGTATCATGAGTGCAACTCACGTAGCTTGTCTAATATAAGCTGTATAGATGAGCCTCACGTAGGGATCTAATTTAACACATTGTCAAGCCCCCTCTACTCTGTAGTAGTGCATACTCTTCCTAGAAATCGACACATGCCGTGGTATCTACTTGTAAAGTATTTCTTTGAATTAATGGCTATGAGAGAAACGAATATCTAATTAGTAATTTGAATACAGTACCAGATTAGAATTTAAACTGTTAGGTAAAGGTCAAGTGATGAATAAATTTAAAACTGAGAATTTAGATAAAGAAAAGATTACAGATTACGTGGATGTTTACGCTCTCTTGATGCATGGTCAATTTGATGCCGTCGTGTGTGTATTGCATATCACGTCCTCATTAAATTTTTTTTTAAATTTAATCTTACAAATGATTTAAACTGAGTTCACCTAAGGGTCTTAGAAATTGTAATTATTTAGTAAATGCGTGCTGACGTTGAGACCAATACCAGTTACTTATTAATTGAATTATAACATTGATTTGAAAATAAAAAAAAAATCAAAGTGTGCGTATCAGTTTTTACAGGATATTTCACGGTGTCAATTAAAATATTTTTTTTTATGGTATAGGAGGCAAACGAGACGGCTCACTTGATGGTAAATGACTACCGCCGCCCATGAGCACCTGCAACTCAAAAGTCAGAAGCGCGTTGCCGGCCTTTAAGGTGGGAGTAAGGGAAGAGGGGAATTAGGGGCAATGAAGGGAGAGAGAAAGCGGGAAGGGTTAGGGCCTCCGGTAACCTCACTCACTCGGTGAAAAGTAATGCAAGCATTGCTTCACTGCCGGTTTTCTGTGAGGCCGTGGTATGACTCCGGTCGAGCCGGCCCATACGTGCCGAATTTTTTATACAAACTGGTCCCGCGTTACTTCTACGCCACAGCGCGACCGCTCTGATGCATGTAGGTTCTGAACTTATACTTCCCCAAATTTGTGATATATTAATACGTGAAGCGAAAACTTTGGTTCCCTTTTTACGAAAATTGGGCGGACGGAGGAGTATGAAATTTCGCACACTTATAGTTTGTACAGAGAAGAAGTGACGAATGCTAAAATTTTTGAACAATATTTGCTACAAAGTTAAAAAAAATGCAAAAACGGGTACATACAGCTATGTGTCCAGTATATATTTTGACCTGTCATGGTACAAAAGTCTATACAATAACAGGTCAAGTAATATTGGCCAGCGAAATAAACCATGGTCGAAATTCGACTACCACGCGATCTCTAGTAATATTAATAACTCGAGTTAGCTTTCTACAGTAAACAATCATCAGTTTTAGAAAATCGAAGAGAAATATAAAAAAAACAAGACAAAAACGATAAGACCGTAATTTGTACAATCGATATCATAGACGCAATAAAAAATTAATAAATAAAATTGATTAAAAAGTACCACGCATTTTGGTGTAAAGCATAATATGAATTGTGGACGGGATCGCCAATTTATTGCACGAGGTTGCGATCGGTATATCGTGCACTAAAATATACATTGCAAATTAAACACAAACAAGGGCTTCCACGAAAATATTTGTTTTCATAGTTTCGTCATATATCGTAAAATCTCTCTGCGTTGTCCAGAGAGTGAACGAAAACAACTTAGGCCTGATTCTTTCCTGTCCTTGCTAGTTGCTAGCTATAATCATATTGGAGGAGTTTAAGTATAGCGCGTTCGCTGTATTATAACGTATTATTAAGGTGAATACTTAATTGAAGTAAAGTATACGTGACGTTGTAGTTGATCCTAACCCCTCTAACCATGCTAAATTTTTGGGTTAGGAGTAGATAGATTCACGTTGATACTGGGTTTGGACCTGCTATCACTTTATATATTACAGTACCCACTCTTACTCTTTCATTTTGAAAACTACATTGCTTTTCTTATATTTTACAAGCTGACCTAACAGATGTTGTCCTGTCAACTTTTATTGAAATTAAATTTTATGGAAAAATCATTTATAAGTTTTGTGGTCAACTTTTTCAAATTTTCGTTCCCTAACAACCTTATTCGGAGTATTATCAACATACTCGTAAAAAAAAAAATAGTGAAATTGGTCCAGCGGTTTTCAAGTGATGTGCCAAACAACGAACAGGATTTTATTTTTTATTTATTTACTAGCAACCCGCCCTGGCTTTGCACGGGTACAAATTATATACCAAAACCTTCCTCGTGAATCACTCTGTCTATTAGTGAAAACCGCATGAAAATCCATTCAGTAGTTTTTCAGTTTATCGTGAACAGACAGACAGACAGACGCGGCGGGGGACTTCGTTTTATAATATGTAGTGATTAGTATCAAAACGCTGAGTATCAAAACGCTGACGAAGATAACATAGATAAGCATCATTCGTAGTTCACGGTCGCAGTATTTGTAATGAACTGTACAGCTCACCTCTAGTTATTGTACAGTCCGAACACGTCTTGAGGGAAGACTCACCCTTCAGAAGGTGGCAGCTAAAACAACGCATCGGTGCCTGTGACTGAGGTACTAGCATTGCTGAAGACTGCGTTTCAAATGTTTAAAAAGTTAGATTTCTGATTGTTGAAAAACTCAATTACAGGGTTGATGTATGTTTGTCTCTTAAATGTATTATTGAAATTTGACCGTAATTCATTAATAAAGGGTACGGACAGGGTGGAAACTGGGTGCTTCATTATTACCAATAATTACCCTTACCGTGTAATTATTGGTAATAATAAAGCATCCAGTTTTTTTAATTATACAAAAATTTTCATTTATTTTATTGAAAACACCTAAAGTTACTTACAGCTTCTAAAAAAAAAAAAGAAATGACGAACTTAAAACGTCACATTAGCAGGGTGGTGACATTAATTAATAAGGAGCTGACAGAACTCAATGTTTAGATTAGCACCCTCTGGTGGATCTATATTTGTATTATTAGCGTAACGATCACGAGTTCAGTGCTTTTTCCTCATAGCAAAAGTGTACAAACGTGCCTAAAGAAGTTTTCACTTCAAAATAAGAAAATTAGTTAACGAACAGAAAAGAAAAAGGTACTGAACGCTTTAGTTTTGAATACTGAATACTTTGTATAGACTAGAGATCGCATGGGGGTCGAGTTTCGACCGTTTTGAATATCTTGTTTAATTTCATTGACCAGTATAACTTTAAATGTCATTGTATAGACTTCTGTACCATGACAGGTCAAAATATATACTGGACACCTGTAGCTTTATGTAGCTGTTTTTACATAATTTTTAACTTTATAGCACATACTAACTTTTAAACTTTCGCGTTCCATGATATAATTATGTATTTATATGGGAATTAACGCGATCACGAAAAGGTATTACATACCTCTGAATTGCCTGACGTTTCGACCAGGTTGCACTGGCACTGGCGACATTGCTTAGAGAATAGGGACACTACGTGTATAGTATGTGACGGTACATGGCGAAACCAAAATATCAGAAATATCGAAAATGTGCGGGTGGATGAAGAACCTTCTACCTCACGATCCCGACGACGGAGGGCGTGCACCGCTGAGCCAGTCAGCCTGTGACCACGGCCAGTGCAACCTGATCGAAACGTCAGGCAATTCAGAGGTATGTAATACCTTTTCGTGATTGCGTTAATTTCCGTATAAATACATAATTTATAGTACATACTGTTTGAAAATGTTAGCTTTCTGCACTTCTTCATACAAATAAACTTTGAGTATTCCAAATTTCACATTCCTGTCTGTGTGCGTGTTTAGATGAAGGAAAAAGAAAAGGACAAGACTTTACTTTTTTATTTTTTAAAGTCATATAAGAGAGCCATGCTTCGGCACGTATGGGCCGGCTCGACAGAAGTGATAGCACGGCCTCACAGAAAACCGGCAGTGAAGCAATACTTAAATTGCTTTTCGCCGAATGAGTGAGGTGTACCGGAGGCCTAAACCCTTCCCTCCTCTCCCCCTCTTCCACCCTTCGCCTACTCCCATCTTAAAGGCCGGAAATGCATTTGTGACTCTTGAGTTGCATATGGATTGCCGGTAGTCATTTACCATCAGGTAACCCGTCTGCTCGTTTGCCCGTATACCATAAAAAAATATATGTAAGCAAACAAATAATAATGTTATAAACATTACATATGATCTATACTATTGGTTTGCATGACATGTGAGTTTATTTATAGAAATATAATATAAACGTAATAACGTCCGCGAATGGCATTCATAGTTATTAAAGAATGTGAGTACGTGAGTTTATTCAGATGTGTCCTTTACTAGGAGGGCTTCCTTGAAATAGGACAAGGCGGCTCTGACCATAGAAATGATATAAATAGAATATGAAACCTAGCTGTAGAAGCGTAACAGCGTTAGAGAGAGAAAAAAGTTTGTGCAGGCCTTGCATCGCTCTTTTCCCTCTTCACTGATTGGCGACGATGATGATGATGGATGACGCTGTTACGATTCCATATACAGGCCAACATACGGTTAGCCGCCTCTATTTATATTATCTCTATGGCACTGACACCTAAATTCATAGAAATATGAAATTACTTTTGTGTGTATATATTACAATGTCGGTATATATGTAAATTGCGTCGGTAGCGTAGTGGCTAAGGCGTCGGACTTGCGATCAAGTGGTTGCGGGTTCGAACCCCACCCAGTGCACTACCGTCGTGAACCCACTCCTAACACAAGCGTTAAGCTTAGCTGGAGGGGTGAACGAGATTACTAGTCATGTGTGACCCACGTTACTAGTAATCTTTAAAAAAAAAAAAATGTGTTTGGAGAGGGTCTATTAAATATATTTAGATAAAACTGCTCAAAAATATCAATAAATAAAATAAAATATAATTATTACCTAAGTTTTGAAATAGCTAAACGACGTAAGTTGTCTTTAATAGATCTATTTATTTTTAAGTCACAAAAATGTATCTACAAGCTCACTAATGCCCGGTTCCTATAATCAAGAAACGATTTGTTTTGGTTACGGACGGTAAAATTTCGTTGAATTTTCAAGAAATTTTTTACCGTCCGTAAGCAAAACGAATCGTTTCTTGATTAAAGGAAGGCAGGATTATTCTGTTTCCGTGCATCTCTAGTACGAAAAAACCTATTAAATTACAAAACAATGTAACTTGAGACTGGTTTAATATGTCGATAAGCTAAACTGACTACTAGCCTCGAACACCATTTACGTATTTCAAGGCTTGTTGCTGGTTTATTTCAAAATAATTATCTTTGCAATTTCAATTCATGTTATTTGAGTCAAAATGAAGTTAAAATAAATATTTACTAAGGATTAACGTTAATTCGAAGCTTATTGGTACAAGAAAACTTTTCCCATCAATTGTTTTACTTTCCTTGTTTCCGTGGTTTGTAACGTGTTTCTAATTCTATTTAAAAGGCTTTAAAATATCAAAGGTCTAGGGTCTTTACACGACAAAAAGGCCTTAATCTGGCAGCTTTTTTTTTAGCTTTGATAATGATGATGATGTTGGAGTCACTCCTGCTTAAAAAGGTACTACGTGAGGTACGTAATTTGAATAAAAAAATTCGAAGTTGACTAAGCTTTTCTGACTTATTATAAACCAGCTGTCCCCGCATTTTCACCTGCATTTATGGTCACTGCTCCGCTCCTATTGGTTGTAGCGTGATGATATATAGCGTATAGCCTACCCCGATAAATGGGCTATCTAACACTAAAATAATTTTTCAAATCGGACCAGTAGTTCCTTAGATTAGCGCGTTCAAGCAAACAAACAAACAAACTAATCAACAAACAAGTAAAGTCCTATCTTATGACGTCATCACAAACGCAGACTGTTTGAAATATTGATAAGATTTGAAGCGTCATTTTATGCACCCGTACCCCTGGCACAATTAACCATAAGTATTAATACTGTTTCCCCCAACGTTTCCGCGCTATTTCGCCTTTGCTTATTGCATGGGGTGTAGGGCTCGCTGTTTTATTGGCACCGATTGTATGTACTACGACACTTTCCCTTTATGAATGTTATGGTATATCGTTCCCACCCTAGATAGTGTTAGTGTTTCCAAGAGTAATTGGCACCGCGTCTTCTTGTCGCCCCTTAATGTTCACATAGGTATGACTTGCGACTTTGATACACGCGGAACGGATTTGGAATTTAGCGTATAATAGAAAAATTCTTCGATAGAGAGTGCTGATTGTTAAGTGTGCATTCACATTGAGTTGATGATTTGTACTTTGTACTAGCTACCCGACCACGTGTTGCTGTGGCTAAATAATTTGCAAAAAAATATTGTGACTATAAATTGAGATAAAAACTATGCTATCTCTCAACTTAGAGCAAACTGCAGACAGTGTGCAAAATTTCATTAATATCGGTTCATTAGTTTAAGAGTTCATCGCGGACAAACAACGTATCACGAAATTTTTATATATTTTTAGAGATAAAGATATGTATAAATAACAATGCTCTACGTACATGTACATATAAAATAACAAAAATAACATTAACCTTTATATGGTTTATGGTTTTATTAGAAAATGTACCAGAACTCGTAATTTCGAAACAATTTTGTTTACAAAAACAATAGAAACCATTGTGGGAACATATTACACAACGCTATCTGGCAACAAACCAAACATAGTTTGCGGATTTTAGAGCACAGATAAACATACTCACATAATTTGGCTTTGTGTAAATAAACTCATATTAAACATAGAGCATCGCAAATAAATATATACATGCTTACAAATGTTTACATCGAGCAGGGATCAAAACTTTAACGTTGCGGTTTTAAAAACTCAACTGCTCCGCCTAAGAATATAATCAGTCGAGAACATGATTTTATTTATGCTATTTAATAATGACATGACAATAAAAGAAGCTTAATAAAATAAACTCCTCCTGTTAAATTTATAACCGACTATATTGATCTGTAAGACGTAGGAACACATTGCTAATGACAGTGTTAGATCCCATGGGACAAGCAGCAGTAGGGGATGAGCGTTCGCCATTAACCAGTGTTAATCTTGATGCTGACATAGAGGTAAAATGAAATCTCTAACTAGATAGTAAACGCATAATGACTTTTTATAAACATCAAGTAGGAATGCAAACGTGATTTTAAGCGCTTAGAGAGGTTAAGAGTGTATTTTACATACTCGCAACATTAAGTTAAATAAAAATATATCTCTCCCTCAGAGTTCAATTTTCTTTTTTGGACAAAATATGGCTGATGTCGCTCCTTAGTTTCTATGTCTTTTTTTGCAAGATATCATTGAGTGTTGTTACTTATGTTATTGCATGAAGACAGACCACCTCATAAACATTTTTGTATTTTAATTAATAGTGGGGTCCAGAATTTGTTAGCGATTCCATCCGCGTGTATTTTCCTGCGTCCCGTCAACAATAGATCGAAGGTGACAGAGATTCAGACGGATTTTTTGTTTAGTGAAATGCTTAGGTAGTATGACTTACATATAGTAGGTAGAAATATACTAAATCGAGAATTCGGAATATTCGTAAATTGTACCATACTAGGATTGCTGGCGGGAAAGGATGCCTCCAACGTCACGAAATTGTAGTGTGCCATGTTCCACTTTAAGTAAAAAGTCTATGTTAGAAATTCTATAGCTGAAAAATGTAGTGTTGTTATTTAAACTAGTGCATATATGCCAGTTTTTTTCCAATGGAGATTCGCCCGTTCCGGGGCCATGAGCTTTAAAAATTGTCCGTGTTGTTTAGAAACGTTCGAGAGTTATCGCAGTATTTAGCGGTAACTGTCACTGTAATAATTTTGTTAGGTTTGTTTATGTAAAAATATGTGCTACAGTTAAGGAAAAAAAATAGGCAGTCATGGGACTGCCGACAGAAGTGAAAACTTAAACGAAACGACGAACTTAAAACGTCACATTAGCAGGTTGGTGACATTAATTAATAAAGAGCTCTAGTAGATCTCTATTCCCTGTCCCTGTACCTCTCCATGTCTCTCTGACGCTGTACATGTAAATATAAAAAACTCGGTTCCGTTGTACGAATTTTCGATGGGGACAGGAGGACAGGACAGAGGACAGACGATATTCAGATCTCAAGGTCACGTGTCCTGACGCAAGTTTAACAGAAGTTTTCACTTCAAAGGTTTTGACTTTCCATCTTAGTATTCCTAAGCATGAACTTTGCAGTTAACTATGACAACTGTACCTACTCATAACTTCATAATTTTGAAATCATTTCACAACTTCTCATACATACATAATATTATGTATGTACGAGATGGTGTGACATAATTTTTTAGTATATGCAGAGTGTTACAAAAAGGTGTGGTCATATTTGAGAGTCGTAAGTAATCCCCGTGAATTACGTAAAGCGCTACCAATTTTATAAAAAATCGTTTTTCTTAATACAGAAATGTTATTTTGAAACTGAAAAATTTAACTGGAAAATTTACCAATAAAACCAATACTTCGTATGAGAGAGGGTTGACATGAAAGAAGCTATAGGTATTGAATAAAATATATTTAACCAAGAATGTTGATGGAATGTCGAGATTTTTCTGAAAATATCTGCATAAAAATAAAAAAAAACACGACGGTGGTATTCACTTACCATCAGGTGACCCGTCTGTTCGTTTGCCCCCTATCCATTAAAAAAACATAATATAGAGCTCAAAATCAGAAATTAATTGCCTATGCATCGCATTTAACATATATATCTACGCGGAGCTGAAAACGAGATTATTATGAAAAATATTACAACCTATAAATCTTTTAACACAAATATGTAAAAAAATAACCTATTATATGTCGTATAAGCAAATGAAATATCAATTTTTACCTGTTACACCGAAGATATTTTTAATAGAAGTCATTATTCACTATATGGTTATCTGTGGTTTTCAAACGATCTCAAATATGAAGAAATTGTTTGTCGTAAAAATTTCATTTTAAATAACCTCTCTAAAGCTTACCGGAGCACTCGGAGACATTGAATGCTAACTGGCTATAACTTATAGAGCATTTATATATTAAGGGGTAGTTTTAGCAACCATTCATCGAATCTGAGCTCAGTACAATTTGAACCTATTTCTAAAGTTAGAAATGTTCCATCTTAACAAATAGTGAAACACGTTTCACCAAAACGCTATTCAATTCAAATCGCACATTAGACGTCGACATACCCACCAAACCATTATACCTAAAACACGAAAGACGACAAAACAAATGTCGGAAACCAACAAGTCGCAATTACAGCCCCGAAGATTAATCAGGAGACGCCCAAGTAAGCGTTTAACCATCCCAAATTGCTGCAAAAGGTACCCCGACGTTGTGATCAATTAAGTTGATTGCCGATTGAGTACCCCACTTTGCTGTACCTATGCCAAGTACGAGTAGATGTGACCACAAGACCCCCAAATGCCACGCGCTACTTACAACGGAACTTTAATTGTCCTTACTAGTTCTAGCATGGTTTTCATTCAAGTAAATAGAATGAGAAATTTGATAGAGAAAGTTAAGTTGATTCACGCTTGATGAAAATATGTAATTACATAATTCAATAGCAGCTTGATGGTAATATTTTAAAAGAAAATATTATTACTTCTATGGAACAGAGAACTGGTTTTAAAAGTAAAACTCTTTCCTACCTATTAGGCTAAAAAATCTTACAAATGCTTGCATCCTAATAGGTTCAAAAGGGTTTTTAAAGTTTGTATTGCCAAATTGAATTAATTCTTACGGGAACATGTCTATATTCTCATTAGAAACTTTTCAGCTCACTTGTTGATATAAAATGTCCTTTCGGTACATCAATTACGAATCAATACTAACTAAAATAATGTACAAAAAAATAAAATGATTTACAATATATACTCTAGGTAGAAGACTATCATGTTCAACATCCTGTAATAGTCACTCATACAACAATACTCCAGTATATTACTAATGAATATAACGTTATGTTATTACATATAGACGATAATGCGAACCCCTAAATAATATTTCATTCCAGTTCTCGCAAATATTGTCTATAACAAACTCAATAATTCATACATCATTATTTATCGCGTTAATAATTTATTTGACCCAAATCTAAGTGGAGTAATGAGTGTACGAGCTGTGATCAATTACAGCTTGTAATCACAGTCGCCCATCTTGTTCATATAGGGTATCAGAGTATTGTATCTCGTACACAATGTTTAACGTATGAGTGATAGGGGATCTTTACATTTGTGATATTTTAGGATAGGTTCAATTAAAAAGTGATCCTACTATAAGGGATCCTATTTTATCTTTTGAGGAACGGAACCCTAAATATCATTTACGAAAGTTTAGAAAACATTTTTGAGTAGTAAACTACAATACCAAACAATTTGTGAGTCTTACCATACCCGCAGAGCTACTCGTCAATTCCATATCGAAGAATTTGAAAGTCAAAATTTCTTGGGTTAGTGAAAAACTACGATTTGATTGTACCGCTACGCACAGCCAGAGACACCGTATTCTTTTAATTTCTTCAACATTCATATTTCATATAAAGAGCCTACTGATGGTTTATCAACTTTATATCAATCATAATGCCTAATTAAAGAAAGAAAATTTAAAAAAAAAAAAAAAAATCTCAACTTGGTAGACCGCCATTTTGTATTTTTTACAACCACCATTTTGAAACCAAAACTAGACCATTTCCATCGCATGAATCCATTCATTGACTGTCAATGATTTATACTTACAGTTGACGGTAGCCTCACCTCCCATAGGTCAGCTTTGTTCTCCAATAGTAATTAGCTAAACCTGGGAGTAACGTGGGAGAGCTATGCTTCGGCATGTATGGGCCGGCTCGACCGGAGTGATACCACGGCCTCACAGAAAACTGGCAGTGAAGCAATACTTGCATTGATTTTCGCCGAGTGAGTGAGGTTACCGAAGGCCCTAAACCTTCCCTTTCCCCCTCTCCTGGTCCCCTATTCCCCCATTCCTCTACTCCCACCTTAAAGGCTGGTAACGCACTTGTGACTTTTGAGTTGCGTGTGCTCATGAGCGGCGGTAGTCATTTAACATCACGTGACCCGTCTGCTCGTTTGCCCCCTATACCATAAAAAAAAATCGAACCTAAGACCTCACGAACACACAATGAAGGAACCGCTCGTATTACTATCGATTTGTAATTTAAAATACTCCAAATTCGTACAAAAAAGCAAAAGAAATAAAACCGCCGAACCGACCAGAATAAATTTGTCAAAAAAATTCACCTGCTAATCCTTCAACAATATAAACAAAAAATATCGCGTGTCGAAACGTATAAGAACAAAACAATCCTCTATTATGGAACAGCCCTAATTCGGGCCAGTTGGCGGAACATAGGCACGCCTCGACTCAATTGCTGATACGAGTATCCACTAGCTTATAGTAGATTATTTTGTATGTGATAAATTCAGTACGCACGTGTTAATGGGACTTAGTTGGTGTTTAGGAAAGATGGTTACTGATATGTATAAACTTAACGCTTTGCGAAGAAAAGATACCACTTTTTGATGATACATACGTTCTAGGGTGAAGAAATATAGACAAAGACATTTATTGCAAACTGTGTATAAGTAGGTGTTTCATTAATATTGAGTATTAAAATTCATCCATTATATATGTTTCCATCATTTCATTTCGGGCATTGCAATATTAAATTGTAAACAACTTGTCCCGACCCAGCTTACAGGACTACTTTAAAGAAAACATAATACATAACGGTAAAACTTAAACCTAAAACACCACTTGTAGGTTATTAAAAACATTTTTATTCAACCATTGTTTTAGTCAAAATTTTAACCAAGATTCTTAAGTTTTGGTAGATGATTCAAAACTCTTATTGCGGTAATATTTGTACTTTTATAATAAATTACATTATTAATAGCTTTATTTTACGTGTGAATCACATCACCGGAGTCAAGGGTCAAGGGGTATGTCGGACTCAAACCGACTTAAACCACATGGTTTTTATGGCAGAAGTGAGTCTATTTCAGGGGACCCAGGAAGAAGGAAGCCTCCGAGAACCCCTGAGACTTTGGGCGCCTCAACAGCAGGCGACCATACCATGGAGTACGGGGAGCCTTACCCCGTCGGGCCACCGTTTCAGCTCCGCTACCCCCAGGCCAGCGCTCATGGAGGTCGGAGAACATTCTGCACTCTCCGGCGCCCTGTGCGTATTCTGCTTGATGGGAGAGTGCTTGTCCTTTCCCGTTCCCGTTCCGCCGCCACTTTGGCCAACATCACTTCCTCGCAAAACGAGGCGGTGGAATCTCACGCGCTGTCACTTTGGACCTCCATGGTCTAGCGAACATTATGAGTAGCTGGTAAATTTAAATAATATTTTTCATGAAACCTAACATTATGTTTAGAAGCCGATTTTGTGTTATATACTCGGTTTTGTTTTTTACAAACAAACACAATTGAAGGATGTTAATACCAGTTAATGTAAGGAATATCTTTTCCTTAAACATATACTTTAGTGAATATGTGCTTTGCATGTTATAAACTATTCTTCTGCTTTTGTTGTATAAATATTGATTGCACGTTAATTTCCATAATTGAATATGAATTTCCCCAGTAGATAACACCATATGTTAACTACGGATAGAGTGACATAGCCACAGTGAATTTTTTTTATTATTATTTTTTTTAAAGTAATTTATTAGTAGGCTGATTTTGCTACACTTGTTGATGTAGTTTTACTTAGTATGGACAATACATGCAGAAACTTATACACATATAATACGCTAATTTCCGTACATATTAAAACAATAAAAGTTAAACAAAGCCGCAATTTCCGTTCAAAAGTTATCTCAAACAAACAAAAATTACTTGGTGTGTTTGGTGATATTCTGGCTGGTGATATTATTAGAGAAATATAAAACCTTATTTCATTATAAACTTTTGAGATAAACTTTGAAAAATCAAACTTAGTTGTGTCAGTTAATGATTTATTTTTATATTTAAACAACTTTAATTATCTATTAAATTAAAATTCCGACCAACTGCTATGCAGTTTGGCAGATTTATTTGATGTAAAAACTTATGCAAATTGTGAATAACAAAATAAATAGGATTGGATTAAAATACAAAATTCATGAAAGATTGTATTATCACAATCTATTTCAAAAGATAAACCTATTTATAACCTGCTGAAACTATTTAGTGCACGAACTCCAAACATTCTAACTATTAAGTACCCGTACTACAACATACTCGCTGCAAGCTATCGATTCGCTACCGAACGTATCTGTTCTATAAATAGCGTTGGCTGACAAATGGCAGGCCCGATCTGATATATTGATGTGTTGATATGCGCTGCCGAGGGGACGATTTTCGACTTCATTGACATAAATCCCGTTTTAAAGAATATATCGAACTTTATAGGGAAACAGACTGCTAGTATCTGTATGGACTTTATTGTTTTTCTAGAGGGTACGTATACAAGGGTGTGTAGGAAAATATATTAAAAGATATTATTGTGAAGTGACATAAGCCCCTGACATATAAGGGGTGGTGGTACATTTATTGTGCTGACAATACAGTAATCGGCAGGTTTTGATGAAAAAATATACCTATGTCTTACTATAGTGAGTCAGTGAAACGATGTCGTAAGGGATGTCATGAATAGGGCATCAATTAGAAAAAAACGAAATACCTTCAGACACAGCTCTCATATCTCTGGCAGTAGGTAACGGTAATTCGTCGTATAATTTATCGGTGTGCCATAAGTTTGCGGTGATCCTATGATTTTGGAAATATATGAAATGAAATATTTTTATTTGCATAGAATACAGGTAGTATTCCAGGTATTACATGGGTGGTTTTGGATCACTGCCATATTCTGTCTTGTTCTGGCATGCAAATTTAAACAAAACTAAAAATTGTACTTATTTACATTATTTAACATTATATTCATTTACATTGTATTACTTAACATACTTAACATTATATTATTATTAATTTACAATATATTAGATTCCATTATTTTATTTTAATAATTATATTTTATGTATGGTAATTTTTATTTTATGTTGTATTGCATAAATTCTTTTATCGTATAAAAACACTTATCTACTTAACCATTTGCGTAATTTAATTCTGAAATATATTCTTGAATATAGTAGAAAATACAATACACAAAGTACTCGTGGTAAAACATTAACCCCACCTTTCAAACTAATTTTCTTTTCAATTGCTACATTGAAAGATTAACACACCCACACCCACACATATACGCACACACACACACACACACACACACACACACACACACACACGCACACATACATACACGCACACACACACACACACATACACACACACACACACACACACACACACACACTCACACACACGCGCACACACACACACACACACACACACACACGCGCACACACATACACGCACATACACGTCTTATCATAAGTCACCACTGAGAGAGGAACTGGTACCCGTGACACAAGTTAAATCTTAATACCCGTATTAATGTCGGCTGCATTAGCTCTAGCGTGAGCCCGACTGCATTAATTTCTAAGTAATGTTGTTGTGATAATATGTATGCACTGTACCACTTTTAGATATTAATAAATTATTATTATTATTAACTTATATAGGCAGATATTCCACTGTCACATCCTCGATCGTAAGGGGCTTATTAATAGAATAAAAAGTGCCGTAAGTGGTATGCATATTTATTAAAGATATACGGTTTTACTTACGCGTGGATTGAAGTTTTGCCCAACTGGCGTTGGGCGCGATAGACGCCAGGTGTCAGGAAGGTCGCTTCACCCTTGAGAAAGGACTCCCATTGGGCCCAAAACAATTGGGGCATCCTATCTATTAACAGATCTAATTTATGAATTTATCGTTTCTGGTTGTTAGTAGCTAAAGTTTGTGGTGACCTCTCTTTCCTACCTGCCTTTCCTATATTTTTGCTCTTTTGCATCTACTTTGGACGAAAGTGAATTTATAAGATTTCCAAGTCGCTTAATTTACTTTTGATTAAATTCGTTGGGGGTTCCAAGATAATTTGTTTCTTGGGCCTCGCCGTGTGTCATGTTTGCACTGGTTGTGATTGTGATTTAAAAAAGTCACAGTAGTCGGAAAAAACTGCAAGATATATATAAGGCACAACGGCTACAGCATTTAGGAAGCTATCTATATTGTCAAATATGCTTGCGTGAGTCCTTAATAATTGCCCTTACCCTTATGTCCTTGACCTTAATAATATATACTAGAGATAGCCTGGCAGTAGAGTTTCGACCGTCTTAAATGCCTTGTTTTGTTTCATTGACCAGTATAACTTGAACTGTCATTGTATAGACTTTTGTACCATGACAGGTCAAAATATATACTGGACCCCTATAGCTTTATGTAGCCGTTTTTTTTTTATATGTTTTAACTTTATAGCACACAAGCTGTTGCCCACGACTCTGTGCGCGTGGAAGTTATGGTGGAACCGTACATTTTTTTGAAATAAAAAGTAGCTTATGTCCTTTTCCAGACTATAATCTATCTCTGTGTTAAATTTCATCCAGATCCGTTCAACCGTTTTTGCGTGAAAAAGTGACAAATATCCATCCATCCACAGAAACTTTCACCTTTATAATATTAGTTAGATAGTGATAGAGTTAGCTTTCTGCACGTCTTCTACTCATAAACGTTAAGTATTCTTAGTTCCACTATCCTGTCTTTGTGTGTTTGCTTAAAAAATGCGTACAAAGAATTCTCCTCACGTATTAATATATTAGACTCTCCTTAACTACCCTTACAAGTAATGAACAAACCAACTATAATAATACTTGATAAGTTTTTATTGGGAACAAAGCGATATCTATTTGATAGTTGTTTTATGGTAAACCAGCAGTCACCCGCGGCTTAGCTCGCATAAAAGTTCTTTTTCCATCTATCGGGAACAGTACGTTTTTTTCTGGATGAAAGAAGTACGCTATGTCCTTTTCCGGGACCCTTAAAAACGTGTATGCAAAATCTCACGATGTTCGGTTAAGCAGTTAAGGCTGCAAACTGTAACAAACAATTTTATGCGAACTTACTTTCGCCTTTATAATATTATGAACTAAATATGTTAAGACTAAATAAGGGGGTTATAATCAAAATGTGTGATTTGTAGTTTTTAGTGGTTTAAAAGTAATGGCTGAGAAGTAAGATTTGCAATCAAAATATCTCAAAATACCGGCTAAATTCCGCTCATAGCACAAGCAAAAATTGTGCCAGACGAGAAGAGAATAAATGGTTATAAAATAGGTTCAAAATAGTATAATATTGTTTAAGCAGATTATGTCAATATATTTATAGCGTTTGTATAGTAATGATAGCTGTTAAAACTAGTTATTTATCAATATCAGAACCAGCCAGGCAATGAAAATTGATTAAGAGTAGAAGCAAACTTGCATAGATAACGCGAAATCTAATGTGAATATTTATAATAAAACAAATTTAGTCTTTCTTTTATTGCCATAATATAATATAAACAAGTGGTGTTTACCTTTAAGTAATTGTTACACTGTACTCTTATTATTGCATATATTATACTGTAAGTGTTTTTATGTGTAAGTAATTGTTGGTGAACCTTAAATAAATAAATAAAATAAATATTTAATTATTTTTTAATATTCGAAATTTAAACTAAGTAGCGATAGTATTACAGAACATGACAAAATCAGAATATGACAAAAAGTGAAATTGACAAATTCATGACCAAGGGTAGAACATGGCTTAAGCCGAACATGACTTCCATCTAACAACCCTTATTTTGTATCTTGTGGTAGCGGGCAGCGATCTATTGTTTTTGTCTTCATTTATTTATGAAATGATACTCTTCTTTAGAAACATTTACATTTGAATAAAGAGTTTTGTTACCGCCAACAATGCAACTAGTTACCCAACGATGATTTTTATACTATAACTACCCGGCCACACGTTGCTATGGCTGGGTGATGTACAATAAAAACCCTAAAACATCCTATCCTATCTTTCAAGTTGGACCAAACTGTATACAATGTGCAAAATGTAATTAAAATCGGTTCACTATTTTAAGCGTTTATCGCGGACAAATAACACGTTATATATAAAGATGTGGTAACTTTAAACCAATTTGATGTTCAAATAAATTTTAATGCATTTCCATAATATAAAACATTCAATACTCATATTGGGACTTCAACCCACGACTGTTCGACCCTTTTTTTTTGTGCGTGTGGAAACCCCCTTTTGCCGTCACCCCACCGGGGTTTTCGGTGGGGTAGTATGTCGGAATCGAACCGACTAGAACCACACGGTGTGCCGCTGCCGTACTGCGCCGAGAACAGCTTTTATTAAGACATCCGGACGACTGTTTGACCCTTAACCTAACCTTATCAAATGAAAACATTTAATTTTAAGGCAACAAAAATCAGCATTTGGAGATTGATAATGACAACAAAGTGATAACAAAGATAGAAGTTCAAGCAGAAGTGCCGTATAATACTTTATTCATTTCACTACAAAAGCTAAAAAGGTCCGTAGTTTTTTTTGTACTGAGACTTTAACATTTTATTTATTTGCATGCAATATTTACTCGCGGATATCGTGTCAGCATACCAATTACCATTTTAAGTTAACCTTTATTTGCGCTAGCGGCAAATTCTTTTTTCGTTCGAGCGAAAAAGGTTTTAACGAAACAAAATTCTACTTTATTGGTACGTTAACGATAAATTATTATTTATGATGTCAACAGTAGAAGCAGTATTTGGATTAACTGACTGGATAATAATTCAATTTGATTTTATTTATCAAGTTCTCTAGCTCACAAATGCTTTTTAGTGATTTAAAAAAAATAATGTATTTGTGGTAATACGGGTATTCTGTCCCTCCAACACAAAGGGAGGATCCTCCGACTGATCACACCTGGCGGACCACGGCCCAACGGTTGATGTTAGGAAGTCGTTATACTAATCGACGCGAGAACTTTCCCTGTGCGAAAGATAGTGAAACCGCTTGCGTTGTGAGTTTGCTTTGCTTTTTCACGACCCTGAATTTAAAAAAGTGGTAGACCTTCTGAAGTCAAATATCTGTAAAACCGGATAACAGGTTTTCTAACCTAAATGCTTGGCGGGCAACGGTTGATGTTAGGAAGGTGTATATATACTCATACATACTAATGCGCGAGAGCTTTCACTGTTTGATACATTTTTAGTAATTACTATGCAGTTCACCTTATCTTCGCTAGATAATGTTGAGGTATATTTCATTGTAGGTATTTACATACATCGCCACATAATCTTAATAATCGTACCCTTTAATACCCATATATTAAGTGATACTTCTCTTAAAATTTGGATGGGACTAAAGTGGGTCTAACCAACAGACTTAAAATATCATTGAATGTTCACCTGATTTAAATAAATTCGGTAACCTTTTAAAAGTAGGTGACATACATAAATATTGAATTCTCATAAAAATATAAGCTTACAAAGATTACGCACCAAAGTGCCAATAAAATATTATCATTGACGTAAAGTGGTAACACATGATCTGGAATTCATTTTTGCGCTCGTTGGTGCTTAAAACGTAAATATGAATATTGCACATTAATAATGTTGGCAAACTTCGTAACCAACCAATGTATTGGATTACAATTGAAAAAGGGTGTAGGTTCCATGACTTGGATAATTAAAGCTCTTATTTACAACTACTATGGTGTTCCATTATATACACGAGTAGATCGTAAATCGATTCAGCTGCAGCAATGCTGCTGCTGCTACACTGCACCCAATATCGTGATAAAAAAGAACAATTATTTTTTCACATCTTTATAAGAAGTTTCATTATTTTATTAAATTTCTAGAAAATTTTCTTTGTTGAAAAGTTTGTGTGTAAATTGCAATTTGCAATTTCTTGAGGTTCCAAGATCTCCTGCGCAATAGTGCGCAACAATCTCAAACATACGCTTATTCAGGTTGAAGATTGCGATTTACGTTTGTGCATCTGGCATAAGTAAAAAACTGAACTCTTTCTATAACCTAGGAAATCAACAACTATCTAAAATTGAAATTTAAACTAGAGATTGAAATTATAACATAAAGCGTACTACTTAATCTCAACAATAATAATGTGTACAGCAACCGCCTCTTATCAGTAACCCTTTCTTTATTTGCTAATTTTTCCTTGCCCCTGACGGTAGGCTTAGACACCTGAATATAAATCTCTAATAAGTACCAGCAACATAATTTTTCATTTTTCATTGTACACCACTTATTCCAGAAAATTAATTTCGATAAAAATCACAATTTTCGTGCCCCCTAAATCACGTATGGATACTATAGTGATAAAATTAAACGCACATTTGAATGCCCTTGCTCTTTTGTAGGGCTCTTAAGCGCGTGCACAGCCGTCGCTTTCTATTTGCATTCGTACGCGTTACAAATTATTATTTGACGTAAATAACAATTTCGTTAGAATTTATTTATAAGAAACTGTACAAATAGTTGAGAATATGAAATTGTTAGTTGTTTAACCATCAAACTTGATATTCCTCACTATACCAGAAGTCTCTTTTTCACCTTTAATGATTATTTCGTAATTCGAAATTACTTTGCTTGATATATTTATTTTTATTATTCTTTTTATGGTAACTCTAGCTACGTGATTCTAACTTAATATAAATGTGAAAATTTACGTGGGAGAGCCATGCTTCGGCACGTATGGGCCGGCTTGACTCCGCTCGATACCACGGCCGCACAGAAAACCGGCCGTGAAACAATGCTTGCATTGCTTTTCGCCGCGTGAGTGTGGTTACCGGAGGCCCTAACCCTGCCCTCTCCCCTATTCCCGTCCTTCCCCTCTCCCCCCTCTCCTCCCCTCTAATCCCCCTCTCCCGTCTTCCCGCTCTTCCCCTATTCCCACCTTAAAGGGCGGCAACGCACTTGTGACTCTTGAGGTACAGGTGCCCATGGGCGGCGGTAGTCATTTACCATCAGGTGACCCATCTGCTCGTCTGCCCCCTATACCAAAAAAATAAATGTGAAAGTGAGTTTGTTATTATGTTAACCTTTCATACTTTAACCTGACGGTATCTTGTCAGGGTTACAGAAAAGGACATAGAGTATTTCATCCAGAACAGAACTGTTGCCGAGAGATGCCTGAACTGAATATTGCAGAAATCGACATTAACGCGATTGAAGCCTCGATTATGACACCTCTTAGGAACTCAAAGCAATTCTGATATTAGCTCTTAACAGGCGTTCCGATTTCCGTTTTGATCCTTGACAGAACAACTATGTTATCATTGTTGTTCAAATTCGAGGTAATCGCTGCATCATACTCACGGTGGTAAAAATATAGGAGTGGGCTCAAGTCAAAGCATACCAAACTTCATATTTCATACAAATCGTTTGATTGTTTTTCGACTAAAAAGTTAAATCAAAAAATGCCTACACATATAAAGGATTGGAGAGGCAATCAGCTGACACAATCCGTTCAAATCAACATGGATATATACAAAAATTTAATTAACAAACCGCAAGGGGTAATCCTAAAAAGGTTTACTGTGCAACTCACGTTTTTATTTTTTACGACACATCAAAAGAAAGTGATATCACGTAATTTTATGGTAATGGAGGGGTGCCCCACAAACCCACGTATAAAGGCTTTTAAATTTACGGTGTAAACCCTGTGATGAGGCGAGTGTTTTATGGCTTAAAACATTCAAAGTCATATGCGACTTATAATGTATGTAAGATGAACTTCAAGGGCGCGAAACTTCGCAAACACTTTAGGAACTTCTGAGTCATAGAGGCATAAAAGAATTCCAATTTTTAACTTGTAGATGGAATTCTATGGCCTTATGAGAAATTTTACTCCCTTAGCGTCGAACAATATTTAATGAAACTTCAAAGTTATGAGCTGGTACATACACTTTGTACTTCTACTACATTCACTGAAACAGTGATATTAAAATCATTGTATGAATCTTTGAAGTGCAAATCCTAAAATTATAATTAATAATCTGGAGGTTTCAGATATAATTTTTCAGAAAAAATTATAAAAAAAAAACAATCTTTAGTTACATAAAAAATGTATGTAGTTGAGAAAATCTCGGAAGCGAATGATGCCAGCTTATTGAAATAAATTTTGTTTAATAGAAAATTAAATACTCCTTAAATGAAAGTAATAAAACTTCTTGTTGTTATTGCTTGAGTGTGTTATTACTTGTCATGCCATCAAAAATAGTAAATGAAAAAAACGGGACTAAAGTTTTGTGTACGGCATGCCCAGCCGCATATCCGCAGTAATGGCAGAACTTGGAGGTAACACAAAATACTAAAATTTGATAAAAAATGGTAAAGGTTTAGGAAAATATAGTATTTTTCTACTTTTTTTTTAAGATGAGATTGGTTATTTTGTTCTCTGTAATTTTTTATGAATAAAATACGAAGTGACAAATAATTTGTAGGTATTACTTTCATTATTCAGGTATCTTTATGTGACCCGGATTCGTATCTTTATGTGCAAATACAGCTTATTTTTTATAATTTATTACTGAGGCGCTATATATATTAAAATAAACACGAGAAATCAGCAGAATAGGTTAAAATTGAATTGAAAAAAAAAAAAATCATCAAACTACATATTAGTGAAATATGTACCTCATTTCACAAAATTTAAAAAAAATGTGATGACTGAAAAGAATCCCTTCAATCTTTAACCGTTACAGAATAATTTCTTCTTCATATCGGGATCGAGGGATCTTATAACGTTATTTTTAATAAGTTTCATGCAAATCAGGCTCTGGAGACTTAATATAGGTCTGATCACGGTCCCGGATCAAATTGAAAAGATTCTGTGCAATGTCAAGTGTGGTCCCACTTGACGAAGGTACTACTTTCAGCCTCTCACGATCTTTAATACTGGCAGCTGACAAACCACATTCTATATTGGAAATCTTTTTGAACCCGAAAAATGTTATATCAAATTTTAAATTTGTTTAACTCTTTTTTTACTAATATTTTATCTTTAAGATTTTAGAGTAGAAAAGTTTAAGTCTATCTTATAAATATTTCTTTATTGTCTAGATCTAATATGTCTAACTCATCAACTACTGAATTTCACCTAAAATTCTTAATATAGGCTTGCGTTATCTGACCTCATTTATTTCTTCTTAATAACATTTTCAACAAAAACGAAAAACTCTTGAAAAAGGCAACAAACGACCTTATTCCGATTGCTATCGTTAGCTTCAGTAACGAGGCAGACGATTGATCTCGGGGTGACAGCGATACTTCTGATAAGCTTTATCCATCCTACGATAGTATCGTCAATTCAATTAACCTAATGATGTCTGGCCCCTCGCTGAATGGGACTACGTTTCTAGTTCCAATACTTCCTTAATAGGTATCGGTTGATACATATCCGATCGTTTCTGATCAATCGCGTGTTGATTTAACGAAATTTACTGAGTATCCGATTGGTTTGTTAAGGACATGAAATATTTTGGTACTGGTAAGTCTTTTCTGTATGTTACGTAATATTTGGCTGTTAGTTATATTGGTTTCTTTTGTTTTATGATAATTTTAATGATTTTCACGATGAGCAGTCTTCAATCACCTCAATCCAGGGGAAAATGATTAGTGCTGGATGCCCTGTGATAGAGAAATAGGAAGTTTTATGTATTTAAATCATAATGATTAAAAACACCATTAAAAATATTTTTAAAGAATGGTTCTCTAAGAAATCCTAAATATAAAAATTCTTCTAACTTCAATTTTCGAAACGCGACGTTGGCATGGCAATTCCATGAACATGGATATTTATATATTTCCCTGTATACGCTTAATATACATATTTATCAAACCTCCTTGATCGTATACTTTACCATGGCTTTTAGCGTAGTTTGATTTATATACTACTGCAAGTTTTTAGAAAATAAAAACGGAATGCCTTGGAAGCCTGTTAATGTTTTTATTGTTTTTTGAAGTAGTCTCCGTTCCTTTCTAAGCACCGTCGCATGCGATGGAACCATTGACAAAAGCAGTGAGCCCACTCTTCTTTAGGGATCGCAGCCACACCTTTTTTAAACACAGCCACGGCATCTTTAGGGTTCATGAAACGAATTCCTCTAAGTTTATCTTTTATTTTTGGAAATAAATAAAAGTTAAAGGAGCCAAGTTGGGACTATAAGGGGGATGATATGATACTAGCTCCACACCTTCTTCGATAGACAAATATTCGATAGCCCGTCTGGCAGAGTGAGCTGGAGCGTTGTCGTGGTGGAGGAGGATCCTGCTTCTTGGACTCATACCAGTGCCTAAAGCTGCCCAAATCTGTTGATATTTCACCCATCTATCACCTTCTATCATTATCCGCACAGTACTCATATTATCTTAAGGAGTTGCCGTAGAAGGACGTCCTTCTTGAGAATCATCAGTGAGTTTGCATCAACCACGTTTAAACTCGTTAAACGAGTAGTAAGCAGTGGTACAAGTTGCGGCTTTGTAATAAAATGCCAATCAAAGTCTATCGTATCGTTGTTGAGTAAGACCGTGAGTGAAAATTTTCTCTATTCAAATCCATTTCAATGCACGACACACTTTATAAATTTCCACCAATTTGTAAAAACAAATGACATAATTATGAAATCATTAAACACCTACAGATTCCTAAGGAGTTCCTAATTCGAAATTTAAATAAATTTTTCATCGGCTGCTTTTCTTATTGGCCCATTCTAAAAACGTTTAGTGTGACCCATGTACTTTGAAATAAGATTTTCGGCATTTTTAAGTAATTTCATAACGTTTTTGCAAAGTACTTAATCATATCTGGCGATTTTAATTACTAATGGCTTCTAAGATATTAAATGGAAATACAATGCAACAAAATATATAGTTTTTATCTCTTTCTAAATATTTTCTTAAGCTGCTGTTAAGGTATACAATGAACAAGCGATGACGGAAGTAGGAAACCCTTTGTATAATTCATAACTCAAGTGGTTAGACGGTTTATGGCCAACAGCGTATTATTTGAGCGTCGGCGGCGTATCGACAACAGCCTGTGAGATCCTCAACCGAATATTATCTCCGGACAAACATTGACTTAAATAAAAACTCTTGTGAGGTTTATTTACAGGTGACAGGATTACAATCTAAGTGTTAGAAAATTTCTTTGACATGTTGACTAACCTCTTGGTATAAGGGTCACCCATTATAATTCAATTCCAAAATAACGTGGTAGTAACAAGTTTGGTACTGTTGAACTGAAGTTCATACATACTTTTAGTTATCATTCATTTCCCACACTCGTCAAAAGTAACTTTGTAGAGGTACAGAGTCGAAGAAGGGCAAGGACGCAACACCTCCACATTTTATACAATATTGAACATTAAAGAGTTTCTTAATCATTTAAGTTTTTGCGATAAGCGCACATCCCGCCCTATGGTAATCGGTTTCACTTCTACGTTGATAGCTCAAACTTCTTTCATAAAGTACCAGTGATATTAATTACCAACAGGAATGTAATACTATACATACTAATAGTTCGAGTTTGACATTTTTCCAAACGTAGGATTTGGAAATATATATAAAATTATGTATACAAGAATTGATGCGATCAATAGGTATAGCATACTTTGAGTTGCCTGACGTTTCGATCAGGTTCCCAACCTGTGACCACGGCTAGTGAGCCGTGGTCACAGGTATGGATTCCCGTATACCGAGAGATATATCATAGAACGCGAAAGTTCAAAAGTTAATATGGGGAAACGTGTGCCTTGTATTATGTGCCTCTGTTCGAATTATAACCTACGATTATAATTTGTACAGAGTTCATCTATTCTACGCTTTCTAATAGCTCACAACGTTTTCTTAACATACAATTATTTATGTTAATTTTTACTTGTCGTACCGAGCTATTACTTCATACCCATTTACTATTAAGTAGGCACATTTGGTGGCTTCTATCCAACTGATGACACTCGTATAAGACATAGAAACGTTGTAAGGTTTCACTTTGTTTGAAGATGTTCCGATTGATAGCAATTATACCATGTTTTGAATTCGTTGTCACCTTAAAACCTAAAAATAACCAACCTTATAATAAATAAAAACCTGATAAAGTGACAATAATAATTGTCAGATTTACAATTACGTTTATTGCCTAGGTCTCAATGTTATAGATAGAGCCCATAACAATAAGCCAGATAATAATAATAGTTTTCACACATGAGAAGAGTAGCTAAAATTTTATGTAAGTAATATTATAGGAATCATCACAAAACTAACGAAAATTTCCAAAAAAAAGTCGCTTATTTTCTCCTATTTTTTTGTTGAAAACATGAAGTTGGCAACACGTGATATTTCGTAAGTAGCTCTAAAGACTATACATTAGCATGGAGTACAAGAGTACAACACCAATATTTTACTATCTTCGATCGAAGATATCTACTGTAGATACTGAAAATAAAGTAGCTCTTACATAATTAAGTTGCTCCAGACTTGAGGGGGATTCCATTTTACCTACCTAAACTCAGTTAGTAAATGCAGCTTATGCTTGCTACTTGCTGAGTTGGAGTAATATCATATTATATGTTTTATTTTATTCTTAAGTTAGGAAAAGAAAAATATTTACAATCCGACCAATAAGAAGGAATATTAAATTAATTTCTTATTGTTGAATATTGTCAAAACTTCGGCCCGACGCTCCGCCCCCTGCTATGTTTAAGTGACACTAACTATAATCTTTTGAAAGTTTATGAAAGTATAGTAATTTTATTATTAACTTTTTTCTACATTAACCATATTTTTATGTTAGTTAGTTTATTTACCAGTGTGTCACTTTTGGATAGGCAATATTTGAGACTGAACGCTAACCTTGCAATTTTAACAAAATTTTATTATTTCTCTTTGTTTTATAGACCGTAATGAACAGTAGGTCGCGCCTTAGGCCATTTTACTGTCTAGTATCATTAAAATTTTACATCTTTATTAATAAAGTCCGTTCACACTAACCGAAATGCTAAAAAGCGTTGTTAAATTAATTGATTATAAATATGTCAATTTTAAAATTTATTTTAAGCTACTCAAAACACTGTTATTTTTACATTCATATTGAAGGTTAATTACTCTCTTAAAATTATGGTAAATCAAAATTGGGAATATGAAGTATATGGACTTAAACATTTGTCAGTGTTGCAATATTGTTTGAGGACGACGAACATGTTAGAGCATTGCTAAGTTTTTGTTCAAAAATATAGGAAAAGCGATATGACAATAGAAGACAACTCCAATCTATATTAGTTAAAGTTAGTTAGTTAAAGTTTCCCAAATAGCATACCTAACATGCTATTTGGGAAACTTTCAAAACAAAAGTAGGCATTGTGCAAAAGAATAAGTTTTAAAACAAGCTTATTTTTTTACTGGGCATTATTAATTTAGTCACATAACAGGGCGTTCAAGTTAAATAATCAAGATGAAAATAAGTGTGAAATGTTCTTACATATTTTATTTTCTTGATAACCGTTGCGTCTTAATTGCATGCCTTTTATATTCGTCTTTATCGTCCCCTTTTAATTAGCAAGTTCATTAGTTATTCTGAATTGAAAATAATTGAATTTTCTCTTTGATACCAAATCTGTTTTTCCACTTTTGGAATGACACTAACGTTTCTGAATTGATTATGTTTTGTAGTTGACATCGTTACGAGCGATCTGATTTGTATCGTATAAATTTAAAATTTCAGGATCATCTGAAAATATATATTATATGTAAACAAATTTTGGATATAGCTTAAGTGATGAGTTTAAATCTTTATCCTCTTGTTGAGTCTTTGAGAGGAGCATTTATGTCCATTAGTTGTCTTGTTACGGTTTGTTGAACTAATCCTTTTCATATAAGTAGATAGCTGTCACATCACATACACCCACGTATGTATTAAACGCCCACATTTTGCCGACTATAATTAAGTCCCACTGACGTAATAGGGGACAAGCCTATTACCTTTAACCGGCCACTTTGGGAAACAAATAAGTAAATTAGGAGTGTATTGAAATTGAAAGGAAGAAGACAATGGAAGGATGGATTAGAGAGAGGTAGCAATAGGTCGAGCAGTTCAGGGTCGCATACCTACCAGAAAGTCCAAGCCCTCTCATTGATGTCTATAGCTTATACTGAATTTTATGATATTTTATATACATGCTTTGGCACATATGGACCGGCTCGACCGGAGTGATACCACGGCCTCAAAGAAAACCGGCAGTGAAGCAATGCTTGCATTGCTTCCCCTCCTCCCACCTGAAAGGCTGGCAAAGCACTTGTGACTCTTGAGTACTTGCAGGTGCCCATGGGCGGTGGTAGTCATTTACCATCAGGTGGCCGGTCTGCTCGTTTGCCCCGTATACCATAAAAAAAAGTATTCTTATTATAACACTAGCAACCGGCCCCGGCTTCGCACGGGTAGCAGAAACATCTTCATCAATCATCATCATATTTCAACTAATTTACGCAAAACCTGATCAAATTATATGTATACTTAAACCTTGGTCCTGAATTGCTCTATCTATTGGTGAAAACCTCATAAAAATCCGTTCAGTAGTTTTTAGTTTATCGTGAACAGACAGACAGACGCGGTGGGGGACTTTGTTTTATAATATGTAGTGATAATGTATTTTAGCTACGAAAGCAAGGGTCCACATTCACCACAAAACACTTTTATGAGCCTTTATTTCACAATATCTCCACCAATATAGATAGACGAATATTACAAAAAAAGTAAGTGCAGGCCAGAATCATTAGTTGAACCTGTCTACCCTCAGTGGTGCTCTCCGTTGGGACACGGAACGTGATAACGCAGAACGCCATGTTGTGTGGCTACAAAATTATCGAGTTAAATGAAGACCTAGACTAGTTTTGAACTTCCAATTGGTCTGATTTTAGCCTGTAAATTACGATTTTTGTAAGACTTTGATGACACTAACTCTAGACGCAAGAGACAAAAAAGTTCCGATATTACGTCTTCCTGCTCACCGTAAACTCATTTTGGTTTCAATATTTTTTGGAGTGGAGGAACTTATCCTAGTCGAGCTCTTTAAGGTACGAGAGGAAGACATTTATATATATACCTTAATTCTAAACTATTTTCAATGAATTAACGCGTGCTCTATGGCCATACGCAGTAGATCGATTAAATATTGGCTTTGATGTAGGTAGTACAATTGGAGGAAATATTATTTGGCCGTCATATTGTAATAGTATGTTTATCAGCAGTCTGGTTACCATAGTACAGGCTCTGCCTTGTTTGGGATCAGAGGGCCGTGTGGGAAATGTGTCAAGTTATTATTGTTATTATTTAAAATATAGTATTATTCATCAATAGAGTTAAAATACCTTCTAATAACTTCAAACTAATAGCCTGAATATGAGTTACACACATCCGACGCAAGAACAATAAAAAACAAGAGAATACAATCATCGAATACCCTGTTTCTTTAATCGTTATATTCAACTCAATTATTTTCCAAAAGTCCAACCTGATAATGCTAGTGAATAGTAAAAGTTTCGAGGACTAATATATAATTATTATCATCATCATCTAACTTATTATCATCTCAGCCATAATGGAAAATTGGAAACAGCTCTCACCCAAAGACTTCGATAACGAGAGGTCAGGCCACATCTAAATATGTCCAGCGATTTTAACGTCGTTTCCTGATCCTCTTTCGAATCTGTAGTTGCCTACCGACAATACTAAATTAAATAAGTTAAATATACCTAATCTAATAAAATTAATTTCAATTTGGGAAAATTCTCTACATTGACTCTCCATGTTGAGAAAATATTTTCCCAAATTACTAAAGCTAGGGCCTCTATGGTAGCAAAACTTTTATAACATGTGTCAGGTACCAGTGGTGGTGATATTCTATCAAATCAATCAGTGTGTTGTGTAGTTTTTCAGTTGATGCTGACTGCTTAAGTCAGCCGTGTGTGACCCCTTACCTGTAATGTCTAATGTAGAATCATAAATTTTAAATAAGTTTGTCAAATCAAATTAAAACCGTTTATTTCAATGAAACCAATTATAGGTATTTTTGAATTGTCAGGAGTAGGAGTCAGTCTGAACAACACAGTCGTAAAAATAGTGCCCAGGAAGTCTTTTTCAACATGTATTTTACAATTTTCTGGTTACATTGCTTATAAGCGCAAATGAAATGTCTATGTACTCGTATATTATTGTCTAATTATAACTATATTTAAGTAATAGCAGTCTGGAGATGACCAGCCCTGACTAAAATTAGTTGTGATATACAATATTACCAATATACATGTATTATGTTAGTAGTACATTGTCATATTATACTTGTGTCGATAACTACAGTAGATACAACTATGATGAATTGAAAACCGTGACGTCGATGATTTGATGTTATGGATGTGATGTGATACGTCAATATTAAGTGATAAGGCGCCCCCTCTCAGCATTTTCGATGGCGAAAGTAATAGTAATGGCTGATAACAGAATGAAATAGATAGTGTATATTATGCATTAATAGCCAACTGTTACACATGTAATTTTTATCGTCAGATTAATATTTTTATTACACAATTATTCATCACAAAGAAACATATACTCCGGCCCGTTGGCCAAGTGGTTAGTCATCCTGACTGCTGAGCCAGAGGTCGTGGGATCGATTCCTACCCAGGGTAAATAATTCTGCGATGAGCACGATCATTTTTTCCGTGGCTGGATGTAGTATGTTTATCATCAGTCTGGTTACCATAGTATGGGCTCTGCCTAGTTTGGAATCAGACGGCCGTGTGTGTCGTGTCTTAAGTTATTATTTTTCAAACATTAAAATCCTTATTATGTTTGATGACAGAAAAGCATTACGCTTATCTCGATATTGTCAGAGGAGCTCGAATTTTTAACCTTTTTTATATCGGTGACTTTGAATCTTTAGTATTTGGCCTTTACGGCATGAGGCCAAGTAGTTAGTAGTTTATAACTGTGTCTACACTGTTGTCCTAGTCAACATATTTGAAGAACTCGAGGACAATCATACGATGCGGTCCGGTTCTAAAGACCCTAATGACAATTGAAACTGCCCTCCTACCAAAGAATACCATAATAAGGTTATAGTAACGTTACTTAACACCACAACAACCATTATTGTAACACAAGGTACATATAAATCCGCTACTAAAAATATTAGAACATTTTTTTGCAGACAACCTATTTCTTTGCATGTGGACAAGTAACTAGTTGAACTGTTACAAAAATATGTTTTGGAACAAAAGGTTTGTAATATAAACTATCAATTTTTTAAGTGAAACTTCTTTAAAATCGTTGTGATTTGAAATTCGATGAAACGAAAAACTCACTCTAAAAAGAGACAAACAAGACAAACATTCATAAATAGGATTTAGACTGCGAGAGAATGAGGTAGAATACAAGTATACAGTGTTTCTTATAATCTTTGAAAAGAGACAAACAAATTCATAAACAGGATTTTGCCTGCGAGAGAATCAGATAGCTTACAAGTATCAGTGTGGTGTCATTTTTGTGCATTTACGTATTAAAATTCGTTGATTAATTAACTTATGGTAATTATTTAACACATCAGTGTTAATTTGACCAATAACTTTTTAATAAATTATCTAAAATTAAATTTATTAATAAAAAATAAATTAGTAAATCATTTTTGTTCATTTTACTTTTTATTTCTCTTCCACTCGTATGCTACTTTTCTGAAGTTTCACTTTCGCCATGTGTGAATTGCACACACACCCTTTTTTTTTAAGTACAATTGTTTTTTGTCATACGCTAGGACCATGAAGCAGAAAATGCCTAATAATAAACTTCCTGTAATGAAGTTGCTAACCCTCGACTAGTACTTTTTTCGGGATGAAAGGTAGTCTATATCTTTTGTGTCTTCTGCATCCCTGAAAATGTGTATGCTAAATTTCATACTGATCGGCGAAGTAGTTAGGGCGTGAAGCAAGCAAATAAACTTACTTTCGCATTTATACTGTTAATAAATTTGGCGCAAATCTTCAAATATTGTAATTATTTATTAAACTCTAATATTTGGTTCTAATAGATACTGTTTTGACTGTTTTTGTGCAAAATAAAATCTATTAGAATTAATATTATTATTCTGTATCAAATTTTATTATTTTATGCATTAAATGAAACTTAATTTCTATTGAATCCTGATTGCAGCACCATCTGCTGACAATCTGTATAAAAATAATATTTGTTTATATTAAATAAATATAATTTGAGGAAAATAAATCATTTAAAGTTCTGTAAAATTGATTAACATATTTGTTTGGAATATTAAGCTGTATATCAAGAACTATTTTTAGTCATTTGTAATAAAAGAGGTTGTAGTCGCTTATCCGTTTAAAAAAAGCTATTGTTTGAATTGTGAAAAGAGGTTAGTACTGTGCTGGCGGTTGTGTAAAAATAAACTAAGTAATTTTTAGTGCTTGTTTACTATTCTTTAGTATAAAAATTTCAAGCTACATTATGTTTATATATGACTTAAAAGAATTTCATACAAAAAGATCACAACAGCACCATCTATGGAACGAACAAGTTATCTAAAGAAATAACAAAAAAAAAATACGCTCCCTCACAGTATGTGGCCTGTTATTATTACACTTGTCCCCTCACATTCAACTGTATACATTATGTTCAAACACGTCAACGCTATGCGTGACCTCAATCGGTACCAAATAGTACCAATACAGTTCTGAGTATCACGTGGGGTATAAAATACCCTTTGTAGAGGGTGACTATACTGTTAGTTTAATAAAATTGTCATTAAAATCTAAGCTTATTACTATTCAATATATTTGGGTATTAAACCATTCGAGAGCATACAATTAATTTAAATTCTGATAACATTAAGCTTTTATAACTCACTCATACAGCGTAAAGTTAAAATGCCTAAAACCCAAGTTTCCGATTTCAGTTGTTTGTTTAAATTGGCTATCTCAAATCTTATTAAAAGTTAATGTATTCAATGTGTACTTTGATTATTGTTTAACTTTATTTTATTTTACGGTTAGTATGGAAAACTGACAGCTAGTAATAAAAGTACAACAGATGGGCAAATTGTTATTGGGAAAAGGTCCGTTACAAGTTTTCAATAATAAAAAACTCACTCTTTTCTATTAAAAATTATATATTCTTATCTTTTATAATTAATTTACAACACATGACCACAACCAGTTTCTTGAGTGACAGATTTGCCGTTCCTAAAGCCACCACCACGTCCTATCTGGTAACACTTTAAAACCATCACCCTCGTGTAGTCTTACTTCTTAAGGCGTGCCTGTACCAAAACTAATATACTACTGGTATTAATTTTTACAATTTAACAGATAATCATCGACTTCTTAATACTTTTCGGATAACGGCTATAGCTAAAATTATGGCTAAACACTTATAATTGAGCTTTATTCTTTGTAGCCTGGCTGTTATGACGAGGTTGAATATCAGGCAAAACAAATTAAAGCAACCAATCAATAGCAAATTTTGAATATCAAAAGACAATACCGAATCAGCATATATGAAAAATTCATAAGCAATAAGCAATTCATTCAAATCGATACATGTTATTAAAGAACACCGATGAATCGAATCATGTACCGATTCATAACATCTCTAAAATAAATCAGTTCAACGAGGGCGTAAAAAATCAGCCGGTCGTTTAATATTTACCAATTGTTTTCATCTAAAAGTGAAATATTGCCGTACCATAAATATCCACCATTTTATTGTGAGCTGTGGCCTCAGTTATTAAGTCCCCTCCAGTGAAACTATTTTGTACGTTCTGTAAGGAGCGTGGTCGATCTCAATAAAATGGTGTTTATCCACATTAGTAGCTGTTAAAATTCCTTAGTGATGCTTCATTAGAAAACGCTCGAAGGTTTTTAAATGTAATGAATGTATGTCTAAGCGTGTCACTCATTAATCGACAATTTATTTTAAACTTTATTTTCATTGGCTACGGTTTAAAATGAATGTTACTTTCCTTTAAAATTAGAGACCAACCAATTGTGTACAAATTTTAATTAACGATTGTAAAGTAGTCTTTGTTATGTTTTCTTGAACGAAACCAATGAAAATAGGGTAAGGAGTACATTTTTCATTTGTCAATACAATAAAATAATGACCATTTTACGTCCATCATCCTCATCATCCTCCGTGCTTTTTCCCAACAAGTTGGGGTCGGCTTTCAGTCTAACTGCGATACGGCCGAACTTTGATATTTTACCTGAAGCGACTGCCATCGGAGCTCCACAATCCAAATACTAGCCGATATCGAAGTTCTGTAGTTAGCTCCAACTACCCGTAACGAATGCCACAGATGTTTGTATGGCACCCGGGACCGACGGTTTAACGTACTCTCCGAGACACGGAGGGGTCTCAATGTGTTAAGAATGGTCACCCATCCTAGACTGACCTGGCTAGTATTACTTAACTTTATAATATGCTAATCTACTCGGTTACCACTTAGCCACGAGCCCCTCGGACCAGTTTACGTTATTCATGATTATTATTTCACCAGCAAAATTTCATCTCAATAGAATTTGTACAATAGACTGACATTTCATCAATAACCATAATGCAACTTAAAAAAAAACTTCGTCCCAGAGATCACTTGCAGAATGATAGAAAAATTTTAAACTTGACCCTAATAAAAAAGCGGTCAAGTGCAAGTCAGACTCACGCATGAAGGGTTCCGCACCATGATACAAGATTTAACAATATAAGCCAAAAAAAAATACGTTTCTAAGTAGGGGAGCCCCCTTTAATTTTTAATTTATTTTTATTATTTGTTATTATAGCGGCAACAGATATACGCATTCTGTGAAAATTTCAACTGTCTACCTATTACGGATCATAAGATACAGCCCGATGACAGACAGACAGACGGACAGCGGAGGCTTAGGAATAGGGTCCCGTTTATTACCCTTCGGGTATGAAACCCTAAGAATCGGCTTAGAGATACCGCTCAAAGCGTTTCAGTTTAAGCGAATTACGTATGTTAGAGTACAGTTTCATTTAATGTTACTATTTCTTTTCATTTATAATTGATTAAAGGAAACTTAATACAAAAACTGAAGGGTCTGTTGGTCTAGTGGTAAGTGACCCTGACTGCTAAGCCAGAGGTCGTGGGTTCGATTCCCACCCAGGATAAATAATTGTGTGATGAGCACAATCATTAGTTCTGTGTCTGGGTGTCATTTATCTATAATATGTATTTATTTAGAAATATATAAGTATGTTTATCAGCAGTCTGGTTATACCATAGTATAGGCTCGGCCTAGTTTGGGATCAAACGGCCATATGTGAGATGTGTGAAGTTATTATTATTTTATTTATTATAGACATATATTATACAGAAAGGACTTATGATCCGTGCAAAGGCGAACTTAACCCAAAGGTGAGTTGTTTATTTTACCTGATTTTTGTTATCGCACTAAATAAATGGGCCATCGGTGCCATACATGTCGATTGTCACCCTTAAAATTTATGTATGTTCGGTCTGTTAGTACTACAGATGTTTTGCTTAGGTTGATTAGCTGGTACAGTGTTCTTTTCGGTGTCAGCCATCGTATTATAATAACATTTTTGGTGTCCTGCCTATTAAAAGGCAATTTGATAAATATTTATTCTATAGATAGATACTTTGTATTGCATACCACAAATAGGAAACAATTAAAAAGAAATACATTAAAAACAGAAGTACAATGGGCGGCCTTATCGCAGTCTGCAATCTGCGAAAAGTCTGCAATTCTAAATATTAAAGATGAATTCCTGATCCATACATTTCTAGCGAGCGACAAGACTGTCTTAAAAATGAATAAACAGGAAAGAGATTTATTAAAAAAACAGTAGAAGGAAGATTATTCACTACAATCTTGATTATGCACGATAGCTGTAGAAGGAAAGCGCCGACAGGATGGAGATAGAGAACGATTTAGAAGAAGATTTACAATAAGTAGCAGAAAAGGAAAAGTCAAAGCGTACCAGTAGGTAAGTTAAGGTTTATACAGAAAGTTGGGGGTGCAATCGCTTCACCAATCTCTGGAACAAATTGTCCCGGTATTTCTGGACCGATACGACCTTCAAACCTTTAAGAAAAGAGCGTACTCCTATCTCAAAGGCCGGCAACGCACTTGTGACTCTTGAGTTGCAGGTGTCCATGGGCGAAGTTAGTCACTTACCTTCAGGTGACCCGTCTGCTCGTTTGCCCACTATAAAATAAAATAAATAAATAAACCGATAGATTTCCTTTTTTTTTTGTTATTTCAAAGGTGAAAAGTTCAATACCTATAAAGCATTTACAAAGAAAAGTATAGGCAAGTTTAGAAATAATAACGAAATCCCCCGTCTCAGAAAACTTAAGGGAATTAGTAAGAACAATGCTACTCGACATCGATTTATAATTCCATTACGTGACTGATTTAATCGTATTGTACCGAACTTATAAACTTTCAGCTACCACTTTCATGATTTGGTTCTATTTCAAATTTTCAATTTAATTTAACTCGTACAAAGGCGTCGTACTTTTACTAAACTTACAAACGTTATAACTAGCTCCGTACCTATGTGTAAGCGAGAGGAGCTATGAATTAATAGAGATGGCACTACTTTAAATGCAGTTTGATTAAGATGCCCGCATACGTGGGGATTGGGGACATTAGAGAATGGGTTGTTATGGCTCACGGGAAAGATATTACAACATATTATTGAGTTAAGTTTAGATGTCACGTTAAATATCCGCAGTATCCTTGTCTATATAGTTTTCTACATTTTATCCGAGTGAGTCATATTTAGTTGATTTCCCCTCTAAATCAAAATAGGGCCGCTTTTGAACATACCTTAGTCTCTCCTCAATACTTACACAATTACATATCGTAAGTCTATTTCTTTTAAAAATCTGAATATTATACAATAGTATAAAGTACGGCAGTACAGTACAAAATACAATGTCATATTTCAGTAATTAAACTATTATTTAATCAGTGACGGTAAGGGTGGTAAAATAAGAGAGAAGATATTTGCCTCGAATAAGATTCTTGTTTACAATTTGATTATAGTGTGAAGTAGAAGTCCTTCGCTCTTATTCTTTATTTCGACTGTCAGCAATATATTTCATTTGCATTAATCAAAGTGTAAACAAGCCCTGAGCTGTAAACAGCTAAATAATTTCCGTAGTGAGTTTAGAAAATCCTAACCATTTACCACTTCCCAACGAACAAAACCGCCAGCTCTGTACCGGATTAGTTCTACACAATACGTACACACGCTCCACATTTTCCTTTATACTTTTAAACCGCTAAAATATTGTTTCTGGCTGCTGCGATACCGTCGACTCAGTATTACTCGTGCGGTCGCGTCATAAAAACATGCATCTACAAAGAATTTTGTAATTGAAAACGGTACTGAGTAATTTTTTTCAAGGTGTTGGTTAGCCATCTTGAATATATTTTGATATGCACTATCATGTCGTTGATCGATGACGGTTAGATCCCCGCAACCCGCAAGAAACACAATTAAAGTGAAAATAAGTGTTAAATAACCTCGTAAGGATTTTATAAATATATTTTATAACCTGAATGAGTTTTTGCAAAAAGACTGACTGTGTGAAAACTGTTTGGAAGGTCGTCAACGAGTCCGTGACACGCTACGGTGTACGCTTTTAGAGAAGAGAGCTCTATTCATATTTACCAGTTTGAGTATTATTTAAAGTAACCAGTCACAAATTGCTTTGGTTTTAATGCTTTGGCCAAAATTAGGTATTAAATATCAATTCGTTAAATACTTTTTAGCATAAATAAATGAAGGAAACTGAGTGAAACGATGAATGTATATAACTATATAATTCTTAAAACATATTAATTAGTATACAAAATCTCTTGTTTGTCACAAAGTAATAAAACTATCTCAGCCATGTCTTCTAGAAAATTTGCTTTCAAAAACACTTTATTTTAATTTCAGAGTAAATTATATCGTGTGTACTATCTATAGCAGGGCTTGTCACCGAGGCCACAACACGCGCTAGTGTTGTAAATGTCGGTCGGTTACTGGCTGGCTAGACAGTGTCTCTTGGGATCACCAATTTGTTTACACCTGTGATATTTAAAGTTTGTAGTGTGAATATTATTGGTTAAATAAAATACGCTAATGAAAATATTAATATTAAAACTTATTTGAAAACTGTGTCCGTCAATCGTGCATGAAGTTAATGCGATGAATGAAAAATTATATTTTTTTATAAAACAAAAGAGATTGGTTATTTATGTAATTTTCTAGACATGCTGATAACCGAATCCATGTAAGTAGCACACATGCGGGTTCTGTAATAATTTTAATTTACTTTGCGTGAAACCATTTATTTATTTACTTTGGTATTTTCTAAAAGTCAACCTTTGTGTCACGTAAAAATAAAAAGTTAATAAATTAAAAATATAACAAATAAGAAAACATTGTAAAAGATTAAATACATACATACATATACAATGTGTTTACACCATCCAAATCTAAGTAGGTACCTAACTAAATAACCTGATTTGAAGTAGAGAAAAAGTGAACTTCTCCATATATTTTCTGACATCGCTGCTAACAAAAACCGCTGATTAACAAAAGTAATGTATGGATTCAAGCGACAACACTCGTTGTAAACGTATACTGTAAACACTCGTACTATTATACAGAATATGAAAAAGATTCGGGAATTATAATCCATAAATCCGGAGAACTTTTTTTAACAAGTGGACTATTGCTATCTCTACAAATAAACTTATTTTATATCTCCCTATTAAAATTATCCGGTTTTTACTTTAGTAAAATCACTTATTATATTATCGTAATTTGTAGCTTTGTTTTCAGTTCGTTTTGATTATATTCAGGTATTATTAGAAATATGTAATTGCAACTAAAGTTAAAAAACTAAACGTATTTCATTGTTTCTTATTAATAAGTCCCGAGGCCAACATCACTGCTTCCAAAAGCAGGAACGCAAAAGTAGAACAAGCGGGCGAATTCACCCAAATTGTAAGATGTCGAGTAAATATATTTATGGCCAATAGCCAGTACTTAACAAGTTTTACATCTGATATCAAAGTAAAGTACTACAATAGTGTTATAAACTGTTCAAAACGATAATGATATGCTAAAATAAGCGATACGGATCTTGATAAATTGAGTGAACAGCAACTTACAACACCGGCTATTACTACATAAACTACTACTGTTTTTTCTATCATTTAACAAAGTAAGAGATAATGTATAAAATGCTGGAGAGAATAACATGAAGCTAGGAGTAATAAAATAGGTATATGACGTCTATACATTCTTTTCACGTTGTCCGTTGGCCATAGCTTTGTGGGCAGGGTGAGTAAGTGACGATAGGAAATTAAGTGAACACGAAAATAAAGTCAAATCAGCTATAATCCCGAACAAAGAAATCACTGTCAATTAGGTACACGAGACAGTTTCTACGGTGTTCTACTCGACCGCTGTTCAAAACAAGTACTGTGTCACGGCTGACGGTGTCGAACGCTGACTCGTAGACTCTGTCGAAAGCCAACAGATGTCGCTTGCGGCCCCGTATTGACAACAAAGTGTCCGTGTTGAATACTAATTATCGCCGATTCCGACATATATAAATATTTTATAGTTATCTGTTCACCCTATAGTTATCTGTTCACATAAATATGTGTTCACCCTTTCCATTAATTCAAGTGTTTCTCGTGACGCGAGTGGTGTATTCAAATTTCTGACTTAAGATGCCAATGATGATGTAAAACATTTCAGTTTTCGAAACTCCGTTGAAACCATAGACTTTTAGGAGAAGTGAGGCTTTGTTCTATCCAAATACGTATGTTTTATTAAAATTTACTACTACATTATAAATAGAATTAAAGATTCTGTACAAAGAAAAAGCTAGTCCTTTGGTCACGGAAGGCGTCTATCAGTCAAAAACAAACGAGCGCTTGAATCCCACTAATATCTCATTTAGTTTAAAGAACTATATTTGTTACTAATCCCACTGATATTATAAATGTGAAAGTTTGGATGGATGGATGGATGTATGGATGGATGGATGGATGTTTGTTACTCTTTCACGCAAAAACCACTGAACCGATTGCGATGAAACTTGGTATTTTGATAGTTGGAGACCTGGATTAACGCATAGGCTACTTTTTATCCCGATATTCCCACGGGATCGGGACTTACGCGGATGAAACCGCGGGGCGGTGCTGGTTTACTATATTTTTGCACCGTTTAAGGGTCAAATATAGCAGCAGTACCTGTACATTCTTAATATTATACATACACTACTGATCATAGAAATTAAACATAGAGAAACAAGTTACCAATAACAGCAAGAGATTAAAAGAAATAGTCCGTTGAGTTTGAATAACTGCCTTTACGTATTTCGTTAAGTTTAAAATAATCACTCAATCCAGTATTTTTTGAAAACTATCAATAATACCGTTACGTACCGATGTGCCTAATTAAATGAAAATCTCTGACATTGCATGCTGTAAATCAACAGCGGTTTTTATTGGAAACATTGAGTTCAATTTATGCGAGAACTGCACACATTATGTTATATCATAAAATTAATCAGATGGCTATTCTCACGCAACATGGTGTTAAGGGACCAAATTAGACCAAATCATTTTAACTAGTATATTAAAATAAATTGATTTCATTCTATGGCATTTCGGTTGATACTTTCTAAATTTACTACAAATTGATCAAGGGCATGACAGAACAAACTTAAACGAGGACAGTCCACAGACTTAGCAATAAGGTAGCTGAGTATCTCGTGATGGAAATAATGGAAACAGCTAGAGGAGGCCTTTGCCAAGAGGCATGCTGAATTAAGAGATATACTATGATTACAGACAACAGAAATAATTCAGAATTAAAAGGCTTATAATATCATCACCCTTCGCGCCTTTTCCTAACTAAATTAGGGTCGGCTTTCAGTCTAACTACGATAAGGCAGAACTTTGATATTTTACGTGAAGCGACTGCCGTCAGACCTCCGCAACCCAAATACTAGGCGATATGGAAGCTCTGTAGTTAGACCAGGTTGTCGGACTTTTTAGGGCTCCAACTACCCGTAACGAATGTCGCAGATGTTTGTATGGCACCCGGTCCGATGGTTTTAACTTTGTAATGTGCTAACCTACTCAGTTACTACTTAGCCACGGGCCCCAAGAACAACGCTTATAATAATAAAATAATAGCAGGTGACCAAGACGACCGCAGACCAAGGACTGGTAAGTCGAGTCACCAAGAGAGTCACCATATTGAGCAATTTTCGCCTAAAGGCAGTGGCAGTCCAGGCAGGTCTACACGAATTCATATTGCACTTAATATAAAGTAACATGCCTGTTACCGCCTTAAAATACAAACAAACAAAAAAAAAAAACAAAAAAAAAATTATGAATTTCTAGTGAAATATATGTGTAAAGTATTTAAAAGGGTATCAGGGCTATATTTTAACTGAAACTTTTATGATTATGTTAGTCAAAACTATGTAGATTTTGATGTTACTTACATGATTTCCAAGACTTAAAAAGGTTAGGACGGGTATTTTTCTTTTGTTCCTTTATTTCTCAGCAATGGTTTCACTTATTTTTTTAGGACTACTAGTAACATGTATTTCTTTCTATTCTTGTTTTTTCTCCAACTAAATTAAACAAGCGTCGCGTTGATGGTGTACCTACTGCGTGCGGTTCAAAACCCCAACCATTTCATCGTAAGTCTATCGTAGTCGATGCCTAAGCCGTTATTCCATCGCCACTTGTTTGAACTATATTCCATTAAATTTAATCTAAAGGTGGTCCTACATATTTTTTTTTGAACTGTAAAACAAAAACTGTAGCAATTGACATCACTCCACCGTATCATCATCCCACTAATATCATAAATGTGAAAGTTTGGATGGATGGATGGATGGATGTTTGTTACTCTTTTACGCAAAAATCACTGAACCGATTGCGATGAAATTAGGTATGTAGATAGCTGGAGACCTGGATTAACGCATAGGTTATTTTATCCCAATATTCCCACGGGATCGGGACTTACGCGGGTGAAGCCGCGGGGCGCTGCTAGTGTTATATAAACGCATCATTTTATGGCCTGGTTTTTTTTAAATTTAGCTTACTGTAGTTTGAAACTGTTTCCAATAGATAAACCTATTACATAAGAATCTAACTTTTTATCCCGATATTCCCACGGGATCGAGACTTACGCGGGTGAAACCGCGGGGCGCTGCTAGTATTACATAATTGTCATACTTACAAGCTTTGCTCTAGTCATTGCCGACCCGACGTACCTGTCAAACAAATGTGCAATATTTGGAACTAACTTAACTTGTGAAGTACTAAACATGCTTATGATCATATTCTTTGTAATGGTATTCATTAAATTTATCACGATTATCAAATGTATTTTTTTATCAATATCGAATAATGATCGTGTAAATATATTAACTAAAAATAAATTTTATTAGACATCAAAATACAAATAATAACAAAACCATACTGCACACCTTCCATCGAAATTAAACAAACATTCCTCTCCAAACAAACACACAAAACATTACACAATTTTATACAAAACACCAACACTAATTAATCACATCGGCACAACACTAGTGACACGGACTAAGTTCATAATTGTATTCTGAGTTGGGACAGACTTGATTGATTACCCACGCCGGGCTTGTAGTGTCCCACGCCACGGAATTAGGACACGACACCTGTAAATTGTAGAGGGACAATTAAATAGTGATGGGATGAGTTTCCATGTTTGGGTTCCTAAATATTTATAACGTGAAATGTGGTTTTGTTAATACGAGCACCTTCATGTAGTATGTATTAGCAACATATTAATTTAGAAATATAAAGATAGCTATACCGAAGTTTTAGTACACCTATTACATAAAATTGTAAAAGATTTAGGGTACTTTATTGTTACCACAAGATATTTTGATATAATATAAACAGGTACACCAGTCAATGGAATTTCAAAAAAGTATATTAAAAATCTATTTAGCAAAAATAAAACCGACGAAAAGAACTAAAAAGCAAAAAATAAATAAACTTTTTAAGTATTAAGTTTTGAACTTATTTACATAAACTATCAAATTTTATATAAACCAATTTTGAGTCGACGCCAAATAACAAACTGATTAATTATATAAATTTTAAATGTACCTACATAAGAATGGACATGGCTCTACGTAGGTAATTAATCATTTATCCTCTTGTTAATTTTTTAATAGCTTAGTGAATTATGGCACAATGATGTTTTACAGCTTTTGATAACTCTGTAACTTAAATACGGACAGCACAAAAACGCAACCAAAACCATATTTAAATAAGCTGCTTCACAGAAATAACGTCATCGGGTTTGGGCACTGGAAATCGAGAAACGTAATATCCATATGCAACGTTATAAAATTCTGGGTTTTTTTTATTATATATGGGGCAAACGAGCAGACGGGTCACTTGATGGTAAATGACTACCGCCGCCTATGGGCACCTGCAACTTATGAGTCACAAGTGCGTTGCCGGCCTTTAAAGGGGAAGAGGGAAAGAGAGGGAGGAGGAGGTGAAGGGGGCAAGAGGGGGAGAGGAAAAGGTAAGGGCCTCCGGTAACCTCACTCACACGGCGAAAAGCAATGAAGCATTGCTTCACTGCCAGTTTTCTGTGGGGCCGTGGTATCACTCCGTTCGGGCCGGCCCATACGTGCTAAAGCATGGCTCTCCGACGAAAATCTCATATGTCATAAAACTTGGTTGCTTAATTTTATTTAAAATTTTGTTGGTACTAACCGTGCATCAAAAATCAGCATTGCCCGTTGAACTACACATTACATCAGTACACACGTTACATTACAATAGTAGTGCCTATCCGAAGCGCTTGCACCATGTTGAGCTGGTTTATGTTAGGACGACAAATTGCATCTCCAGAGATTACAGGCTCGTGTTCATGACAGTTGACTGAAGCGAAAAGAGAACGATACCAAAATATATCTCCAAATTTGATGGAGAACTACAACAGAATTAGCTAATGGTTCGCTTCGTTTCTTTTTGCTATTTCATCCCACTAATATTATAAATGTGAAAGTTTGGATGGATGGATGGATAGATAGATGGATGGATGGATGGATGTTTGTAACTCTTTCACGCAAAAACCACTGAAACGATTGCGATAAAACTTGGTAAGTAGATAGCTGGAGATCTGGATTAACGCATAGGCTACCTTTTATCCCGAAATTCCCACGGGATCGGGACTTACGCGGGTGAAACCGCGGGGCGCTGCTAGTTGATTATAAGACCCTTATAGAAAAAGGCGACAAATTGAAAACTAATTGCCCGCACTCAGCTTGAAGGATTTTTTTAAAACAGACCTAAGAATTTTGCCATTGATAGAGATATTTTATAATTGGCATTAACGAAAGCGTTCACGATTAAAAAAGTGTTGTACCAATAAGTGTAGTAACCTACTGATACCATTATACCACGGAAAAGGTAACGCAAAACATAATTTTATTATGAAATAGTAGTTTCTTTTTAGTCACACATTACTAGTATTCTTGTTAGTCCTCCTAGCTAAGTTAAGTGCTTGTATTAGAAGTGGATTCACGTCGGCAGTGTAAGTACATTACCGACTTATACCCACAGTTTGCGAAACCCGCAAAGACTTGATCGCATGTGCAAACCCTTAGCCATTACGCTACCCCCGTTTATCTGAACTGGCATTGGAAACTATGCATAAAGTCTAGGTTACCAAAGAGTTCAAGCACTAAATATTCGTCGAAACCTATTATTTGAAAGTAACAATATTATTGAAGGAAATCCTTCAACTACTGTTCAAAGCGAAAGATTTTACTTACTAAACCATCAACTGTGCATAAATTTAATTCAAAACTCAAAGTGCATGTATTCAGAGTAAATGTAATTCAAGAATCAGAGTTCGTTCCTGTGCTACAGTCTTGTTTGAGAACACCTGAGCTTATGTTCACACATCTACTGCCTCGAGTTACTGTTCGCTTGTTTAATTTTGTGACTTCTGTTTTGTGCACATTAGGATATGTTATTTCGCTACACGTTGTTTGAATGTTATTGTTTAATATTCCATTATTATGTTATGTTATATTGTTGAACTGCACCTTCTTCCGTCTTTCTACAGTCTATTTTAAAGAAATTTATTTCATGCTACTCTTACTTTTTTATTTTTTTAAGTTGGATGAGGGACAATTTAGTTAAAAGGGCAAACCAAATTATTTTGATGTCACTGGTTTTAGAACTGTATCCGTTCTGCGTTTATGAATAAACTTTGACGCAGGTAAGGTATGTGTAGAATTTATACCTGGTTGAAGATAAAGCTATTACTACCATGAACAAATATCGATAAATCACTGCTTATTGTCAACTCAAGCTTATTTAATTTATATATATATATATATATATTTAATAAAAATCTCAATAAATTTAAGTCAGAGGTACGTTACCAGAATCACGATATATCTTTAGGCTATCATTACTTCTAGTCTAGATAAAAGTCTTCACGACACATAGGGCAGTTAGTTGTATCAAAATCTCCAGGCAAAATAAATGTACTAAAGTATTTAAGGTACTAACGAATCCCTGAAGCTAGTACCGCTAATCGCATTTTTCTAACAAAACGCCGAGCTAACGACCATGGAAAGAACGGCTATCGAGACAAACTTTTTTACTAGTGCACGTTATATGTAGGACGGCCAAGCGATGTGCATGATTACGGACTATCAAACTTTTGTCAATTTAATCACGTCATGATTCTAATACTAAAAGTGAAAGTTAGCACTTATTGATGTGACATTATCTTTGATTTTATCATTAATTGAAATTTCATGACTACGTTTTAAATTAAAATGATCACCATTATTATTATTTCAAGAACTAAACAACAGGCCTCTCCGTAAGTTTTACATAAAGAGTGGTTTTATACTGTCTTCATCGAACGGTTCTAGGATATCAGTTCATCTAGTTTTTATTGACGTCTCACACTTGATTTCTTTGTCCGTGGTTGCCATTCCAGAACCAGTCTTTCTCATTGGTAGATTTTGCAGACGAAAAATACCACGTTAATCACTTTAATTTTCCCATGCTATTGTATTCAATATTTACTACCTATTCATTAAAAGTCACCGTAAAAAAAATTGTTAAGTATTGTTACACCGATTACTAATTACTACTATAGAATTATTGTGAAACCCCACAATTTTCATGCCAGGCTACCAATTTAGCTGCTAAGTTCCCCCTTATCGTTTGTTTCGAAGATGTATGCGGTACGCCTACATTCGGCAGTAACAATTACAGGCTTCTTTAACTTGATTAATGCTGATACTGTACAAATAACTGCCTCAACAAGTAACTGCATGTTCAAGTGTATTTTAACAAACCCTTTTTGTAACCTGTCAAATATGTAAAATATGTATCCAAAAATATTATCCAAAAATAATCCAAACTTTATTGTGCACCAATTTCAATTTGCTTACACGGAAATAACAGAAACAAAGAGAAGAAAGAACTTGCATAGCAATTTTTACAGGCACCTTTTGGATAGACAAAACTGCCAGTAAAAGTAATAAATTAAAGGTAATTTTTAAAGATAAAATGAAATTTATGTTCTTTGTAAGAAAAGAATCTAGTAAGTTAATCGGATACTATATGCAAAATATTCCACCTATGTGCAATTGTTTGGTGAACCTAGTTATAAGGCATTCTGCACACGTGCGACCGCGGCGTCCGCGGCCTCACTTTGACCACTTAATTCAATGAGGCTGGATTCAGCGCCCAACGCAGGGTTTACAAACACTGCTCAACTCGTTCGCTTTGTTACTGTTTAAGTTAATATGTTGTTTTGTTTCCGTTTCAGGGGGCTAATGACATGCATGGTTTGGTTTCCAAAAGATCTAACTCAGACCGTAATTACGTAAAATAAAATAAATTTCTTCCTTGTAAAAAAGTGGTACTATTTATTTAACACACATTGCTGGTAGCGAATTTTATTAACAAAGGCTTACTTATTTTGAGGCAGCATAGTATAATGTTATAAAGAAATACTGAATTGCAAATTAATGAAAACTTTAACGTTAATAAAACTTTTATATTTATGTATAACGCGCTGTAAAGCGAGCTGTTTTTAGTTTTTTTTAAAGGATAAAATTCCTGATGAGGTCATTCATCAAAGAAGTAGTTATTTGATGAATTACCTAGATAGGTCGCAGAATAAGCACGGTGAAGTGGCTACGAGCTAACCACATCTGCCGAAAGACAGACGATCGTTGGAGCAAACAGGTCTCAGAGTGGAGTCCGCTAATAGGTAAACAGAAGGTAGAACGCCCCACAGTCATTGTCTTAGTCATGTGCAGCAGCGCTAAGTCGATGAAGATCGTCGTTTTTAGGTATGCAACAGACTTCTTTCATTCCCAATAGTAAGAGTAATGTTCAATACTTTTAAAAGATTATCAACATTTTGTTGATACAGTGTTATGTTCTGCGAGGTCAACCCTTTTGTTGGGCTGGTGAAAATACTTAGGGTCTGCTTTCCTCTTAAACTCTTCATGTTTGTTTCATTTTAACCAGTACGTTTTCTGAATCTAGTTAAAACAAAAATCTGCCAAGGTTTTAAAAAGAGGTAATACTTATTCGTAAATAAACTTTACTTAGAGTGCTTTAGAAGAGGTCTTAAAAAGCTTCCTAACGTTTGATTAATTGATTCCATCGTCAAAAATATACAGCGATATATCGCTATATACTTTTGCAAGCCGTATGTTCGGTTTGTTTGCCATGTTCCCTTAACCTTAAACATTTAAATTTAAAAGCTACCTATTAGATGTGTAAGTCGGGACTTCATCGCGATAATACTTATAAGGTAGAATACCTATTTTAGTTACCCAACGTTTCGATCGAATTGCACCGATCCTCAGCTCAGCGACGGCTCCGTCAGCTCTCACCAATTCACCCGTTCAAAAATAATTATAGGCTACCTGTTTTTACGTTCAAATGTAATAGCCAAAATTCAAATTTATTTTCAAAAAAATGATAATATATGATTTGTGTGGTCACGTAATATTTAAATTATTCATGAAATTTGTGTTATCAGACCTGTATGTCTCATCAAGTTAGATCTTGTGTCTTCGAGAGCAATTTTTTAATGTTACTATAACATTTTAATAACATATGTTACATTGGACACAAATTCGTGAAACAGCCGAAATATTGGCGCATGCATTAAACGAAGTCCTAACCATAGTGATAAATAAAAACAAGCTCCTTAAACCTTGCATCTCGCAAACATGCATGTAAATTTTTGCAATAAAACTTTTAGTTTTGACAATAAATTCAATTGGGCCGTCAATAAATTTTCAAAGCATAAATTCTGCCAAGGTCCATCGGTGATGTCGTAAAAGCGTTTTTATTGCCGTTTACTTGGAACAATAAAGAAATGTGTCAAAGTGGAATATTAAACTTTAATTAAGTTAAAACGGCAGTTTGTGCTCTGTTACTGTATTACGGGTCTTACAATTTGTAATTCTCAATTAGTTCACTTTATAATAAGGGGTAACAGAATGTTCTTTGTACTTTGTACTTGTTTTTTTTTAAAACCCCCGGTCATCACAGGGCGTTCTTGCTTTCACCTGATATTATTTTTCAGGGCTCTTTTCTACTTTTATCTTATTTACTATCGTAATTCTATCTTTTGCAACTAACCGGCATTGACTCGTCTCACCCAAGACTGGTCCCGTCACCCGGTGCGACCGTCACCCGTCGGTCGCACTCCTCTGACAAGCGCACGCGGAACACTTCGCTCTACCTCTCAGGCCTGTATCTGTTCGGACGACGACTTCCCTAAAAGTTCGTCCCCGCATTAAATGCCCGGTGCGTCTACTGCGGGCAGAGAGAGTTGTACTAAACTCTCTCTCCGGTTCGGCCGCCTCCTTTGTGGACATCACCTCCTCGCAGAAGGCGGCGACGGCGTTCCATGCACTCTAGCTCCGGATCATGGACAGAACCACGGTCAGCAGTGAGAGAATACCCGCAGAACCAACTGCCGCGACGAGATCACGACGCTGCACATAATACATACTTACGTGCACTTTTTTATACATAAACTATTTAGTGTCGCAAATTTTACATTCTGCCGTCCGCGAAATTTTCTTAAAAAAGGTTTTGGTTTTGGAATAGGGCTATGTTTTCGCATTTAGACTCATAGGCAGTCCATTATGCGTTCAGACAAGCCAGCCAAGCCTTATATATATAGCTATATGTATATACAAGATATGGTTGTACTACTTTTTCAGTCAGGACGCTACAAATCTTGAGAAACTAACTTCCTAATAAATCAAAAGAACTTTGGGAATTGATCGCACCTGAGTTGGTACTACTTTATTGAAACCTCCTCCTGTATATTACCGCATTTAAGTCTTGATTTATAGTCGAAGTAAAATTTCTTAATTCATAAATTTCTTTAAAAAATACTTGAAATCGTCTTATTTTTAACAAAAAATTATAGACCAACACAATTACAGATCAGTCACCACAACAATAAGTTGTTTTATCGAAAGTAAAACAAATATGTATAAAAATGAATAATACCGTGTTGCAAATAGGTAAGATCACTATCGGCCCGTGTTGACCTGTTTCCATATAGTTGATCCTTGTGAGAAGAAATCGAGCAAACTAACTCACGGCCCATAAGTACTAAGTACAAGTAGTAAAAGTGAAAAAACACGACAACTTTGTTCAATATCTATTATAAAATTGAAGATCACCATTTTACAGCTGCACCACAACATACTGGTTGTATTTTCAATGCAAAATTCATTTTATTCAAACACCTCACGTTTGTCATATAGTTGAAATTCGTGCACCTGCTTTATTCGTTTTGCGCTGTGCCAATAAACTTCTAAGCGGGAAAGTCACAAAGAGCGTTTTCATTATTCATAATAACTGGACTGACGCTTTGTTTTAGAAAAAATTTGCTTGCTGGAATTAATTCACGCAATACCTTTGTTTCTTTGTGATACATACTAAAAGATGGCCACTCGTTTTAAATAGTTATTTACCTCACGTCTGTTTGTGTTTTTTTTTAAGCAGTTTTTTTTATTAAACGTGGAAAGTATCCTGAAATATAAGGAAGTGAAACCACATTTACGGTAAATGGCATGATCTTAATTCGTATTTCAAACGACCATACGGTTGAAACAAATGTGTAGTACGAATGTTGTTAAAAAAAATTAAAGAATCGACACATAAAAACTCATTCTTATCACTAGTCGATGAGTCGATTGACTGGTTAGTATATATGCTATAAGCTACGGTAATATTATTTATACAGTATTCTATCTTCATATAAACGGTCGTCGGAAAGGGAGTCAAATTCGGTATACACTCGGTATACAACCAGTCGCGAATGCGCCGCAGTGATGCTTTTGTAAGCAGTAAGCTTGCCATTTGTGTATTTGATTGAAATAAGTACAAGTACTTACTTAATATGGCAATGGATTTTTTATACTATTAAATCTAACAATAAAGCTTTTCGTACGTCTTAGTCGAGGCGCAAATATTTTTCAGTCTTAAAATAAGGGTGGTTCTTTTTTATTAAATCCCAATAAACATGTATTTTTATTGAACGCTTCCTATTTCATTCACAAAAAAAAATATACTTATCAAAATATTTACAATCACAAAACTAAAAAGAAACTCTTAAATCTACTAATAAAAAAACACAACACACACAACAAATTTTTTTTTTTTATATTAAAAATATAAAATAATACTTACATTCACAAAACTAGAAAGAAACTCAAGTAAGTAGGCGAAATTAAAATACTGTAGGCGGGGACCCCTTTCACGTGTTTACGTACCGCGCGACTGTAGATAATTATTTCAGGGACAGCGCCGAGTCACAATACTGGATAGATAGTATTACCGTGTATTAAGCTTTACTTATATTGTAAAATAAATAAATTGTTTTTTTTTGTGCGTAATTGTAGGGAAACGAATTCGTAAAATATCATTAATCAGTCTTCGTTTGGCAAGTCATAACTAATTTCAGAATACATCAATTCAAAATAAAGATTTTTAAACTGTTGAATATTTAAATCTACTATCGACTATCGTTAGAATTTCACGGTTCTTTTATTAGTTATCCGCTGCCTTTGAAGACATATAATATATTACTTTAAGTATATAATTTTTTTTGGCTATTCTAGTTTCAGACATATATTCATTAAAACTAGGTAAATCGATAGAATGACTTGACTTTGGACAAAACAGTTAGATAATATTTTAATAAACACGTAGGTTTAACTCTTACTCTTAATAAAAATTATGCGTAGCCCGAATAGTAAAAAAAAATATGGTTAAAAAATAGTAGAAGTAGAATATATATTTTTATTGTAAAAAGCACAAGGTGCTTGATAGAATAGAATGGAATAAAATAGAAGAGAAAAAAAGAAACAAATGTTCATTGGTAACTATTCATAAAAGTATAGTTTTAATAAAAATGTTGTAAGAAGCACCCCACGCTGTTTTTACAATAAAAATTATTGTCTACTTTTTAGTTCAGTTTGTTATTAAAGCGTATTTTTTAGTTTTTTTTAAATCATAATTTATCGAAAGGTAAAATCAGTAAGCACTGAACTATTCCGAAAATAAAACTTGTTTAAGAAACTTCTACTTAAAATTTATCAATTTGAATTTGATGACAATACGTCAAACGTTTATCTAAAATTTCAATCATCTGACAGCTATATGAACAATATAAGAAAATGTCTTTTACTTCGTGTATACGAACATTTCAGTGATATCAAAGTGACGCTTTTGTTTTTGTTACATTCTAAATGTCACAAAGCGTGAAGAATGATCGTTGTACGTGACGACAGAACGTGTACCAGTAATATATCTGTGCTCATACAAATATGACAGTTTGTTTTATACTGTGATTTGAGATTCGGTTTCAGCGTCGAATGTTCCATGAGAACTTTAATATTACGTGACAAATAACCGACAAATTTAATAAATGAATGAACTCATATTGATTTCATTAGGTGAGACTTTAATTGGTAAATGAATTAAAGAGGTGTTAATTATCATTGTATATCAAATAACAACTAGTTTTTTTTTTTTATTTAGAAGAAGTATATGTTAGGAAAACGTGTTTAAAGCCTGTCTTATCTAGTAGATTTTTGCCAGTTTAAATCAATCGTGGTGCCCGCCCTATCGTAGGGATGTATAAAAGAGGGAGTGAAGAGCAGTCTGCGGCTTTCTACGAAAGTTGAAGATTTTTCGTATTTTTATTTGGACTTATTTTGACACACTTTGCGTATATTAAACTTTACTCCATATAACTAAAGAGTAAGTACATACGGCTTCTATCATAGTAAGTATAAAGTTATTCTTGTTTTTTATTATTTTAAATTAATTGTAATAAAAAAAGTGTGTGTGTTTATGTACGCACGTAAGAAGTTATACTTTTATCTAGTTAAATAAAGTTTATTTAAATATCATAATAAATAATACATACCGTCAACTAACCTCAAATTCTACAAACGTACTCAAAGTCATATGTAAAAACTATTTTCATCACTTATAATCACAGTAAATTATCATAAATAACACATACCGTCAACTAACCTCAAATTCTACAAACGTACTCAAAGTAATATGTAAAAACCATTTTTATCACTATCGTGAAGTTGGTAACTTCAGGGTGTCGGTTAATTCTAATACTTATATTATTCAATAAATCAGGACAGTAACTAATATAGATTTTTTTATATCACAGAGCTTGTAAATAAGGCCTGGACGCGACGTCCTGTCTAATTTTAAGCGTCACAAAACTAGTGTTATACTTCAGTTGCCAACTCTATCCCTTGACACTATTCTAGTCTCATTCACCTTCTCCCTACCTTCGACCTGGGTTGGTTAAGCGCTCTGCTCTTCTAATCTAGCCCTAAATCTAGGATTTGTTAATTTCACATTCCCTTCACATCTTTCTTTATTTTATCTATAAAAAGATCCAGATTTAAATTGCCAGAAATAGTAACATTTGAAGAGACGAAATTGAAAAGTGAACGATGCAACGTTTCACTGAATCTGAGAAACACGATCAGTCTCCTTTAGCAATCGTTGAGGCGATAAATTTTCCAGAATCTAATAAAGTTGTGATTTGTGCAGTGTAGTTTCGTATAACTGTTAGTTTGAATAAAGTTGTACATGAAACGAATGAGTTAAAAACGACCGTATTGGAATTTATTATCAAGAATGTTGATAACTTAATTACCTCTGAGAATTATTGCCTCCAAGTTTACATGCCTTCTTATAGACATGGAAGTTCTTATGACTTATAATTTTAAGACTTTGTGATTGATGAATGCCTGACTTCATGATGTTATACATATTTATAGTTCTAAACTCTCTGAAACATTAAAAAAAACCTTGACTAGGAATGGAAGGTATATTTTATCAAAATTTCGAAAAAGAAGGTCTTTTAAAATCAGCCTTCTTGACTATCTTTATTGGTTGAAACAAAATAAAGCCAGACTATCTATATATTAATACGTGAAGCGAAAACTTTGGAACCCCTTTTTACGAAAATTGGGCGGACGGAGGAGTATGAAATTTCGCATACTTATAGTTTATACAGAGAAGAAGTGATGAGTGCAAAAAATTTTTAACAATATTTGCTACAAAGTTAAAAAAAAATGCAAAAACGGGTACATACAGCTATGAGTGTCCAGTATATATTTTGACCTGTCATTGTACAAAAGTCTATACAATGACAGGTCAAGTAATATTGGCCAATGAAATAAACCATGGTCGAAATTCGACCACCATGCGATTTCTAGTATACACTAATGCGCAGGCTGTTCCATCAAGATTGGTTGATGAGATATCTAAAAAACATTTAATTAATCAATTGTACCTTTCTTTTTGTATTCTCGATACACCAGCTGAAAATTTAGAGCAAATGTTTAAGAATCAACAATGCTCTCGTTTGAGCCCCAAAACAACTTTGGCATTAAATAGGCATGGCAATATCTGTCCCCCAAAGGAATCTAATAAATCTACTCTTAGTATATTACTTAGATTCACATAGGGGAATTCTACTCTAAAATGGTATGAATAACAATTTACAGCAATAAAGGCGCTGCTTCCAAGTCACTCATTACCAATGGTATAACTACAGATTTAAAATGATATTGTAAACTAGCTGCGCACTGCGGTTTCACCCGCATAAGTCCCGGTGCCGTGAGAATATCGGGATAAAAAGTAAGCTTATGTGACAATCCAGGTCTCCAGCTATCTACATACTAAGTTTCATCGCAACCGGTTCAGTAATTTTTGCGTGAAAGAGTAACAAACATCCGTACATCCTCACAAACTTTCACGTTTTTAGGACTCGTTAGTAGGACTATATATACTAGCAGCGCCCCGCGGTTTTACCAGCCTAAGTCCCGATCCCATGGGAATATCGGGATAAAAAGTAGCTTAAATGTTAATCCAAGTTTCATCGCAATCGGTTCAATAATTTTGGTGTGAAGGGAAACAAACATCCATACATACATACATCCATACATCCATACATCGTCACAAACTTTCACGTTCATAATATTAGTAGGATTTATGAAATGTATCTTAGGCTGAACAGAAATTAATCAAAAGTTTCGGAAATCTTAATTACGACCAAAGTCACCAAGTCTAAAGAACAGATTTAACACACATTTGAGATAGGCTGTAATATAAGCGATACTGCCGGTTAAATTACCAAACCGAAATTCTGAATAATCCTTCAATTTCGTGACGACATTTTATAGCCGTACTTACAAGTTCGATATAATAATTAAATTCGAATTTGCAAACATATTAAACCTCAGCAAATCAGGTTCGCTTTACGACCAAAGGACCCAAAGAATTTATTAAACCAAACCGAACTATTTACGATTTGCACAGTCATCTATAACTCACGGGCAGGAAAATGCTATCCTTACTATTTCATTACAATAAATCTTACGGCCCAAGTTATAAAGTTTTGTGTCGATCGAAACTAAACTAAGTAGATAATGTACTCTGGTCAGGCCATTCTTTACCTTGTTAAGGTACTCACAATCAAAATTAAACCCCTTGCGTATTAAAATAAGAGTGGTATTCACGTTGATACAATTTTTACTGAACAACTTTAAGTATTTGATAAGTGCAGTCTGATAAGTTGCAAGCGATAATTGACCCATTATTTAGTAGGAAATGATAACTTTAAATCTTACTCTAGTATCTCTAGGGTTGTGATTAGAATTCCATTAAGTTTGAGAAAACAAGAATGTAATCAAAATAGCTTTGCCAATGATTCCTTGGAAACCTTATCTATCATTAAATATTTATGATGTGATAAAATGGTTAGAATTGCTTATTTTCTAATGTGGTCATTCAGCCGCACAGTTAAATACATTTCTTATTAGATTAAAGGATCTGTGGTATGGAATAAATAATATTTATGTTGCGTAGTTATATTGATAATCGTCTAGTACTATTAAGTGTACGTGTGTGTATTTTGTTTTTCCTTTTTTAATTATCTTATAATACAATAATTATTTTGCTGTTTATAAGATAGCTGAGAATTAGGATTAGGATCTTTTTCGAAAATGTTTTTGTATCTGTTATCTATCAATTAACTTTACAAGCGTAAAGTCATTTTAATTTTTTTTTACTCTTCACATTTAATAACTACATTGTTGTTATTTATCTATAATATGTATGTATTTAGAAATACATAAGTATATTATTAGCAGTCTGGTTGCCACAACTGACAACAGACTCTGCCTAGTTTGGGATCAGACGGCCGTGAATGAAGTTGTTATTGAGTGAGAGAAGTGAGATGTGTGAAGTTGTTATTATAATTATTATTGATTTCTATCCGTCTGGAGAGATTTTAATCGTGACTATTGTTGGCGATATAAGGATGGCAATAAATCATATCGTGTTCTATCAGAAGTGGTCAGCACTTAATCAGTCCGTTGATGATGAGATTACCATAGATAATCCGAAAAGCGTGATCACTTAGACTTTTCAGACGATTGGCCTATTTATGTTGGAAGGTCACCATCCCCTTAAATTCATACCTCGCATTATTAAACTCTTTATAAATATCTAAAATCGTCAATCCATTTCGTTCTTGTTAAATTTTCCTCGATTTTTTCACTATGTGATACCTAAAAAAAGAACTTGATACTTGAACGTATTTATAGAATCGTAAAACATTTTACGATCAAGAAGCATAATCCAAACATAAAATTATAAATGTTGTATTGAACAACCGAAAATCGTAAATCGGAGCTATTGTACAAGAGTTTTTATTAAAGGATATTATTCTTAAAATAGTTCTACAACAGTTGTTAAATGTGTAGCCATTGGCTCGTTATCTATATGGGGTAAGAAATAAAAACGCGTGAGGTATAGCTCAGAATCTACAGATGGCGTAAAAATAAAATAAATCAACTCACAGTCAGTATTTTTCGTTGCGCTAACACTTTTTTCCGACTAGCCGGCCAGCCGGCGAGCGTCTGAAGTGTAACGTGCAAAGAATAACTTCGTTCCAATGGTAACAGCGAGTGCAATGTATTTATCCAAAGTTGAAAATATAGCTAAAATATCTTTTGCTAGTATTGGTGCCGTAAAGCTATGGTGGTGCCTTCAAATTATAGAAGACCGCATAAAACTGAAGACCTTCAATTCTCTTTATTCTGCTGGTAAGTAGGTTCACTGGAGCTCTGTGGGGAATAGGAAATAAGATTTGCAACGCACAAATGTCACCACCAATGTTGGACACCGGCATTTGCTTACCACTTTGCGCTTATTTGAATTTGCTCAATTTAGATATTTGTGATAACGCCACATAAATAAGAAACAACTAAAACAGAAGAAATCGATCTAGAATGAAGCAATGATGTGCAGGGTAATGGAATTATTTACTTAGAATGACCTAAGTGCAACACAGGAATGCCAGTGAAATGAAGAAGTTTATCGGATAATGCATAAGAAAGTCACTGTGTCTGTGAACTTGTAAGGATATCTTTTAAAAGATACGATCCGCCTTATCTATGCTTATATCTACTTAAAGTGCGACTATCCACGGTTACAAATTTTGTATTTAAACAAGGTTTAATTTTTTAAGATTGTCTATGCAGGTATCATTCCTGAAAAAAAAACGACAGAAGCTCGCTCGCCCAGGTAAGAAGACATTTACCAGGACTAGGTAGGAAAAAAAAAAATTATGGAAATTCACACAGTCATAACTCGTAAACGGATACTTCTTTTTAATTCTTTTTGTAACTACATGCTAGAATGCTGCAATTTCAGTGATTTAAGTAAGTTTTCGATTGTCATTTACACTCTTTTTATCAAAATTATATAATGTGTACTAGCTGTGCCCGAGACTTCGTCCGCGTGGAATAGTCTAAAAAATAAGTTTCAAGCTTCTAGCTCTAAATATGACGATACTTCCATACAAATTTTCATCCCCATCTTTCAACCCCTTACACCCCTTTTTTCGCATTAAAAAGTAGCCTGTGTCCTTTCTCTGGCTCTAGACTATCTGTGCACCAAATTTCATGTAAATCGGTTCAGCAGTTTTGGCGTGAAAGGGCGACAGACAGACAGACAGAGTTACTTTCGCATTTATAATATTAGTAAGGATAGTAAGGATGTAACTAAAGGTGTAATTGCAACTCCATACAGAAATACAGAATATAGAATTTCACAGGTACCTTTGGGAAATTCTATATTCTTAATCGCTGAAGACGGATGAGACAGCATTTTAATATCAAATACCCTAAACCTAGAACAAAGATATTTTATTGAAGAAGCTCGACATCTATCTCAAAATAAATTGTTCACTCGTACATTTGCAGAACGTGATTCACCCATTCTGTAAGGCATTAAGTCCTAATACTTATTACAACTCGTGGACCATCAATAGTTTATTGGTGCATTGGTCCTATTGTTGATGTCACGTGCCCATTCGTCATTTTGACGCGCCGATCGTGCTAATTCTGTTACGGTAGTAGCATCTGGCCCAAATAATGCATTCTTTACGGTAAATGTGCAGTAATTGAATCGGTTTTATGGTTCATGTCGGGATTGTCATTGAAAGCTTTTGTACGTATTTAGTACAAGCATAAAGGCACGCGGGTGTAACATATTTTAATTGCACAACGGAATTGAAAAAGTATGAATTGAGCTTTTTTTTTGTTAAATGTTCTATTTAATATTGCTTACATAGCCATTATCATATCAGAAGGTGAAGGAAAAGTCATCTCAATTCTAGGTAAATATTAATTTAATGTGTATACTTTACCGTTTTTGTCTTTAAATGCTATTCTCAAAATATAGTTTTAAATTTTAACTAATTAATACGCTTTTAACATTAACATAACCATTTATGAAATATTTTGCATTTATCATTAATTATTAGGTGGATGTAAATGCTATAGTTAAATGTATATGCTATGTATATATAATATCTAACAATCAACATATAGGTCTCAAAGTATATAAGTGCACTTGGAGAACGATAGTTTCAGACTTTAATGATTCATGTATTTTACATATATCATTATTAAAAAATATAGAAAAATAAGAAAGAAAACTCCTTTCCAAGACCTGGAATAAACTGCCTGCCTATTTTTTTACAAGCTTTTATTTAACTTGCAATGTTTGTATATATGTATGTGTGTTCGGCACAACTGTTATATGACAGCTTGTTTTAATTTTTTTTTTTTTACTATTAATTCCAGACAATTATAATCCTGGAACGTTCAAAAGTAGATTGAATAAGTTTCTCTTGGATAGGCGTGTACCATCTTCGTCTTCATCATTATTTTCCATCAGGTGAGTTTGAAGACAAACGCCTATTCCATTACACAATAAAAAAAGAATAATATCATTAACTCACATACCTACACATGTGTTAAGTAAATATTAGATAATATATTAATAATACGATAATAACATTGATTTTATAAAATTCACCCGCTTAAGTCCCGATGCCGTGGGAATATCGGATAAAAAGTAGCCTATGTGTTAATCCAGTGTGTCAGCTTCCTGCCGACCAAATTTTATCAAAATTGATCCACTCGTTTGCGCGAGAAGAGGTAACAAACATACACACACACACACTCACAAACTTTGGCCTTTATAATATTAGTGTGATGTACTCGTAAAGATCTTGAAAACTTGTCAGGCTCAGTCGTCAGTTAGCCAGAAACATCAAGGTCCCTATAAATTATACGAAGCGGCAAAGGTCTAAATGAATTCGCCATTCAATATCACGCTACATTTTCTTTTAATCTGTTTAAATGACGACAAATTTACTGCTACAGATTTGCATTTACGCTAGGAATATTTTTTTCTTGTTAGTAGTGCGTTGTGGTTTTGCAAAATAGGGAGAAAATTTGAATAAAATATTAAAGGCAGTTTAGTACTATTTTTACTTTTATTAAAATAATTGATTTCTGTTTTGAGTTTAAATATGATATCTTAATTTAATAGGAGTATTAACAATGAAACTTAAACGTAATTAAGAACAAAAGTAATGAAATGTGAACGTAATCTTTACAATCTAACACATTTGAAAGCTTCCAATTACAAAAAAAGTTATTAAGCATGTAGGTCAGGTACACAGTCCGTTAAACCATGGAAGTTTGTGATGAGTCGTCTAGAATATCGTCACGTCTAGGTTGAAAACTTCTCACAAAAGCCTCGGCCACTACTAATAAAAATATTTTTCTTGCTTCACTTTATATCAAACATAATATATCTTCTCACACCATCTCATTCAAACTAATCGTTTACAGCTACCATCCATTCACACTCTTTTATTACTCGAAACGCTAACACATTTGTTTCTTCATAGAGACCTGCCTCTTTATCTGTCAATAAAGATAGAAAGGTTAAAGGGCTGGACATTAAATCGGAGATTAGTTTCTCTGAAAAAAAAACTACGTTTTATTTATTATTTTGTTTTTAAGTTTTTAAACGGCTGTTACATCATCTTGTTTTGTTCATAGAAAAACAAACATACTAATAATTTTTTGAGTTCAAATCATCATCATACAAAAATTGTCCATCTGTTCGGGAGCTACGAAGCCACAGACTGACATAGACGTTAAACTTGTACCTCACTTTTTGCGTCAGTGTTTAAGAAGCTTTATAAGGTATTTATTTATATTATTGAATCTAAATAAAAAGTAAAAAATATTTTCTACTAAGCCAAGGAATAATTATTTATTACTCTGTTCGAAGCACAGACGTATACAAGTACAGTACATGCATCATCAGAACTATTATTAAAATGAGATTAATATTTTAGCAAAGAAAATAAATCTAATAGGACTTCATAGTTTCAATCTAAATATTTGATAACCCTTTGGAAAGTTTTCATTTGCGGTTGTGAGAGGGGAATGAAATTCAGAGAAAATTTTAAATTGTTATTATTACACCCTTGAAGGCAGCATTCTATCTAACATTTGTACTTGGTGCTCCTTTATTAGGTTCCCACACTGCCCAGCAAACAAATACACTTAATTGTGTGGTATTTTGACGAGGCTCGTCAGTTTAATAAAAGTGTTCATTTCAAAATTGATGTCACCCTGAGTTTATTGCCATTTATTTTGTCAACTCGATCTTTAGTAGTTACAGCGAAATGGAGATGTTATTTCTGATTGTTTGTAGACAAAGTTAGAATGTGACTCATCCTTGGAGAATAGAATCTTCTAGGAATAAAAGTGACTCATGACTGTTGTTTGTCTACAGGAAGATTACGTCAAAAGTTAACGTTTTGTATATAAATGAGTTACAAAGAAGTACATGGCCTGTATAACGATATGCGGTCACCGTTGGTAATGGATATTTGCAGCGCCAGTTTTGCTACTAACGGATAGCCGAACCTATCCTTAAAACACTGTAGCGAAATTTGCGTTTGCGATTGCGATCCACAAAAAGTTGTCCTGAGTCTGGGTGTCTTTTTTATGCGAGTTTGTAAGGAACCCTCGGTGCGCGAGTCAGACTCGCACTTGTTTTTTTATTTTTGTAAAGGATACTAATAAAAATACGCCATACATTATTTTATTAACGACTTCTTTAGCGCGGTGGTATTTAACCGCCACGCCGAGAGTCGCAGGTTGAATTCCCGCTCACTGCAAATATTTGTATGTATGGATGTATCTATTGGCATTGGTCTGGGTATTTCCCTTATAATATATACCTATGCAATTAAAAAAACACTATGGACCCAAGTTAATTCCTGTTCTAGAACCCAAATATTTTTTTAGAGCTTTTCTAGAGCCTTTTTAGAGCTTTGTTTAGTTTGGCTTAAACTAGCGATATTTAATATTCCCCAGGATATTATTATGTTGTTTTATATTCTTATTAACCTCTTCAGGTGTGCAATTTTTTTGTAAGTGGAGTGGGTTCACGTCAACATTGTACTTCGTGGGGTCTGAAATCGCAATCACTTGATCGCAAGACCGACGCCTAAGCCAATTACACTACCACCAGTGGATTTTTCCCTATAGGGATCTTTCGTGGAAATTAATAATGCTTCATCATTCATTCATTTCTCTTCTTGGAGCCTGAGCAACTTTAGAGTAGTGTCGCTGAAGCTGCATTGGATAACGTTGGAAACATGCGAGTGACGCACCAAAGCCTATCATAAACTCGTTTGTCAACATAATAAAAAAAAAACAATAAAGATTTACAAACTCTAATAACGCCTACGAGTCACTTATTTACTCGAGTTAACCTCACATACCACAAAACTAAACCATCATTATAAATGACACCCACCAGTAAGAATCACACCAAACGGGTTGTTAGTTTGTACATTTCATCTAACAACGTCCTATTAACTTTTACCACGGCTCTATAACATAAATAACAAAGTATAATGAGACACGAACATGGACAGGCCCGTATGTCCTTCCATCATGTCAATATCAGGTTGTTGTATACAAAAGCGTCACTTATTGACTGTATAATAGCGAGTGTGAGTGACAAGCCCGCATCTTATTGGAATAAATACAACTGGAAAGGTATGTACTGATATGGTATGTTTCATGTACCAATTGTATAAATTGTTGTAGCTTTTTTAAAAATTCATTATAATGATTAATCACTACGTATTAAAAAACAAAGACCCCACTGCGTCTGTCTGTCTGTTCGCGATAAACTCAAAAACTACTGATCGAATTTTCATGCGGTTTTCACCGATAGATAGAGCGATTCATGAGGAAGGTTTAGGTATATAATTTGTTAGGTATATATTTGTTTGTCTGTGTTGTGTATTTTTTTTTAATTGTTGTTTTGCTTGAAGTATGATGATGATTGTTGAAGATGTCTTTGCTACCCGTGCGAAAACGAGGCGGGTTGCTTAAAAGGGGTATAAAGAATTTTCTTCACGTATTAATATACCTGTAGATCTTCTAAGCATATATTGTGAGCGTAACTCTTTTTTTTTATGATAAAACTTTTGAGCCGATCTTTACGAAATAGGTTAGGGTTGATTATGGGTCAGATTCTAAATCATACTCATATTTTTTTATTTTGAATTTTTCATTCTCTAAGAAAATCCATAAAAACTAACTTTGAAAACTTTTTAAGTTACTTTTTGTGGGTTTTCTCAATAGGTAACTGTCTGGGGGAACCTAATGCAGGAGTTGTCTTTTTTAAACTAAATAACTGAGTACACATTCCACCTGCTTTTATGAGAAACGGAGGTAACCTGGAAATTCAAACGGTCACGATTTTTAAAAGGATAGTTATTTTTTTTTTTTTTTAATTCATTTTAGAGCCATGCTCTTTTAGTAAGTGTTCCTGTTCCATTGTCAGATACACCCTCTATACGTTTTTAAATAACACAATATTATAAACGTATTTTTTTTTTATAAATGAAGAGAAATTAACAAATGACGATAGTTGAATATTATTATAACATATTTTTCACCACTAATATCGTTAACAAAATTTTTTACAATTTGAAGATCTTGGACTAAGAATGAGCTGACGTCTCACGTACTGGATATAAGGTAAGAATATACGCATATGTAATGCCCGTAAACACCATCAGAAACTTAACACACATACATACTAAAAATAAACAGTCCATCGAAAACAAAAACGAACGTTGACATTTTATACGTACACCAAACAAATAAACAAGTCGTTGGACTTCGTAAGGTTTCTCGAGTCCGTCTGTATATTGTTTATAGAGAAACCTTATAATACTTATCCATTCTGTTCGTTTCTCTATTTGTAGATATTAAGTTGTTTGTATTTAATGTTTAGTATTTATATACCTTGTAGTGGTCATACGTTTAGCGTAGGTCAATATTACTCTTGACGGTCGAGTGGAGCATATTCGATGCTTTAAATTGGGTCAAGTATTTTCATAACAGTAGGTAATTCTTTGAATGTTATTATGGCATCTATATTGATAAGGTAGATAAGATCTTGTGAGAAATAATTAACACTGAAAGCTTCATCGCAGCCTTTGTAACATTCAATGGCATACATTATTTTCATAATCACGACTCAAATGAAATAGAAAAAGCAAGATAAAAGGTTATAGTTATTTGCAGTGTTATACTATTTATATACCACATATGTCTACACATATAAATTACAACATTTGATTAGATACGTATAACATTAACAGAAATTAATGCAATAGTTTTGGGTGCAAAAGTACATTATCGAACCATCGCGTTTTTACATTTATCTATAATTAGCCTTTATTTGAAAAAGCTAAGCCTAGTCTATGACCAAGTCGACAGTTGTCGACACTTATCATGCTACTGACTAATGACTGACCTGTTAGTTTAGCGGTTAGTGACCCTGACTACTTGGTTCGATTCCCACCTAGGACAAATAATTATGTGATGAGCATGATCATTTGTTCTGTGTCTAGGTGTAATTTATCTATACTTAACTAGCAACCCATCCCGGCTTCGCACGGGTAGCAGGGACATCTTCAACAATCAACATCATATTTCAACCAATTTACACAAAACAAACAAATCATATACCTAAACCTTGCTAATGAATAGCTCTATCTATTGGTGAAAACCGCATGATCAGTAGTTTTTCAGTTTATCCAGAACAGATAGACAGACAGAGAATTCAAGTCATTACAATTATATTATATAGCTGTTAATTCTTGTTAATGTGGTCAGATATCAAACACGAAAGTTTAAGAGTTTTTACTATATCTGAATCTGACCGTGTGAGCGTTAATCAAAAATGTGTTTCTTTTTGCTTGATCTTGGGCTCTTATTAAATGATCCAATTAAATACATTGCTAAATTTCTTGAGCCAGCTTCGAGGCATAACGATTCGTAGATATAGGCTAAGCACAAAGTATTATCATAGTATTTTTAAGTGGGAGAGCCATGCTTCGGCACGTATGGGCCGGCTCGACTCCGCTTGTTACCACGGCCTTACGGAAAACCGGCCGTGAAGCAATGATTGCATTGCATTTCGCCGCGTGAGCGAGGTTACCGGAGGCCCTAACCCTTCCCTCTCCCTTATTCCCGTCCTTCCCCTCTTCCCACTCTTCCCCCCCTCCCCCTCTTCTCCTACTCCCACCTTAAAGGACGGCAACGCACTTGTGACTCTCGAGTTGCAGGTGCCAATGGGCGGCAGTAGTCATTTACCATCAGGTGACCCGTCTGCTCGTTTGCTCCCTATAACAGAAAAAAAAAAAAATTCGTTGGAGGTTCGTGGGAGTTGGTTCCAACGATGGTATTTGAACAAACTCCCACTTCGCTATTCTATCTAATTCTTTTTTACCTAATTACAACACTAACTGATGCACACCTATTAAACAGGACGATTCTTTCTTTGAGTTCCAAATAAACTTGGTTTATGTTTGTTAAATTTTTTAAAAGTTTAATTCAATAATAGGCTGTTTAGCACCGTCGTATCTACATACTTACTGAATCAAAACAATACTCTACAGACATGAAGCCCGATTTTGACAAACATTTCGTTGACTTAACAAAGGGGATTCCCCGCGTCACGTTGAATAATCCATTAATACTCGGATGTTCTCGCTTCTTTTGTTGTCATTCGTTACTTTAAGTGAATATACCAGTACTTAATACCTTTTTATCCATCGTGTTACAAAAAGATGGGTCATAATATTATATTATCATAATAATTAAAAACAATTATGAATATGTGAGCGAATGTTTACTTAGGACAAATTATCTCCCCCTATGACTCAATGTCCAAGGAAGTCAAAAAAAGAATAGCATGTGCTTGGCAAAAATACTGGTCCTTGAAAGAAATATTGAAGAACAAAGACATAAGCATGCCTATTAAGAGGCATTTAACAGTTGCTTTCTACCATGCATAACATATGGATGCTAAACTTGGTCTCTAACTGATAACCATAGAGAGAAACTGGCACAATGCCAGAGGGCAATGGAGAGAAGCATGTTGGGAATTAAACAAAGGGACATTTTAAACTCTGAGATACGAAGAAAAACCAAAGTTACGAACATACTAAATCGTATAGATCATATGAAATGGGGTTGGACAGGACATATGCGTCGTTGCAAAAGAAACAAATGGAGCAAACAAGTGATCTTAAGGTACCCAAGAGACGGGACTAGAAAACAAGGACGTCAAAAACAAGATGGGTCGACGATATCCGCTTAACCTTGGGGCCCTACTGGACTAGAGTTGCGGAGGACAGAGAATAATGTAGAGAGTTGGAGGAGGCCTATGCCAAAAGGCACACCGAACGGAGGGACATCTTATAGTTATTCCTAAACATTTCTATTAAGCATTGTGCCAAAATTTCGGAAATAAATGGCTATATCATTATTATTATTTAATAATAAGAACTAGAACGAATTGAAAGAATAATTGAATTACAGTTACGAATATTAAATAATGAAACATGTTTTTTTATTAATATAGAGCCAGCCAGTAACCAGTGAGTTAGCCTAAAACAACTGAATTTGAAAAGTGCTTGAAGTATGTAGGCTTTACACGTGAGCTGCAATTTGAACAACGAATAATCATGATTGCATATTGTGTTAGAGAAAAGAAAACTATTTCGACTGTGGAGGAACGGGTGTTATGTCCCTCCAACATAAAGGGAGGATCCTCCGACCAGGCAAGGTGATCATGCCTGGCGGACCACGGCTCAACACCTGATGTTAGGAAGTTGAATATACTAATCGGCCCGAGAACTTTCATAGCGAGGTGCAGGATTAGTAGTTACTCCGTAGTTTTTTTTTATATATATTATTGGGGGCAAACGAGCAGACGGGTCACCTGATGGTAAGTTACTACTGTCGCCCATGGACAGCTGTCCATGGGTCCACAGTTACCAGGTACGCGTACGAGTTGCAGGTGCAACTCAAGAATCATAAGTGCGTTGCTGGCCTTTCAGATGGGAGTTCGCTCTTTTCTTGAAGGTTTGAAGGTCGTGTCGGTCCGGAAATATCGCAGGCGACAATTTGTAGTTCAGCTCGTCTTCGCTAGATGATGTTAGAGTGTGTTTTTTCTGCATGTGGAAGTGCCACACAACTTATACATTTACGGTAACTAGAATAGTAGAAATAAGTGTTTTTATCTAAATTCAATTATACAGGAAAATAGTAAGTAATAAAAATAATCTGTAATTTGATCTGACCTCTTATAATTATATTTTTAACCTTCAAGATGCATTGCTAAATGTTTTCATTTAAGACAACTCGATTTACACTAAGTTAGTCACTAATTAACTGGCCTGGTCTAGTGGTTAGTGATCCTGACTGCTAAGTCAGAGGGAGAGTCAGAGAGAAGTAATTCTTTATGGGTTTGAGGTAAGCTAAAAACTTGAAACATCTCATCATTATCGTCTGATGATGAGCTATAGAAGTAAAGCATTACCCACTAGAGTCGAATAATCTGGTAAACTGATTTCTAGTAACGTGGGTCACAAATTACTAGTAATCTCGTAACCCCTCCAGCTAAGCTAAACGCTTGTGTTAGGAGTGGGTTCACGACGGTAGTGCACTGGGTGGGGTTCGAACCCACTCCAATCCAAATCCACTTGATCGCAAGTCCGACGCTTTTAGCCATTACGCTAACGCCGCTTTTTTTTTTTACTTGGTGTGGTTGTACGACGCATTCTTACACAGTTTTTTTATGAGGTTGATTCTGTGATTTACATACTGTTATGTTGTGAGTAAGAGGGTCACATAACATTGCAATATTTAATTGGTTTTTCTATTCAACCGTCTTCGTTGGTTATCAAATCCAATCGTTATCATATATTTTAACTTTGATTGATCAACTAACAAGGTCAACAAACATTTTATTATCATGCTCTCACTTCATAAATCAATTCTGAACAATACAAGTGCACAATGAATATAGCTGACCAGTTAGATTCGCAGACAGAACAAAAGTATGAAAATGAACAAATGGACGAGGTACAACATCAATCATCGACGTACAAAATTAAACGTCACACGCGTGTTGGGTAGCAGTGGACGGTTCTAGAGCACAGAGTACGGAAAATACAGAGAAGATAAGACAGGTAGTTCCTTTGTAACTAATATACTGTATATCCTTTTAGAGTTATGTGATCTGATTGGGCTTTTAACAAGAAATCCTACTAATATTATAAACGTGAAAGTTTGTGAGTATGGATGGATGGATGGATGTTTGTTACTCTTTCACGTAAAAACTGCTGACCCGATTGCGATGAAACTTGGTATGTAGATAGCTGGAGACCTGGATTAACATATAAGTTACTTTTTATCCCGATATTCTTACGGGATCGGGACTTACGCGGGTGAAACCGCGGGGCGCAGCTACTTAAGTAATAATTCTAGAAAGTTACCTTACAAAACTACTAGTAGTACTGCGCTAATATTACCATAATTATGTCTAAAGCACGCAACAGCTCATCAGGTGATGCACGGTGTATGAACTACCCGTTTGGCCACAAACACGATACTATCTTAATATGTAAATGTTCTATGTAATTGTTGAAATGTTCTAATACCAATAATTCTTATGCTTCTAACAGAAAGTTCTTCTAAATTAAATAGGAAAGTAAAAGTAACTAGCATAATTATATCGGGATTAACGAGCATTTATCAATCCTTTAATATTGATTAATTCAAGTAAATAACAAACAACTGCACCAATGTCATGATAAAACACTTGAACAGGCGGGACATTGTGGTTTTATCCATGCTATTACTAACATATTACATCTTCACTATATCACTACATATTATAAAACAAAGTCCCCCACCGCGTCTGTCTGTCTATCTGTTCGTAATAAATTCAAAAAATACTGAACGGATTTTCATGCGGTTTTCACCAGTACACAGAGGGATTCATGAGGAAGGTTTAGATATATAATTTGTAAAGGTTTTGTGTATATTGGTGTAAATATGTTGATGATTATTGAATATGTCTCTGCTACCCGTGTGAAGCCGAGGCGGGTTGCTAGTCAGTAATATTACATAAAAAAAATTTGAAAGTTTTGACTCAAAATCTCTACATTTCAACATTAATCTATGTCATCTACCAACGACGCACTCATTAATACTACATTTGTCTCGTCAAGAGACAGAATTCCTTCTTCATTCACCGTTATTAATATTGTATCAGCATAATTATTTCCATCCTTTTCAAGATCAAATGTGACGGGAACGTAATTAGATTTATTATATCTACGTGAGTGTTCTCAAACGATTTTATATTTTAATTTTATTAATTTTCCATGACAAATTTACTTATGAATTGCCTTAAGTATAGAAACGTTGTTTATCAATGTATTAACAGACACTGTGATAGACTTCAATGTATATCTTGTTTGGTTTGTGATGGAATAGTTATGTTCAAAGATTAGGTGGCTTTATTTTAAGGATGGAATTAAAATATTTATACAAAGTGCAATATTAATTCGTAAGATTTTTTGTTATGTCCCGGCTCAATGGTTTATGATTAAAGAAAGTAAATTAAGAACATCAAGACCGCAGATCGTTGTTTGCGTATTATAATGGTTATACTGTTATTATAAAAAGTTTGTTTTTATTATCTTAAAGCTGGTCTGACAGAGATAGACAATGCTACTGGTCTTTCTAAAACCAAGCTGGCTGGCTAAGCCTGAAAAATAATTGTTGAAACAACGCCCTGTCTTTCCGCCATTCACGACCCCTGATGGAAAATTACAATGCAAAACCAGTAAGAAGGTTGTTGTTGTTGTTGTGTAACCAGTAAATTGGGGTAAGTCGAGTGCAGTGTACATTTTTAAAGCAATAGTATAATGTAAGGTGATGGTAGCTGAAAAAATTAGTGACATCACACATCATTTGATATTGGCCACACTGATGTGCAGTTAGCTCTCTTTGGCATCGGCCGGTAAGCATAGTGGACTTGTTAAATTGGGGTAAGTCCAGAGCAGTGTACATTTTTAAAGCAATACTGTAATGTAAGGTGACTGTAGGTGAAGAAATGAGTGACATCACACATCATTTGATATCGGCCACACTGATGTGCAGTTAGCTCTCTTTGGCATCGGCCGGTAAGCATAGTGGACTTACGTGAGTAGTTTCGTATTCTTAATTTGTTTTACTTTGTCTGTATTTATCTGTAATCATGTGTGAAACTACTGTTCCTACTTTTTTTTAAATAATTTTTACGTTCGGTTTATAATAAGAACATTAAAATTTGGATAAGATTCTACTATGATTTAAACATATGAAGAACAACAAATTGTATTAAACAAACCAATGTTAATTCCAAGCAAATATTTTTCTGTTTCTGGAAATTCTTTGTTCTACCGTGTAGCCATGTTGATGTTGTATTTTTTACTAATTATGTAGGTCGCTAAACTAATATTCTTGTGAACGTCATCCACAGAAGCAGTCCGTCTTTAACCCTTTAGCCGCTCTTCGGGAACGGGGGTTAATTTATGCAAACAGAATCTCACCTCAGTTCCTCTAATAACCACAAAAACAGACAAACACGTGTACCAACATGTGGAATACATAAATAATATGTTAATCCACGATAATGGTCCCACATATAAAATAATACAGGTTAAAATTATAACGCTGAGCCCATAAAAGAGGATTACGGAGGACGAGCGCTGACATGGTGGAGCACCCGTTTAAATTATAACTCGCACCAACGTTATGTATGTGTGTTACATTTTGGTTGCATTATTGGAAATGGTTTTTGAAGTAGTAGTATTGGGTTATCATTTTCGTTTCAGTTTATATTCTAGTTCTATTTGAAACTGTTGTGAAGTATTGGAATAGATTGTATACGTTTGGATTTAATCTGGCGTAACAGAATTTTTGTGATAATCAAATAGTTGCCGCGTCTATTTGGATGCGTTTGACTACATTCTATGAAATATTATTGAATTTCGTGAAGTAAGAGTTAGGTGTATAGAAAAAGTGACTATGCATCAAAACACAGCGATGACATTCATGTTATACCTAAGTGACGCTTGCGGTTGGCACTGAAAATCAGTACTGGATGTTTTATATCATCTCAGTGTATTCTGAGTGTAAACCCGAAATTGCAAAGCAGCAGCGAACTATGAGTGATAATTTCTTTAAAATTATTCTTGAATAAAAAAAGAAAGTGATAACCACATGTTGCCACGTCACCTACATACATTCTAGTCACCTACATACATTCTACATGACATAAATGACGTATTGTAGACATATTGTAGACTAAAAGTATGATATTTGTGAAGTAGGTGAATAATTTAAATATGTATTTTACTACCGCCCATGGACACCTGCAACTCAAGAGTCACAAGTGCGTTGCCGGCCTTTAAGGTGGAAGTACGCTCTTTTCTTGAAAGTTTGAAGGTCGTATCAGTCCGGAAATACAGCAGGCGACAATATTTGTTCCACAGGTTGGTTGTGCGAGGAAAAAAGTTTCTGAAGAACCGCACAGTTTAATTTTTCTAACCTACCTACCTATATGATTATTATTATGTTTAAATTTTAAGTTAAAGAATATGAAAAAAGTTTCGGAATTCTTGCTGGCGTAAACATAGCATTGTGTGAAATGTTATTATTACCTACAATGAGTGTTTACCTTCATATAAAAAATAATTCACAAATGATTAAATATCACAATTGATTAAATTATTACATATACTCGTGTAGGCAAATCGTCAAAATAACTACATATGTATATAAATATGATTCTTTAAAAAAAATAAAAATATCTTCAATATCAGCACTTCACACTTCATACCAAAACTATCCATGATTTCATCTATTTACTGTCGATTTGTCCATCCAAAGGTTGCCAGGATGAAATTGCTTTCACCGATAAGGCCGCCCTTTGTACATATTCACCTGAAATATTTCTAGTAAAAACATTTTTGTTAGTGTACAATAAAGTGTATTTATATTCTTTGTATTCTAAATGACATATCTGTAATGTAAAAAGGGGGAGTAAAAATCAGAAGTGTGGACAGATTGCTGATTGATTTGGGGATGATTTCGCCAACTTTAATGCAACAATTGTCTTCCTAATCTGTAATCCTAATCTATTGTTGCTTTTTACTTTTTATCACTCAACTTATTCAGTAATTTTAACTTAAATGCTACTATTACTGCAGCAGAATGGTGAGCTGACTAAGAATATACCACCCCTTTACGTTCTGCGGTTATCGTTAAAGGTGATTATAGGATTTAAGCCAGGTGGCGCTGGAAGCGCAATGACGTCAACCCATTAAATAACACAACGTTATATAAATAGCATTCTAGTTATAAAGTTGTATAGATAATAATTATACTAATATATGACGAGATGGTTCAGTTTCATACGAACATTTGATTAAGTTAAGATATTCTTAATGAATAATCATGGATTAAACTTATGTACTATTTTTTTATATTTGGTTTGAAAATTTAAATAAAATAAAAATATATAAACTTATAAATAGTAATTAGGTTAATTTTTTTAATTTTTACATACACTTATTTTCATAAAGACTGTCACATAACTTATTGTAACCATATAATACGGTATTTGACTGTCAGGTCAGAGAAGTCACTCTTTATTAACTGTCAAAACGTTCAATTTTAAATTTTGTCAAAAAAAATATGGTCACATAATTTTCTTCTTAATGTTTGGGTTTACATTTATAAATTAATGTTTTAATGAAATTTGTCAAATTCTCCTGCAATACTAAAAATCATGAAGACTATGAAATTATTTATTTTAAACAGACAATTACCATATTATCAAGAGAAATATCTATGAAGTGTTACAAAGCAAATTTTTAGAGGTTTGGGTATAGAATCATAGCCTGAAGAAATAAATTCGAGTAATCAACAAATGTAAATGTCACTCAAACATCCACACAGACTCTGTTTACAAAGAAAAAATATCCAACTGCAGTTTGATTTTTATTTCAAATTGCCCGAATCGACCTGAAACTCTGATTAGTACCAACTCGATACATTGGATATTTCTAAGACTACATTTTTTTTCTGTTGATTGTACTTGCCCGAAACAGAAACTTTTTTATTTATTTGTGGTCCTAACATACCACTTAAAACTAATAATGTTATTAAAAGGTGGAATCCTGAATCGTGGTCCCGGTCCCAAAAGCCCAAGTACCCGTTAACACCCTGCTCGGCACAACGGCACCACAGTGACGAGGCAACCACTTTAACCATTGCGCGATCCGTGCAGTCAAATGCTACTGAAAGTCATATTTTCACAAAAGACTACCACCCAATCTTTGTGTAACTCGATAACTTATTCATTCATCCGTTTCTTAATTAAGAATAATCATTTCTCGTACTTAATTAAAACAAGCGTGATTAAAGACCCATCATTGATTTCTTTAAAAAATAACCATGCCAAATACATCATTGTAATAAATTTGTGCCCATAAATAATACCCAATTTGATTTGAAATAAAAATAATAATGACGAAGTTGAGAAATTATTAAACAAATACAAAAGTAAATATATCAAGCGGCGCATCAAAGCGTCGACGATGATGTATATGTATCGTGCGCACGCGCAAGTAAATGGGGCTAAATAAATCAACGAAGTGGCAAAGATTAAAATAAGTAGATATGTACTTAAAAATGTATTTTAATTCTTTTCCAGCGGTCGAGCAATGTTACATCTATATCTATATACATCGTCCATTTTATAGTTACATATCGCACGTCACAAACAAAAGGGTATTATCTTCAAAACAGTGTTTTGGACAATCGCGATTTTAAAGTTCTAAAATTCATACCTGCGGAACTAAGACTTCAAATGTCCTAATTTATACCTAGATTTAAAGGTACATTCTTCCATTTTGTGCTTAGTAAGTTTAGTGAGTGTTACAGTAATATATCCAGTTTTATATGCAGTTTTATATGACTGGGTGAAGATGATACTGTTTAAGCAGTTCAAATCGATCAGATTACTTACTTACGACTATCTAGCCTTACACAAATTGACTATAACTTGATAATATCAAGTAGTAAATAATAATTATACCTTATTTAATAAGCACACAATGTTAAGGTTTAAGTGAGTGGGAAATCATTTCGCACTCACTGTAGGTATATTATTTACTAAAAAACGATAATAACTACACGGTTATAACAAAAACACTGTTTGGTAATAAAAAAGGTATATTAGAAATAAAGTAAGTATCAAAAGATCAATAAAAATTTAAAAAAACAGTACAATTAAACACAACCAAACCAGTAAGGTTATACAGTAATTAAAACAAAAGAATCGAATTATTAGACATTGTATGTAATAACTAAATATCCAGTGGATATTAACATTAAAATAACAGTTATAGTCACAGTTAAATGGACCATCTCTACTATTATAAACTTATAGACAACTTACCAACCGAATAATTATGGGGATAGTTATCACAGTTTTTCAACAATCATGCAAAATCAACAGCCTTGTAGGTTATTATTATTACCTAACTAAAATTAAATTAAATTAGGAGATTTTTAACTTTGTACTTAACTTATAAATAACAAGTAAAATATTTTTATTAAAAGTAACTACCTAAAGCTAGTATTATATTATTATCGTTTTTAATTGCATTTCGACAGAATGTGTCGTTTTTCGATTAGTTTCAAAATATCCTGCTTCTTTTTGTCACTGACTGGCATTTTCGCGGAATAAGCTTTATCCAAAATTTCGAGAAAAACGAATACAGTATTTTGTTGTCTTGTGTTACATTTTCTTACGGTGATTTTGGAAGAGATATCCAAGGACATACCGATTGCGATGGCCATAGCCGACCGGATCCCAAAACGGTTCGTATTTGATAAAAAATATAGAATCCAATTACACGAGTACCAACGCATCGAGGGTCTAGACACTCGTGAGCTCAGGATCTTCACTGAAGGCTCCAAAACAAGGTATGGCACTGGCTCTGGGGTCTTCTCAGATTACAGAAAAAACAACAGCCACTCTAGGTAGCCATAACACAGTATTCCAGGCCGAATGTTTGGGTATCTCCATGGCTGCCACAGCTTTCATTGGAAGGAAGGTAAAGGATCAATCGATACGTATACTATCCGATAGCACGGCAGTGTTACAAGTCCTCGACGACAATGTCATCAGTTCTGCTACGGACAGCCCACTGTGCAGAGTTTGCATGGAAGCAGAGGAAACAGCAACCCATGTACTTCTGGACTGCCAGGGGTTGCAGAATACCGGGCTAAGTACCTGGGCTCGCCAGGGTCACTCTCCGAGATCGTCGGTAACGTGAAGGGGTTACTGGGATTCTTCGGGGAGTTAGGGTGGCTCGAATAGCTTTTATTCCCACCAACGCAAAATACGCACCTCGTCGGGGAGTTACACCTAACCTACATTTTCTTATTTTATACGTTTAAACTCTTCATCGGCATAGGATGTTTTTACATGAAAAGGTAAAGGATCATCTTTCTTAACTTGGATTACTTTTATATCAGTCAATTTTATTTGATAGTTATCGGTTGTCTTGGAATAATTATTTCCAATCTTATCGCACATTGTTTAAATATTGTAAAAGTCGTCAAACGTTAGCTCTTGAACCGCAAAATACGGTGGGTTTTTCTAACCAGTTTTTATAATGGTAACATATTCTTGAAGACTATAAATAGGACCAGACTTCATATATCTTTTAATACCTCTTTCTATGGTAGAGTGAATGGCGTCACCTTCCATTTGTGTATGTCCCTTAATAAGAAACTTGTGTTTAATACTTTTCAGTTTATATTTGTTTACAGCATAGATATATAAATTTGATGCACACGATTGACGACGGCGTTGCGTATTATTTTTGGGGACATATTCTGGGTCGCTAACATCATCACCATCAGCAAAAGGGTCTACATTCATCAAATTAATGCTTGAGATGTAATTTTATTGAAAATAAAGATATTTATTTGTATTTGTATCATTCATCGTTTGAATTGCTCTCGGACGTACTTCGGCGATTGTGGATTGCCCTCATTATCATTTCAGCCCTCTTACTTCACTTCATAGTTTTGAGTCAAGCTAAAATACAAAAGAAAAGTAAAAATTAATACCAGACAAAAGGTAGTATTTCATTTGGAACTTCCAGTCACTGATCAACAGTTGCAAGCAAAATAGTATTATCTCAAAGAAATCATGAGCTATAAAGTATCATTTTGGAATAATTTCATTTAAAATCCCTAATTTGAAAAAATGGAACAGTCAAGATGGTACTATTTCAAAATGAAACAGTTTAACGTATTAAACTTGACAGGCAGTAGGGTATTAAGTGGAAATAATTCTGTATAGAATACTTACATTTTGAGCGTTGGCTCCGAAATTGAAAACGAACTGGTCGTAACTCGACACAAACACGGGTTATGCGTACGACCGCTGATCGGCAACTGAATCAACTGAGATGCGACTGTCTTTATTCGTTTCTTTAATGGCATAAGTGAACAGTCAATAAAGAAATGTGTTGTTATATCTCAGAAACTATTTGAACAAAAAATACAATTGTCTTACCAGTTCATGCAGAAAAAAATGCAGATTTTGAAATGCAAATAAAAAAAAACTCACCTTCTTGGACATAATACCCTTTTATTTGGGACGTGCGATATACAGTGATTTTACATATAATGTAAAAACAACACTGTATGTTCATAATTAAAAATGTTTAATCATGTTCATCCTTCTTCTAGAAACCATAGTATGCTTAGTTTAGTTTGGATTTAGATAGTGCCGTGACAAAAAAGAACCAAAAGATTTCCAGGTTGCTGCCAATAACCCGAAAACGATATCAGTCGGGTATGTTGTGAAGACATTTTATAACCCACTAGCTTTTGCCTGCTTCAACGGTGCACAACAACCCTATGCCCTTTTCTGTACCCTTGACAACGTGTGCCTAGTAAGAAACTTGTTGAACTTTGTTGGTTAAGTAGTTCGAAAGCTTATCAAACAAACAAACTCACATTCCCATTTATAATATTAGTTAGAATGAATGTTAACGTTCAATTATCCAATTATGAGAAATATTAACCAAGTGGTGAGAATTTAACTTACATATTTTTGGTTTCATATCTGTTTTTATTTTGTAAAACAAATTAGCGACAACCTATATATATCTAAATGTTTATTTTAAAAAAATATATGGTTCTCGTGTTTGTCGTAGTCTATGTTTGTATGTAGGTAGCTGTAAAAACTATATTAACTACGGTGAATAAGGTAAATCGGTCTCGAAGTACTACATATGGACGAAACACAAAGTGATTTTGTAAGGTTCCCCGTTTATTTTATACGGAACCCTAAAATTTCATGACGAGTACCTATCGATTTGTTTTATTATTGCACAGATTACATAAGACATTGGTGTAACTAAATTTAAGATAATATATCCTTTGTTATGGTTAAAATAATGTTTTTGGTATTTAGAGTTTAGTTTTAAGTAAAACATTTATACACAACACTGAAGTAGTAGGTAGATATTTTAGAATCATGTCTGCGTGCATACTCTTTGACAATCCGAATGCAAGAAGAGGGGGCGGGATGCGCACTCTCATAATTTACGAATCGTAGTGACACACAAATTAACTGTTTAAATGTAACGAGTAAACGTTACGAATCAAATACATTACTTGCTTAATATGCGTGGAAACACTCCAATCTAAAGTTTGACCGGCAATGTTTACAAAATTACAAATCTGATCATCATTTTGTCGCAGTTATCAATGAATAGGGGAAAGGAAATATAACTTCAGAGGTGTCGATATTAAAGCCAAATGAAGAGGACATTAGTTTTAATTAGTCACTTCTGCAGACGACCTGATAAGTGGTATTAGTGAATTAGTATGATATAGTAAAACCTGATAGTTTTATGGCCGGTGATAACTAGCCAGAAACTAATGAGGTAATTAATAAAATCGTTTTAAATTATAAACACATTAGTTATTATTATTTATTTTTAATTATTACCTAGTGGCAGCATATGTATACATTATGCAACGTAGCAATGAGCCCATCCAACACCGATAGGTGCTGGAGAAGAATGAACTCTCCTCTTTTCTGATCTCTCGAGAAACACGAACAGGAGTTCGCCGCCCAAAATGTTACGTAAAATTGACCTTGCATATTCCCATTTCCTACCGATTCCAGACTATGCAGACGCCAATTATTCAAATCTTTATAGATCAATCTAAATAAAACTGAGCGACGCAAGTAATTCTGCAAATACTAATATTTATTACGTGTAAATATAAGATATCTCTGAATTTAAATAAAACTTCATTCTGCTTCTAAAACTCAATTTTTCTTCACCAAAACGCTCATATTCTGTTTTTGGTGTACAAAACATTGTTCAACACATCAGCGCCTTCTAATTTTTACATACAATTTGAGTTACTTCGGAAATCTAATTCATCAACAAATCAAATCAACAAATTAACCAACAAAACAAATGCTCCTTTAAAATTGTTTGCAATGGTCAAGAAAGATCAACTTAAAATATCCACAAAAGCGAAACGTTGTACGAAAATATCACTCAAATAATAAATATTATTTCTATAATAAATTCCCTTCAACACCATGAAAGTAAAGCACATTTCTCTAACATCGACATGTAAACAAATATAAGCGAGCGCTGACATTGAAACGACGAATATTGGATTTGACTCAAACTCCAAGCTCTCATGTTTATTGAATAAATAAGAGTAATACACTTCGTCGATAATCCACTGTATACGTGTTAAAAATAAATATTAAATCACTACATTCTGTGAATCACAATTTGTAAATGTTGCGTTAATGCATAGGTAATGCAATGGACCTACAAATCGTAAACAAACTACAAACTAATATGAAGTTTAATTTTTTAATGAACATTTATTTTGAACAGATCTATAAAAGTATACGATTAATAAGCCAATCTTTTTAAAAAAATCTTGACGAAATATAGAAGGATACTTTTAAGTGACAGTGAATAAAGTAACGTTAACACGTAACGCGAAAACTCTCCAAAGCCTATTCACCAGCCATTACTGTGAGCCATTGGCTGCGAGAAAAAAGACTTGTGTAAAAGTTAACCAGCGGTAGCAGGCAGGTATTGCTGCCTCAGCATTAATTCAAAGACTCCACTTCACCGGGCCCAGGCGCAAGACTGACCGGCAACTGATAACAACAATAACCGTCGAGGCCGCGAGAAAGAAATCCTCTGAAAAAAGTATTCAGATGGTCTGGTGGTAAAGGTAGCCCGTCACGCGACTCTTCAACCGACATGATATTCTGAGAATAATTTTAGCATGGTAAAACCTATTTTTTTTAAACCTACGAGTTGTTAGCATGTTCGGATAAAATGCGCAGACTGCCATTTGGGTTTCTTAGATTAAATATTAAAGGCAATGTTGTGAATAAGGTAAGGTAAAAACCTTTAAAATTAACAGCCTTCCAGCGTTGTATGTGAATCTGTTGGTAAAATTCATAAACCTATGTCATGTTAATGCATTCATGAGCTGCTATTTTATCCCACAGTAAGTCTTTAAAATCGTAATATTCCACACATACAATGACTTGGTGTGAAAATCCTCAACATCAAAATGTACTTGATGTTTATTCAGTTTATTTATTCCATTTACATGTGAGAGGTAAACAAAATAAAAATTTAATTCAACAGTGTGATGGCAAGGCCGTGGACAGATAGCAGATATGGATTTGTATTTCAAATATATTCGGCTAAAAAACTGGTTAAAATGTTCGAGAATCGATTCCAGAGAATCTCTCGGAATCGATTATCTCTGGCAGATATAAACGAACTATTTACATACAAGTTTGAACCCAACTCTCGGTGTACCAGTGAGATTCGCACTTGTCTTTTTTTTAGTAGCTTTATCAAAATAAAGAAACGAAGTTAAGGTAACGTTGTGACTGGTTTTGGTTTGTATCGAAACTGTAAACTGTAAACTCGAGACTAAAAATAGTATTATCTTACTATGATTTTCAAATTATTTTATCCTTTATATTATAGAAGAAAGAAAGAAGAAAATATAATTTATTGCATAAACTTTAGCGTAAATTTTTTTGTTACCTAAGTCTATAATTGAAATAAAATTATGGCAGTACATAAATATATAAGTACCTAAGTCTAATTACACTCTAAAAACAACATAATATTATAATCAAATTAAAATACACATTGAAAATAATCACCTACTTCACAAACACCATCCTTAGTATCCTTAAATATTAAACTTGTTTATCCTTATGAAACAACTTATTGCGAAATCAAATCAAATCTAAATAAGTATACAAATTTTCTTCAGACGTCCTCTTAAAGGTCATTGGTATTCTTGTTTACCAATTAGCAAGCCAATCGTTTAAGAAAAACTGTTTACTAAATTCACACAAAAAATACACTAAAAATCTTCTGTATTTTTTTGTAATCTGTTCTGTTAGAAGTAACATCGTTCTATACAACTTTAATGTAAAAGTAAATCTAATAAATTAATTTAGTGTTATTATTATTGTTTAAGTGCTTAATGCCACCTCGACCATTTCTGGCCTAGCGCACTTTTTTGCTTTACAGTTCACTGCTCAGACTTTCGGCTTCGAGAAACCTCCAGATCCTTTCAGCAGTGATTGTTTGTATATCCTGCGGTTGCATGATCTGTAACCCTAGGTTAATACTTCGGTGCCGCATTAGTAGGCCACAAGAGCATAGAATATGCATTGCAGTTTCTTCTGCCTCTTGACAGAATCTGCATATTGTGTTATCGCCCAACTTTAGGTCGAACATATGTTTGTTCAGATTGCAGTGTCCGGTGAGGACTCTTCTTACTGCACAGGTTTTGAAATATTATTCGAAATAGTCAATATTTTATCTTTATTTAGTGTTAACGTTAATAGTCTATCTGTCCTATTGGTCTAGTGGTTAGTGATCCTGACTGCTGAGCCAGAGGTCGTGGGTTCCATTCCCACCTAGTACAAAATAATTGTGTGATGAGCATGATCATTTGTGCTGTGTCTTTGTGTAATTTATCCATAATATGTATGGACTTAGAAATATATAAGTATGTTTATCAGCAGTCTGGTTACCATAGTACAGGCTCTGTCTAGGTTGGGATCAGACGGCCGTGTATGAGATGTGTCAAGTTATTATTATCTACCTACTTAAAGGAAACACTTGATCAAAATCTCTCACAGTATGTTTACTGTGAGAGATTTTGATCAAGTGTTTCCACACTTACTTCTTACACTTAAAGTATATCAGTTATCATTCACAGGTCTGCACAAAGAAAAATCACACATCGTTACTTTATAATAAGGCTAATACCAAAACACAACATTGCAACTACTACACCGAGGGTTTAGTAGAAACTTGTATGTAGATAGTTCGTCCATCTCGGAATCGATTCTCAAAGATTGTGGCCCGTTTTTTCCGAGTATATTTGAAATACAAATCAATATCTGCTATCTATCCATGGCCTTGCTTTCAGAGGGTTAATTAAATTTTATTTTGTTTATCGCTCACATATAATACATATGACTATAAATTTAAAATTTAAAACACCTCCGACTCGAAAATCCCTTCAACGATTACAAAATGCCTTACATCATTTTGGAAAAGAGATAATACTCTTACACTGCTGGACCGATATTAACCAAACATAGCTAAGAACCACCGAAAGCGGTCCATCCTTCTGAGAGCTACGATGCCACAGACAGTCAAACTTATAACACCCCGTCGTTTTTGCGTCGGGGGTTAAAAAATAGAATGAATGAAACGTAAATGGAATAAATAAACTTTTTGTTACTTTTTGTTACCAACGCTTTTATTATAATCAAAAAAGTCCCGGTTTAAAGTTTTCGCTCTACGATCGAGTAATAAATACTGTACTTTATTCCTAGGAAATTTCTGCCTCTATCTTGAAGTTTAAGACTTTCAACCGTCTGCGATTCAAATATTTAACATTCCATTTTTGATTTTAGAACATTTCAATCCTGAAAATATTAATACATACAAGGTAACGAAAGCATTGAGCTAACTACATTTATAGAAAATGTTTTTAATTTTAAATGAGCCATTTGAATCAACAATTAATCGACACCCCTCTCCGAATTCAAAACAAAGTAAAATAATTTGTCTTGAAAAATTGTAAAGCATCTATAAATACATAGCAGCAGTTAACCACGAAACTCAATTTGATCAAAACAAAAACATTCATTCCAAAGGTTTTCATATCCAGAAGCGGGCGCCTATCAAATATTTCATAGCAACGTACCTCTGTGCAACAGTGACGACATCTGGCGGGACAGGCGGCCAGAATTCAATTATATAGAACGATAACATCGCAACGGTATCGCATTAAAACAAACAGCATAGCAATAACGGCTTATACCTTGCATTTACATAGGAAACATGTGGTTGGAATTTATTTTTTATAGTTTAAAGTGTGTGTAATTGGTGACTTTAGGCTGAAATGACTAAATTCAGCTTACAATTTTATTTTAGTGCTACGGAATTATACTCCAATTTGTAATCGTTTGATATGTTAAATGATCGGTAGTAGTGTAGTGTACATAACATATTTAACGGACATAAGGTATATTCGAGCTCGGCACTACTAATGCTGTGATTACGTAGCTAAGTACTCTAATTAGTTATGTACGGTTTAAAAAGATGCTTTCCGCTGATAAAGTTCAGTAGGACTTATAACCAGTTTGATGGCGTTGAAGAGGCAAACACCTCTAAGAAAGTAATGCGGTAGCAGGCTAGGTCCACACCGCAGAGTAGGTATAAAGCTACAAGTACACGGCGGTGTCGAGTAAACGGGCCAAAATCCAGTGGGCTGCCGCGCGCACACGTCATTTCGATGCTCACTCACGTGCTACGTCGCGTCATCCGTTCGTATCTAGACTATCGAGCTATTAGTACCTAGCCTAAGTTTATTTGTTCATAAAAATATAGTAATAGGCACATAACTGACTGATAATCAAATATTCAGATTTACTAATTCTTTAAAAATACAACCCTAACGTCGCGGCGTCGTCAGAACAGATAAGAGTTACACGATAGAAAGAGAGGCAACTTCTATGTAAATATAACTGTAGGTAATTAGCGCTGTGCGACCTAATTTGCGACTTTATCGAGTCGGAACAAGAGTCGCTATTTATTTAAATGATTTGGCGGAGTGGGACTGCTGTACCTGCACTATTATGTATTCTATGGCGGTAGCAGTTAACCATGTGGTTCTACGTACAGGTCATGACAACACTTCTCCACGAGCCTGGACTATCGACTTATAAAGAATTGAAGTACTGTTGTGCTCTGTCACTGACACCTTATTGCTTGGACGCTAGCTTACTCTAAAATAATACTTTATGAGCCAGGTTATTTTATTTTACATTAAATTATATTAACATTAAAACCAACCAATATCAATGAGCAGGAGTGCAATGAATAACAAATATTTTGCTCAAACACTTACACAATTTTTTCTATATTACAATACCAAGCTTGGTGCTAAACTCAAATATAAATACAACTGAACAGAATACAGCGAGGCATCCGAGGAATATGTGTGCAACACTATTGTGAAGCTCTCGCTTCTTTCATTGTGAGCGTCAGATTGAATTTCTTCTGCAAATCTACGTGAAATGTGATCTGGGAGCGCATCTCAGATAAATAGGTTTGCACTTGTGTAAAATAAATATTCACATGACTGGAGCTTTGTGCAGTCAGTTAGTTAATAAAATTAGTGAGTTAGTCGTCGTCTCGTAGTAGTTTTAGTGTAATTGAGTTGTGCTCATTACTTCCATAATATGCTCGTAGCTTTTATGTGCTAGTTAAGAATGGAAATATTTTAATTGGAGAACCTTAAGTGCCTAACAATGCAGATACACGGTAAAAAAATGTTCTTAAAAGTAAATTTATTTTAATTTTAATGTAACAAGACAGTTTTATTACTTCAGAAATATTTAAAAGTGTATGCCGTATTACACTAGCAATCTAGCATTTAAATCTTACCTGCTTTATGTATTGATAAGCTTAAATCTTTCCAGGGTGAAGTGATTTTAGGTTCCAAAGCGAGGATCGGTAAAATAATATTAATATTGAATGTTCACAAGGCTCAACTATTTGGAAACAGGCGGTTATTGATCGACAAAGGCAGATATGATTATTATGTTTTCCATTTTTTTTCTTTAATAATTTTACATTTGACAAAGCAAACTATTGTTGCGGTGACTCTGTGTGTGTTGATCTATTATTTTTAATTATAATAATTATTTTTGACTATTTCGAATAACTTTAAGAAAAACAAATAAAACGAAGTAAAAATAGATAGTCATTACTTTATTTCCATTGTATTATGTTATAATTAATGATCGTATTTAATTGAATGCATTAAGTTGCTTTTTCCATCGTTTGTTTATTTTGTTTAAACATTTTCATTTTTTCTTCTTTAGAATCATCGGGAAAAGTAGTTAGTGTCGAGCCCTATACGCTGTCACCATAGTTCTTCTTCACCCGTTAAACACGAAGCTTATCCGTGATTTTTTTATAAAACTAAGAGCAATTACAAGGTTTAAACTAGCTACAAGTGTCTTAAAAATGGCTGTGTCGCTGTAGTGAATGTCATACTTATTTGAGATTCTCGCGATGGTCCTTAAATGCGGGATAAAAATTTGTGATTTAAAGATCTGACATATAAACGTACACAGCATTCGCTACATGTGTAAGATGTCTTACTGCTATTACCAATCTGCCTGACTACGGTGTCCAGCAGCCAGTGACCCTCAAACATTTAGTTGCCTGTGATAAGATGAAACAAGTCTCACAGAGGAATAATATATCGATGAAAACAGCTGCTAAATGGTAATAAGACAAGCGCCTTAGGCTGGTTAGGCGACTTTAAAAAATTAGAGAAGCCACAATTTGAACAGAAAATGTTCTCAACAATGAGTAATTAAGACTAATTTAACTTTTGACAACATTTCACTAGGATCATTGAAAGTACATTAGTTTCCCTTCAATAAACCATGAAAATGTTTTGAAAATAAGTATACAGAAGAACACTTATTTACAAAACATAAAGCTTTCGGAAATGCCTGTGCAAATAAACACCCTGCGTCACTGCTGGAAGTCCTTCAAAGCGAAATTCCTCTGTAGCAATTTAAAGTTACCGCGAGTCTCGAGTCACTCGGAGGAACTTAGATCGATTCGTTTATCGATGGCTCACGAGCGATTACCCTTATATTGCTGTTTTATTAGCCTATCTTAGGTGATACGCTTCTATGCGCGTAAGTTTTGATAGACTGGTAGTAAGTTAAGGTAAGGTTAAAGTTTGGAATTAGAATTTACATCGTAACTGATAGGAAGATTATGTAGGCTTTCTGTAGCCTGTTTAGCGTTTATTCTTTAGTAGTAGGTACCTGCTTTCGAATAGAAGTAAAAAATTGAGTAACTTTACTTCAAAAAGAATAGTGCACTGGTGGTAAGACGGCTTAAGTGGTCAACTCTCTAGCTGCGCAGTAGCATATCTGGGATTCGATGTGATGGGAGATATGGGAGAGTTTATACCATTACCAATAAGTAGTAAATACCAATTCTTTCTGACTTTTAAAACACAGTGTATAAAGAGTTTTTTTTTAAACTGTATCTCTTCTGTTTCTGACAATATTCATTATCATCGTCTACCATTTTTCAATACAATTGTCAATTGAGCTTCAGTCGTAAATTTGCTCTCCTACAAAATACATTTATATCCACACGTCTGCATAACCCCGAAATGGTATCCAAAGTGTCTTACACATTTTGCCAAATAAATTTTTGGTCTCATGTAATGCTGACAGGCCTATTGTCGTATACCTGGCATTTTACCAGGATCCATTTTTTTTGTAAGGAAAAAATTGATGACAATTTACTAGACTCTGGAATCAAACCCAGGGACTCATGGTCTGCGCCCATCAGTCATGAGTCCATTTGATTTCGCCACGCATAGGTTCTGTTTCAAGTCACAGAACAAACAAACAAGTGACCTGTACGTTTAATTAGAATGCGTCATCATTAGGATTGGTTAAGTCAGTCATCGAACAAGATTGTATCTCAAAAATTGATAACATTCTACCTTGGAAAGTATACTTTATAATAATGTATTTATACGGGAATTAACGCGATCACGAAAAGGTATTACATACCTCTGAATTGCCTGACGTTTCGACCAGGTTGCACTGGCCGTGGTCACGGGCTGACTGTCAGCCCGTATAAATACATAATTATGTCATAGAGCACGAACGTTTAAAAGTAAGTATACTTTATTTGGCATCTATCAAGCTATTACATAAACCACCACTACTACGAAACTACAACGACTAAACCGCAAGTACACACAAGTTTACAAAAATACAATTTAAAAAAGCTTTACAGAATTTATGCACGAATTTTGTAACAGAAACCTAGACTGTATATGAATGTGAATTCACGACTAAATCACACACAACTGAAGTTAAATTTCTCGTGCAATTTCACATTATTTCAGGTGTTGACCGGAACAAACGGTGATCTGAATAAAAGGGGCGCCCATGTCCGTATGGTAATGGTCACCGGAGGCAGATCTGGTAGGGTTGTCCAGAAATCTAGGGTTACCTTTGAGGTATAAGATAACAATATGCATTTAACAGCATACATAATATTGAGGTCTTAATTTATTGAAGTTCATAACGACGGCAGAAATACACTGAGCTACAGAATATATAAGTCAAAATGAGTAAGCAGTATCTAGCAGTATCTTTTTCATGTACATAAGGCAGTATCTTTATTTTTCTGTGCTTTCCTGATTTCTGGGCTTGAAATTTAAAAAAATGCGCTAGTTGCTAGTTTTTTGTGCAATGCGGAAATGGCCGTTTTTATTATGTGGATGTTAACATTTATTATTGACTAGCAGTGCCTCGCGGTTTCACGCGTGTATATCCCTCGTTAAGTTTTCATAAATTTTCTAATTTTCGGCGCAATTTTCTTAATTTTTCTTTCATAAGAACCTTCATTCACCTCATTAGCAAACTACTGTACTAAGTAACTACAAAATACTGTATTGTATTTAAGGTAGAATTAACCCAATGTTTTTAGTACGTTGTCAGAATTGAAATTATGCGAATAACGTTTTGTGAATTGAATTTACCTCCAAATTTTTAGCGCAAGTTGAATCTTTTATAAATTGACATCAGGCAGAGAACATACTTACGTAGACAGACATGCTTGTGTGCTGTGTTAAAGACTGACTTCCGACAAGTCATTTCAAAGTTTTGTTCTTATGACGTCTCGTCGACGTTTCATCGTCGTTCTTCTGCAATCTTCACCTGTAACCCTGTAACCTTACACTTTGACCCTACATTTTTTATTTTATTTTAGATTGCCGACTAAACTAATGTCGATTACTTTCACTCTAGAATCTAATAAACTGTTGCTTGAACTACTCCTGCACATCACACGTAACACGACACCTCATTCCAAATTCAGGTCAATTCGGCTAAATTCGTCGTACACCCCTGTACCGGAACGTCAAACATAAACAGTAACGGCTCGCTATCCGGTCCGGTCTATTATCCTTTAACGATGTTTTTTGAAAGGTAAAACAATATTGGACCATTGTCACGTTCTTTACACATTAAGAGAGGTGTTTAAATGTAAGAGTTTTATTTAATGACTGCTTTACAATGTGTTACTGTTGTTATGCGAGTACGGCGGTACTTCAGAGTAAATTTTCGAGTCTTCTGATGGTTACTGTTTGTGTCTTATGTAGTAAATGAAACGTATTCAGCTTTAGGATACCAAATTAGCTAAAGCGAATGGCAATTTTGCAACTGAATCGCGTTTTGGCGAGTTCCTATTCACTTATGGACAAAACCGTGTGAACCTTGATGACAGTCTCTTAAGACATTATTTTTGCATCGTGTTTGCGATGTGAAATTAGCAATCAAATGTTCACACTGGGTTTAATTAAGACAACTAAACCACTGCTCACCAACTAATTTTACTAAAATATCGTATGTATTATATATCGTGGCGATATGAACACACTTTATTTATGATTCTTATTGGCATCTTAAACTTATGTATTTTCACAGACTAGGACACTAAAGTTTCTGCTGGTGATGGCGAAAGACAACGCTGGTGCTGTGCGTTCATAGGCATCATTCAAACCTCAAAATACCTTATGTAGGCACTCTCTGGCTACGATAGTAGATAAGCATCTTCTTCGTATTTGGTGAGGGTCAATATCCGTACACTACAATTACAGATTACGATGGGTGTCGTTTTGGCTGAGTGCCACTGAACCTGCAACCGCTATCGGTGGGATAAGGCAAGCCTTATCTAGTAGGAACTAGAATTAATTACTCTGATCATGGTTAACTAGTTATGCTAAACAGGTAATGAAAAACTGACATAAATGAAAAATAATCGGAAAAAACATGCATCAGCTATCAACATCAACAGGCATAGTCCTAAGATTGACAAAGAAAAACAGTGACAGAAATAAGTAATAACAACTTTTGTACATCTTTGTACATCTCTCAGCACTGCATTACATGTACGTAGTATACACACGAGTAAGGTCACATGTTATTTATTGAGGGTGTAAGATTTTTTTATTTTTTTATTTTATTTTATTTGGGATGCTTACGGCTTAAACAGTATTAAAATGAAATACGTAGTAGCAAATGCCAATTACAAGCTTCCACATTTAATTATGTTAAAGTCTCAAATAATTCATTTCTATGATAATAATAATAACTTCACACATCTCACACACGGCCGTCTGATCCCAAACTAGGCAGAGCCTGTACTATGGTAACCAGACCACTGATAAACATACTTATATATTTCTAAATACATACATATCATAGATAAATTACACCCAGACACAGACCAAATTATCGTGCTCATCACACAATTATTTGTCCTGGGTGGGAATAAATTTAAATAATCGAAAATAATTAAAGTAATTGAAGTTGAATGAAAAGCGTGAGCATTTTGGTCGGTTCCGTTAACCGTAAACCGTCTGAAAGCATCTGTTTTTAGAGATTTACCGTCTGTCAACAATACGCCCGTTCTGAAAAAAAATAGTTTTCACTGTGGTCAGATACTACGCCTTTGAACTATCACACTACCGTGCTGTAGGAGTACGGTAGTCTGATAATTCTAACAGATAAACAGATTAACCTTACCAATATGCTAAAAAGGGCAGCAAAACAGATACGGGTTACAAGTTTTGTACTACCCCAAATCAAGGCATCCATTTCGTAGTAAGAGAACGGGCTAGCATTCTCGGAACGGATTTATGCTTTGATCCATAAACGAACACACGGTTATTAAGAAAGGGACGTGAGCAAACTGGAATCGGCGAAAAGGATATACAATAAACACTTTTTCCCGTGATATGTATGGAATATTTTAAGCTGAATCGGGCGTGATTTTTTATATGATTGTGCTTCAGATTCGACCGGAAAAGGTATGTGGTAAATTTATACATTCCAGATATTATAATATTTTTGTGAATCAATACACTATATAGTAACATAGATTTGGTAATGAAACTTGCTAATAAAAACCTTGCACACGTTCAAGTAATTTCGGTACATTATTAGAATTTCCATAAAACGAGTGGTGAGTGGATAATGCTTAGTACGTTTTATTTAGATTTATTCGAGAAATATATACATACGTTTATCAGATATATATATACCAGAAATAAAATATTAATAAAAATACCGCGAAATAATAAATTTTCATCGTGGGAGAGCCATGCTTCGCACGTATGGACCGCCTCGACCGGAGTGATACCACGGCCGCTCAGAAAACCGGCAGTGAAGCAATGCTTGCATTGCTTTTCGCCGTGTGAGTGAGGTTACCGGAGACCCTAATCCTATCCTCTCCCCGTCTTCCACCCTTTCCTTACTCCCACCTTGAAGGCTGGCAACGCACTTGTGACTCTTGAGTTGCAGGTGCCCATGGGCGGTGGTAGTCATTTACCATCAGGTGTCCCGTCTGCTTTTTTGTCCCCTATACCATAAAAAAGGTAAAAGCGCTTTTTTGGCCGCCTAAAAAACTACTAAAGTCTTTTATCAGGTAGTAACAAAATTCGTGCCTGAAACAGTTGGCTCATGCTGGTTCTGATGTATTCTTTTGGTATGCTTAGATGGACTGAGACTGAACTAAATTTGAATATTGGTTTCGTGTTTCAATTCTCTGTATAGGGAAAATACTTTTACCTTCCGGAAGATCAGACCAAGATAGCACCATTTGCAAAGTGTTATACTTACTTCTGCTTCTGACCAAGGTTGCCAGAGCTTCCTTGTTTAATGCGAATTATTTCTCTCAAGCTGCGACTGTTAATAGGCGAAGGTAGCTGCTAACCACGACTGGCCGTATATTTTCTTAAAATATGGCGATGCATAAATAACATGTTAACGTTATAGCCAATCCATTAATTGGGTACAACATTAATAGACATACGTCTGTATGTTCATGGGCAGACAACTTTGGCAAAAAGCCATTGGACTCCTTTATGTATCACAGTGTTTTCTGGCAGCTTACGCAGCGATGACAGATACAACGGGAGGAAATGAAAAATATCGAGTTAGATATTGTAAGGCACCTATTCGACAATAGGTTTTGCTGTTGGCTTAACCATAACCACTGCTACGATTTACGAATAACCTACTTTCTTTCTAAAAATCTCTCAGTCATGGTATCTGATATATGAACTTGTATATGAACTGATGGACCGATTACGCTGATTCTTTCTTTTTTGTATTTGTCATTGTCCGGAGAAGGTTCTTATGAAAGAAAAACTTAAGAAAGTTGCAAGAGAAATTTGAAAATTTAAGAAAACTTACCGACCTTATTACCTTTTCTAATGTTACCTTAGCGCTTTTGACATAACCGTCAGTCGTTTGACAGTTGGCGAACACCTGGATTAACACATAGACTACTTTTATCCCGATATTCTCACGGCATCGGGACTTGCGCGGGTGAAACTGCGAGGCGCAGCTAGTATTTTATAAAGTCAGCCATAATTTCATTTTGTCACTGGATGGTAGATTTATATGTACTAATTAATGATCTAGCATCAATTGAGGTTTATTAGACTATGTAATAAAATACCTTTAGAAAGCCAACTACTAAAATTGAATTCCGAGGGGTGGCTAAACGTCTTTCACTGGTCTAACTTCAATGAACATTTCTACTCATATTGGTTGCCTAATATAAGTTGTCAAAATTATGACGGAGATATAATTTACTTCGTTATATTCTTTGAAAACTACAGAGTTATATTTCTATGTAACCTTGTAGTTATAGGTATCATTCACTAGTTTTAAGTCTAACATGTTTTGATTCCCACACCAAAACTACCGATTAAATTATTATATTAATGGTCATTATTTTTCTATCCCAAGGTTGCCTGAAAGAAATCGCATTCAGCGATAAGGCCGCCCTTTGTACATATCAATTTTGTAAACTTACTTTAAGCAATATTTACTGGTGTATAATAAAGTTTATTCTATTATATTCTAGTTAACTTTGTTTAAGTAATACTTCTTAAAAACTTCATCATCTGTTCAAAATAATATAGACTCGAAATGAGGCATAACATATTAAAGTCCGTACAGGACAACGGCTCAATAATAAATAACGAGCAAAGTTACCTCCCTAGCCATCGGGCTACGTTAGGGTTAGCACCTGCTTTTGGCGAGAAAATATTACTTAGGAAACGTGAAATATATTTCGAACGTTTTCCGAAGACACGTGAAAAAGTAAGCTCTTATACTTCACTGTAGAAAGAGAATAGACGTGTAATTTGCAGCCTGAATACTTTGATTTTCATTCGAAACAGGTAGATAACCTAAAAAAGATAGATTCTCTAACTCCGCCGTCTAAAATGACAGTGAAACTAAGTGTTACAGAATTTCAGTGTAAAATGCAACTTGTAATAACGCCAATTTGGGTAAATTGAGTACAATTTTGCATGTAATTAAATGAAGTCGAAAATAAACAGTATTAAAGAGAACACGCAACGTATTGCATGAAACTATTACTAAACTTATAAAACTTAATTAAAAAGTATTACAGAATAAAAAAAAATATCGTTATTATATTAGTTTTCCTTACAGAAAAAGTGACAAATTAAAGATAAGTAGGAAGTAAGGGAAAGTTACTGTTATCAGCTTTCTGACATATGGCCAAGACGTGTCGGGGTCTTTTTGACGCCTAGTAAAAAAAGTTCGTGTACTGTTAGTCTCTTAGACGATAATGTAATAATTCCAGCCTCGATTAATTAAGGTTTTCTTTAGCCAAATATGGTGTCATGACGGTATCCTACTGTCGGATTGGTCATACGGTATTTCAATATCCATAAAAAACAACCATCTGGCAAACATTGTTTTCTTGGTAGTATGGCGCTTTCTTCAGAAGTTCTGGAAACTTGATTCACAACATTCCTTATTTGGTATTTTTCAGGCTTCAGCTTAAACTTTGCTTTAGGTCTTTTACGATTTTATTTGTAAATACAATATATATTCAGTGGTTGTGCTTATTAATAAAAATAATATTTTTTACCCTTTACTTATATAAAGATACTTTAACTTCTTTGGTATTCCAGTACTTTATAGTATTCGGGTTAACATTGAACACGACGGAGTAACTTTCTTAGCTGGATGTAAGTATTCTGTGGATATTACGTAATTAGTGTTTATTTTAGATAATTGAACATTGAACAATAAAAAAAAGTAGTTCACAACCAATACCTAGTATCTTACAGAGTCTGACAAAAAATACAGTGCACATTTTTTATACTAGCAACAGCTGATTTGAAGTAGCACGTTCAATAGTCTGATTAATTGAGATAAATAGAGTCAAATTTGAACTAGTTCAGCTTGTCTGTCAGCTTCCAGAGCAGGAATAGTCGTGTTTAAGGTATATGTTGCACATCGTGAATTTTGAGCAACGCCCTTACATGACATTTTGTTTAAAGTTGCACAAAAGTGCCAAAGAAGCGCATGAAATATTAAAATCTGTGTAAGGTGATAATGTGGTGACTCTGAAGACTGTTCACAAGTGATATGAGCGATTTGAAAGCGAAAATGAGTCAGGACGTCCTTCGATCTCTAAAACACACAAACATGCAAAAATGATTGCGAGACGCTGTTCTAAGAAAAAAACAGAAAAGTACCAGAAAAATGGGCCAATGGCTTTCTGCTTCATCACTATTGCGACATGTCACACCTCACTTCTGCTTCGTGAGTTTTTGGCCACAAAAAAAACCTTGCTGTCTCTCCACATCCACCTTACTCTCCGAATTCAGCATCATGCGATTTTCTGGCTCTTCTCAATAATAAAAACCGTGTTAAAAGGAAAGCGTTTTGACACCATTTCCAAGATGAAAAGGGCCACGACAGGGCAGCTGAAGGCCCTTCCGAAAGGAGCCTTCCAGAAATGCTTCCAGTAATGGAATCAATGTTGGGATAAGTAGCGAGGCGAAGGCTCTCCTTCGCCTTACTTGCTTACTTGGAAGGAGATTAAATAACATTTTATGTAAGTTTGTTATCATTAGTATGACGATGGTCCTTAAAGATCCTCTATTTGATCTGTAGTTTGAATTATACGACAAAACTCTTTTTGGAAAGAACTAAACGCAATTATTAATAGTTTTTTTTTTATAATTCTACCAACCCTGTCTGACACGTACAATGTACAGTGATATGCACTTTCACCTTCATTACCCTCCCCGAGTGTTTGCAATTAACGCTCGAACTTTCCGGGTCACAGGTGAAACTGGGCCCATTAGCGGTTCACTTTTAACGTTTTAGGACTCATTAGCCGCTTCAAACATCGATAGTGATTATATAGCTGGGTTTATAAAGATATAAAAAAGGACTAGTACGAACATAATTCATATTTGCATATTTGTATTTACATTAAATGGGAATAGGCCAAAGGGCATGGTACAAAATTCAGAATGAATAAGACTGGGTACAGATTTTTCCATTTAATAAATTTCAGAGACAGGTTCTTTTATGTACTTGAAGATACAATTTAAGAAATATTCATGGTATGTTTGGTGTATACACGCAACTTGAATAAAATATTTTAAAGTGTGTTAGAAGTAACGAAACACGGAAAAATATAAGAGGTCGTTTTAACTTCGTCATGCTGCAAGGGAGTGCTTACGTTGCTATAATTGTCCCCGGGGATCCCTTGAATGTCTGTGACATGCAACGTAATGTATCGTGTAATCTGATACTTAAACAGATTCCCCCACTTAACAGCAATTGTGGGTTAATAGTATGTAATTATACGTTAATGGTCACTATATTTTGATACTTAGTATTATTGAGTCTGATGATGTAACATGTTGTCTGATGTTCGTATGGTATACTGAATATTGAAGTTTGGTAATCGCTAGTTATTAAAAAATCGGACAACTGCGAGTTTGACTCGTTCAACGAGGGTTCCGTAAGCAAACAAACTTGTATGTAGATAGTACGTTCAACTCGGGAATCAATTCTCGGAGATTTTTGCCCGTCGTTTCTGAAAGGTAAATTTAACTTTTCAGTTCCAAAAATACAGTCCCGTACATCGATTAGCGTCAACTTTCCAACCGCAAAATATGAGTTTATAATCACAAAAACAATTTTTTTATGTAACAAAAAATTAACACCTTTGGGATTTTTTCCTTCACTTATGCTGTGAGAATGGTCTCATGGAATGGTCTCATGCAATTCGGTAAGAAGGATGTGCTTCTTACCGAATTGCATGATTCTAGTTCAATGGTAAGTACCCTATAGGTTTTCATTTACACGTTTAAATGGCCGTATCTTTTGATTGCGTTGACTTAGAAGCTTAATTTTTACAGCTTGATGCGTCCACGGGTTCCTGAGAAAAAAGGACAAAGACAGATAGACAGAAAGACGGACAACAAAGTGATCCTGTAAGGGTTCCTTTTTTCCTTCTGAGGAACGGAACCCCAAAAATAATAGTGAAATTTTCTTTTCTCATGGCTTTAAAACAAAAGTTAACATAACTACAATTATGCATAAGTCCGTAAGCTGGATTAAGATGAAGTTATGCCATAAATCGAACACTGTAGACACTATAGTCGCGTATTGAGATATGACATCGCAACACAATTCAATAAGGGGAACAGCCCATGCAGTCTGATAACCGTCAAGCTGAGCGAAGACAAAACTGCAGTTACACGACGTGTTACGGAAAAACAGTTTAAGATTGTTTTGATCACTACTTATCCTGCCTTCACCTGCCAGAAATGAAACAACAGTAAAAGTTATATATAATTTATTTCTATTAAATAAATTAACTAATAATCTATCTAATCTATTAGATTATAGTTTAAAAAATATCATAAATTTAAGGAGCACGCGAGTTAATGTAAACGCTTAAAGCAATTGCACAGAAACTAAATCTAAACAACAGCCCATAAAACAAGTTACATATTCCACAGTTACACCTGAAAACAAATTGATTCAACACACATTAGCATCAGGTATAGAGACATACGCCGTAGGTGTTAATGATATATACATACATTTTCGCTAAATTCTGTATATTTTGGAAGTACTGCTCAGTTATTGTCTAAATTAGCCAAAATTCGGAGAATATTTGCATGCCACGCGGTGGCAGAATAATTGTAACAATATATTATACGGCCGTCCTGTGCACTTAAATAAATTTCTAATTTAGTGGTGTAATGTTCATTAATACTTTTAATTTACGGTATTTCAGTCAGCCATTGACATATACCTTGGTCAAATGTCATTGGGTCACGTGTCATCAAGCACTCTTCTCTCGGTACCCGAGTCTCGAGCAGTCGAGTCGAGACCATTAGAGCAAAAAAAGCACTTGTCACATAAAGCACATATATTTGTTAGCATGGCACGCCGTCCATATAAGCTACATTGCACTTTGTTACGTGGTAGCAGGTGGTTTTAATTTTCAAACTACAAACAACTTGAAATGCAAATAGATGCCGGAAATATTCTAGCTCTTCTTCTTCTGTCTAGTATCATTATACCCAGCTGCTGCCGGGATCTATTTTTATATCTAACCTCCCCCGTAATGCTCGGCCTTCAACATTCTTCTGACATAAAAATCTTATGTAAAATTCTTTGAGATACTGATATCAATATATTTTTCTCTGCTTTTGATGAGTGCATTATCAAAACTTACTCAATCACACGCCGTATGAATTGAATTGCTGTGATAATATCATTCACATGAATAACTTTACCCCTAGATTGAAAAAGTAAAAGTAAATAAAGACTAATATCTTACATAACAGAACATGAATACGAAATGCAGCCATCTTAAATTCAAAAATATGACCAAGATGTTCTGTCTTGAACACAGAATATGTTAGTACAGAAATCCTCGATGGAATGTCCAATAACAAAAGCACTGCGGAGAAACTTATTCAATTTGAGTGAGGAGACAACTGTTCTTGGGTTTGAAAGGCATTGTGTCCCGTTCACCTAGGAGTTCGTTTTTTTTATCTGTTCCTGAACAATACTTTCATTCAATCCGCTTTTCGCCATCAGACATGCAAGGCACGTTCGGTCGCGACTGCTCGCAACCAAGTTTTACGGCTATGATTTGTGCATGAGCAGTGGCGAGAGCGGTTTCGTGCATTGTTGGAGGAGGTACTGAAATTTTAAGTAGACATTTGGTTGGTTGTATACATTTTACGTGTAATGTAATATGTAATACATTTTATGCAGATGCCTTTTCCATTGTTTCTTAAAGTAACTAAACCTTGTAGCATCTGTAATGTATGCTCAATATAATTTTTGAAGATATTTTATTTGGGAAAATTTTCAGATATAAAAGATTGTTTTAATCTTTTTTGCATCGGAAATTGATCCCAAAACTGTTTAACAGTTTGGCATTTGTTTATAAGTTTTTAATATTGAAGTTTTTAATATTTTTAATATTTTATCTCAGATTCTACCACTACAATTGTAAAATTCATGTTCATTAGAAAAATCTCTTATTCTCGTTCTCAATGAACTCATTAATATTTGGAGAAAGGTTGAGAAAGAAACTGAATAAATATATTTTAAGAGCATATGCAGGATTATAGAAACATTTGTAAAGGAACTCTTCTTTTAGCGTTGTTGAAGTCTAATGTCTAAGTATGTTATGATTTCAAAACTGAGATGAGCGGAATCGTCTGCTGACTTCGTCTTGTGAAGATTTAATAAAGAGAATCTTTACTAATCTGCGTCCACTTCACGCTGCGATAACCATATTTGTCATGTTAACAAACGCGAAGTGCAGAACTAAAACATCAAAATTTAACCCCGCTAATCTCGAAAACGTACCCGCTCCAGAAGTTCTACATGTGAGCAACGTCCAATTCTATTGGCACGTGCAAATGAACCTACAAGCGTCTCTGTTTGTCTTCATACTTTGTCGTTTGAAATTCATACATTATTGATGAACAAATGTTCAGAGCGAGTTGACGACGAACATGATCGTTTGATTATTTCATAGGATCTCAACTTTCCAGAATTACGAATTGGTCATGAATATTTCTCTTTTTGTTTCACATCTGTTCAGTTTCATTGTTAAGAAGTGCTTAATATGAATTGAGATTGTAATAATTTTCTGTTGTACTATTTTGCCGTTAGAAACTTGATGTTAGTCGGTATGTTTTAAAGGTTTTTGATTTTATTTGTATCATCGTCTCTCTGCCCTTTTTCCAATTTTATTTGAGGTCGGCGCAATGTAGTTATAGTTATTATGATATTTGAATTTTTAGCCGTTAGTAAATCTGAAGATTATTTAACTATTGTTTTAATTTAATGGTAATTTCTAACTAGATATATGTGTTTGCTAGTTTTTTTTTCAACATTGCAAAGGGTTTGGTTTGTTTCTTTTATGGCCGGACGCCTGCTTGACACCAACACTCCTTGGGAATGTAGTCGATTTCAGACGGAACAAAGGGAGAAGGTAAATTGGCGAGGAGCTAGGGTAAGGGGTACCCCAAGCCTCTGATGGGGAAACGGGACTGAAATTGCAGTAGCTTGAACACGCCGGGATCGCGAACTGGCCAATTTTGATTAACTTTTATTTTACCTAGTATTTATAAACTATAATATGAAAGTATTGAAATAGCGCTAGACAAATATTTATCATCTCTGGATGTTTTATTCATGTCTAAAATTTTGAGAGAGCCCATCTTTAGAAAATATATTTTTTTTATGTGATAGGCTTCGGAGCAGACGGGTCACCTGGTGGTAAGTGACTACCGCCGCCCATGGGCATTTGCAACTCGAGAGTCACAAGTGCGTTGCCAAGAGGCCGAGAGGGGAGAGCAGAGGGGGGAGATGGGAATGGTTAGGGCCCCTGGTAACCTCACTAGCTCGGCGAAATACAACGAAGCATTGCTTCACTGCCGGTTTTCTGCGAGGTCGGTGTTCTGTGATATCACTCCGGTCGAGTCGACCCATACGTGCCGAAGCATGGCTCTCCCACGACAAATATATAATAGCCAAGTTCAAAAACAAAAAAAATTAAGTAATCAATTGGGTCTGGTTCATGAAGACAGGGTAACTAAAAGTCACTTGTATACCATTTCTGTAAGCAACAGCTAGGACACCGCGTGACTTTAGTCGGTTCGGTTCAACAACAAGCAACATTCAAAAGTGTTTTCCGTGTCTGTGTTTTCTTGCTTTTTCTAATCGCGTAAATAAAATACAACGTTCCTACAAATCAAGATTAATATATTTCAAAATAAGATCTCTAGCCTACCGTAGACAATTGAATGACACGAAGGTTGCCTGTAAAATTTTCGGCAACATGATTGACTGTCCACAAATGGTGACTATGTTAAAGCTTCGGGTTCCTTCTAAACTTCCTCGTATCCCAGTCACACCACTCTATTGACCAATAAGAAGGACTGTGTTGGGTGCCAGCTCACCCTATGCAAGAATATGTAAGGTTTTCAATAGCTTTAGTCACAGAATTTACCTACATTTCGACTCCCTTTCCACACAGCTATCAAAACTTAATAGCAGTATATCAGAAACTTAATAATACTTTGTTAACTTATTCTTCACTTATTATAATAAAACAAATGTAGTCTTTCGTTTATTGACATAATATAATATTAACAAGTGGTGTTTACCTTTAAGTAATTACATTCTTATTATTGCATATATTATATCGTAAGTGTTTCTATGTGTAAGTAATTGTTGGTGCACCTTAAATAAATAAATAAATAAACATAACTAAGATAAGCTACCGGAGAGTAGGCTACAATGCGAGAATAAATTTATTTAGTAAAACGGTATGTGATTCAGATGTTGAATTAAGTTTCTGTAGTGCTTTAAATGTTTTATTTCAAAATCAGATTTTCATTTTACTAGCTCGATGGTATTTTAATGTTAACTTTTTTAATACAAATTTTTAACTTATAAATTTGCACTTCTAAATCCTCTATACGCGTGGATGAGAGGCCTCAACTATTTCGCAATTTTATTTTACATATATTCTTAGTTCTTTGGTTTGTAACCTGGTCCTCTTGTCGTTGTCGTCTTTGTTGAGACTGTAAAATGACGGTAGTTAAATAGACAACTATGTGTCATCTGCAAAACGTTTCCAACAATAAGAATTAAAGGTACACAAAGAGATAATGGGAGAGCAGACAACACTTTTTTAACTTGCCTGGTAGATACTATCAATAGTCCAAAATTCACCAAATACAAAACAGTCTAAGTAAAACCTACTTAACAATGTCCTTAAACTAAAAATAAAAACTATTCGTGATTAAATTACTCCATTAAGTCGTATGCACAATTAATCACGGCAGTTAATTTTATTAACAACACGGTATGTGGTTGTTTGTCAAGCGGGCATTTCGTCCATTTGTCAATGGCCGCCCAAGGGACCTCCCGACACGCTACGAAGATTGTATTAATTTGATTATGTTAGAAGTTTCGATAACGTTTGGTGTTTAGGTCTTATTAATATTGCAAAAGCGATTCTGAACTTTTAATTGAAGTGATTTATTAGGCTAATAGATAGTGTTTGAATAAACTCTCATACGTGTAATCTGAAAAAGAAATGTCGTTATGAACTTTTTTATTAATTATCATCATCATTGTCTCAGAAATATAAGATCCACTGTAGAACATAGGCCCTTTCTAAAGTCTTACAGCTTGCAGCTGCTTTCATGGCTATTCTTTAATTACCCGAGTGCCAAGGAAGAGTTATTTACTCATTTGTTTCATTGAAATGGGTATCATAAATTTCTTATTACTTTATAAATAAATCAGTGGTGTAATGTGTGATGAATGGGCTACTGTACCGAACCTGGAGTTTTCAGGTCTAAAAAACAGTATGATACCTGGAATTGTTAATTGTTTATACGTCTTATCTAATGAGACCAAATATAATCTGTTGAAAGGGTTGATATTACGTACACCAATATTTACACGTTTAATAAAAAAACATCTAATAAGGCCAATACCTCGACTCAAGATGTTTAGAGTGAGTTATGTGTATATGGCACCGTTTATCTATAATGCGCTGCCTGAAAATATAATTACTCTACTGTATCATAAATTCTGTCCAGCTTTACGGAAATGGTTGATAGAAGAGAGTTTTTATTCAGTCAATGAATTCTTAAAAAAATTGCCTCTCGCTCCTACCATTTTAGAAATGCATTATAAGGTACTAATATAACCGATTGTGTATGTTAGGCAAATGCCATTAACAATTTCAATTTCCTTATATAATTTTGCATGTGTGTCAGTTTCAGTTTAATCCGTAATTGTATTTTCTATTTTTTTATTGGTATTATTCAATGCCAGCATAATGTGTACCTAGGTAGGTAAATATTAGGTACCTAATATTTGCATGCCACTATGTATGGCTAAATGGCTTACGCTTTAAATATATATACATAGAAGGGCAATGGTAAAACTGTATAAGTGTATCACATGTAACACTATCTATGTACCCATTACTTCAAAATAAAAAGTAAATACTTTAGAAACATTTTACTTACTTCTAATTTCTATATAGTTCAAAATATATCTATAATTTGTCAATTATGTATTCTGTGGCGATACTAGCTACCTAGCCACGTGTTGCAGTGGTTAAGTAACTTGCAAAAAAAAAATTGTGACTCTAAATTGAGAAAAATACCATCCTATCTCTCAAGTTAGAAAAAACTGCACGCAGTGTACAAAATTTAATTAAAATTGGTTCTTAATTCAAATGTCTGTAAATGTACTAATAAACCGGATGACTCTTGGTATTTGAGTTCCTGGGGTGATTTCTAACCTTTTTGTATTTTGTACATTGGAGCCGAGACATGGATAGGTAGTAAAAAAAATATTTTTTTTAAACCGAAAAAAACAGCGGTTTAATAATGCGTACAATAAGTTTATATCCGATTTATATGGCATTCTTTTTGCCATCCGAAACGGGCTGGCGAATTTCGAGCAAGAGATTTTAAAAGATTTTTTTTTTCATTTTTTAAATCGCATAAAAATTTAGGAGATTGTTAATATCGTAGTACTATCTATATATTGAAACGAAAAAAAATCCATCTGTTTTCATTCTGCCATTCTTGACAAATTAATTTTTTAAATCGGTAAAAAAATTAGATTTTTTGGGGTCTTCATAAGTAATGCATTTTAATGACATCCGTTTGAATGAAATGCTACATTTACGCACCATTGCTTTAACTATTAGCCGTGTCCGTGTCTGAATATAAAGCGCTCAATTTTCCGAGAAAACCCGACGCTGCCATTCGGCTCTCGCTCGGGAACCGTAGGTAAAGCTCATGCAAACATCATGCGTGTGTGATGGAGATTTATCAATCGTTGAATCTCTTTGAAGTTGTTTTTCTGTTAGTCCTTTGTACACTGATTACTCGGTAAAAGGACCGTGGTGATTTATTTGCTCCAAACCTTGTGGACCTTCCATGGCTGCAATGATTATGATGGTGGACATAACTTTAGGCATTGATTACAATATTTTCTATTCATATATTTTAAAATATTACAAATGAAAATGTAAATTAATTGTTTTGCCTATACATTATAAAAAAAACAACTTACCAAAAAGACGTAAACTACCTCTTATCGCACAAAATAATAATAATTTATCGTGGGAGAGCTATGCTTCGGCACGTATGGGCCGGCTCGACCGGATTGATACCACGGCCTCACCGAAAACCGGCAGTGAAGGAATGCTTGCATTGCTTTATGCCGAGTGAGTGAGGCTACCGGAGACCTAACCTAACCCTCCCCTACTCCCCTAATCCCACCTCAAAGGCCGGAAACAAACTTGTAACTCTTGAGTTGCCAGTGCCCATGGGCGGCGATAGTCATTTTCTATCAGGTGAACCGTCTGCTCGTTTGCCCACAAAACCTTAAAAAAAAATAATTAATCAACCCGATTGAAGTAGTCGGTCAAGAAATAACAGTAACTTTTTTATTATTGGATAGTATTGTATGACAAAATCAAAGCGCACAATCGATCTTCATTTCAAAAGTTTCGGACATGGCCGTCTCGAGGGCCGTCTAGTCGAAATGTAAAAGATGTTCCGACTAGTTTGAACGTGAAGGAAGCTATGACTAAGTTTAAACTAATCCAGCGCTCTTCACCTAACTTAGATGCTGTCAGGTTACAGACGTGCTTAAGATTGATTATACTCATCTTAAAGTAGATTTTAGACAGAATGTAATAAAATGAGTAAAACTTTAAATAACAAAGAATTAGCTAATTACCAATATTTTCTTGGAAAAATAAAGTCTGTGATTTCATTTTTAAACGTAAATGCTTAATTTTTTTTTTCTACTACTTATTTTTACATTATGCACAAGATGTACGTGGGTCACATTGAAAGATTTTAGAATAGGCCAGTAAGAAAAGCAGGCGATGATTTTTTTTTAAATTTCGAATTAGGAACTTTTTAAGAATCTGTAGAAGTTTAATGATTTTATAATATATCATTTGTTTTTACAAATTGGCGGCAATTTAAAAAGTGTAAACACACACACAATAACGAGGATCGTGCATCGAAATGGATTTGCCTAGAGAAAATTTTCTTCGGTCTTATTCAACAACAATGTTATAATAGACTTCGATTAGCATTTCATTACGAAGCCCCATCTAGTGCCACTGTTTACAACTGGTTTAATGAGTTTAAACGTAGTCGAAGCAAACTCACTAATGATTCTCGAGAAGAACGTCCTTCTACGGCGACTACTGAAGATAACGTGAACTTTTTACGAACTGCAAGTATTTGATTGTTTATACGGTATTTGTTACCAAATAGTATTTTTATTAATTTTTCTCTGTCTATTTGTGTGTTCCGGCTTATCTCCGGAACGGGTGCAGCAATTTCCTCGGGGCTTTCATTGAAAGATAGCTGATGTTATAAGGAGTGACTTAGGCTACTGCTATTTTGAAAAAAGAATTAAACCGAAACCGCGGCGAGCACAGCTAGTAATTGATATAATTATATTTATTGATATATATGAGAGATTCTGTATTATGAGTGTTTTTAAAAATTACTCTTTTATTCTGATTTATTTTAAATTAGTAACATTTTAAACAACGCATTAAATATTGTATTTTAACCTTGAGAAGTTTTGTATCCCTAATGCATTCAATTGTATTTAACTTCAATCTTTCTTTTTTGATAAAACATGTGAAAACATACATGTACTATTGTACTCGTATGTACCAAATGCCGATTATTCGAATTTTAAATACCTGTTTTTTGAGACCCTGATCTTTTTTTAACAATACGAAAGACGTTTAGTATAACGTCGAGATAACTAATTTAAACTTTTAGTCTGACACTATACTTCTCTAGACAATGAATATAAATACTGAGGTAATAACCATAAAAAAGAAAATTCGAGTTCCTTTTGATACAGCACCAAAAAAGTTTTGTCGTTTATTATGTACAAACAAAATTTCAGTTTCGTAGAACAACAACTCATATAGCTTACCGTGTTCGAGGAGTCACGGTGGAGTTTCGGTACGCTTTGAACAGCCAATTCCATCTTTCATCATGACAACATAGCTTAACCTTGTCTAGAGATCGATTGCTATTTTGAAAGACTTTTAATACTACTTATAGTTTAGAATTGTCTGGAATAGTACCTCGATGTCGTTTTTAGTTTTACGTATCGCGTTAAAATAAAGTAATTTTGCTTCTCAAACTAACTGAAAAATACTTATTAAAGTCGGTTTAAAATAGAAGTTCTGGTGACCCTAATACCCGTTTTAAAAACTACTGAGCTACATAGTAGTATTATACCATATTGTACCAGGCCTACGAAAAATGAACCTATTTGCGAATACTAATAGTGGGAGAGCCATGCTTCGGCACGTATGGGCCGGCTCGACCGGAGTGATACCACGGCCTCACAGAAAACCGGCAGTGAAGCAGTGCATTCATTGCTTTCTTGCCGAGTGAGTAAGGTTAGCGGAGGCCTTAACCCTTCCCTCTACCTCTCTCCCTTTCTCGCCCCTTATTCCCCCCTTCCCCTACTCCCACCTTAAGGCCCGCAACGCACTTGTGATTCTTAAGTTGCAGGTGCACATGGGCAGCGGTAGTCATTTACGATCAGGTGACTCGTCTGCTCGTTTGCACCCCATAAGCGAAAATCAATGCAAGCATTGCTACACTGCCGGTTTTCTGTGAGGCCGTGGTATCACTCCAGTCGAGCTGGCCAGCCGGCCCATATGTGCCGCAGCATGACTGTCCCACGATTAATCCACCCGCAAGTTTTCGATATTTTTGTTTCTCCATGAACAGTGTCCCTATCCTAAAAGCAAACCGATGTGTCCCTATTCTGGTGTTTATCCGACAGCGCATAAACACGTTTCATACGGGAACGACGGAGCCTGTACTTCCGCCGCTTCTTTTTGCGATGAAGTGATGTCCGCTAAAGAGGCGGCGGAAAGAGAACGGGAGAGGACTAGTACTCTCCCGTCTCGAAGAAGAGCCACCAGGCGCCGGAGAGCGCATAATGATCTCCGACCTCCATGAGCGCTGGCCTGGGGGTAACGGGTGAGGCTGCCCGTTACCCTAGCAGAAGCAGGCCTGAGACAGTGGCGCGACGTGTTCCGCGTGCGCCTCTCTAAATCGGAAGGAGGGCAAGGCCCTCCGCTACCAATGGTGTGGCTGCCTTTTATTTGAGGGCGGCCAAAGTCTGCTAGGGTTTTTATTTTATTTATTTATTTATAATTTTTTGTGAAAAAGAGGTTTTACAGAGATCTTAATATATAAATGTTGTCGCACTATGTCCTACCACATAACGTGGTGTACAAATTTACATGGTTAGTAACGATGCTTAAATGATGGTTAGTAGGTATATATCTATTGTTTAAATTATTCCATTTTATCACATAATAATAAATAATAATTTATTCCTTTCATAAATTATCAATTAATAAATTATTTTACTGTCATTATTTTATAGTTTGAAAATTTAATGTAATGTAAATAGAGATTAATAAATAATAAAATTTGAAATTAATTAACAATATATGATGGGACATTCAAAAATCATTACAGCTTAAATGCATCCTGTGTGAAACTTATCATTTAAATAGTCATTTATAGAGTAGTATGCCTTGTCTGCCAGAAGTGCAAACAATTTATTTTTAAAATCCTGTATACTTTGCAAAGAACTTAAAAATGTAGGAAGCTTATTATAGATCTTTGGTGCCATACAAAATACACTTTGATTATACATGGTTGTCTTAGATGCTACGACATGTAATTTACCTGATCTGCGACTGCTACTTATTTCTGAGAATTTAGACCAGTTACGTTTTACGAACATGCACATTTCAAAAATGTACATTGATGGCATTGATAATAATTTAAGGCCAATGAAATGCGGTTTGCAGCTATCAGTGGTCCGTAGGTGACATATTGCTCTGATGCAACGCTTCTGTGCCTTGAAAACCAATTCCTTACCTACTGCATTCCCCCAAAATATAATACCGTACCTTAATGTGGACCCAACTAGTCCATGGTACGCTGTAAGGACAGTATCATGGTCTGCAGATTTATTTAGCATGTATAAGGCATATGCATGCTGATTGAGTTTGCCACATACTTTCCCTATCTGTTCTTTCCATTGCAATGTATTTTCTATTTGCAGTCCAAGAAATTTTGTTGTTGCAGTTTCACGAATTTTTATTTCATCATGTTTAATGTTTAAGTTTTCCTTTATGTTTCTAACAAAGTTCATAACGGTTGTTTTGTTTACGTTAATTTTTAAATTTTGCGCTTTTAACCAAGTTACAAGAGAGACGATATTACTATTAATATCGGTTTCAATTAAATGGATATTGGGATTGTCGAATACAACCGTAGTGTCATCAGCAAACATTACCATGGAGAAAGTCGATGCTGACGGAAAGTCGTTGATGTAAATGTTAAATAATAATGGGCCCAATGTACTTCCTTGTGGTACTCCGTAAGTTATATTTCTAACATTTGAGTGATAGCAGAGCTCAGTTTTACATTTATAACTTATTTTATTGATGGCAGTTATCTGTTGACGATTTGCTAAATATGATTTTAATAAGTTAGATACGTTTCCCCTAATTCCGTATGCATTCAATTTTTCAATGAGAATTTTGTGGTTCACATAATCAAACGCTTTCGTCATGTCCATATATAGGGCCGCCACAGGTAAACGTTTGTCAACTCTAGACATAATTATATTCAAAAAGTCATATATAGCTATATCAATTCCTTTATTTTTCCTAAATCCTTTTTGTTGTTCAGAGAACAGGTTATTTCTTTCAAAAAAATTGTTTATATTATCGTAGATAACTCTCTCAAAAATTTTGGGAAAAACTGAAATTTTCTCGGGTTCTCGGAAAAAGGGTTCTCGGGGACTTCCTTCCTAGGGTATACCCGAGTCCCTTGCGATAGACTCACTTCTTACGGAACACCGTGTGGTTTTAGTCGGTTCGATTCCGACATACCACTTCACCAATAGCCATGGTGAGGTGATGACCCGTGGGGGTTTCCAAACGAAAAAAAAAAAGGCAGAGCCTGTACTATGGTAACCAGACTGCTGATAAACATACTTATATATTTCTAAATACATACATATTATAGATATTAATTATTATATTAAGTTCTCTTTCTCGCTTCGTTATGTAAGTGAGCAGTGTTATGACGTAGAGAGCCTTGTTATATCGATTGACAAATTGCATAACTCATTAGTCATCTAATTAACCCAAGCTCTCCTTCGCTAAGTGTTTTAGAAAGGTTCTGTAGAAAAATGTAATGGGGCTCCTCTTTATCTATTTGATGTTAATTCGATGCATATAACTAAACTATCTACTATAAACTACAACTATTTTCACCAAACACCGGTTAAAAAAAAATAGGCAGTCAAGGGACTGCCGACGGAAGTGAAAACACATTTTTTCAAGATTAATTAATAAGGAGCTAACAAAACTCCCTTAGTTTACTCCCCAAAACTTAGATTAGCACCCTCTAGTGGATCTATACCATATAATATATATAAAAAAATATTAAATATAAGAAACTCGGACACATTTTCGATCAGGGTCATATGTCCTGACGCGAGTTTAACATTTTTTACCCATCCCAAAAAGTGCACAACGCCTAAAGAAGATTTCACTTCAAAAATGTACTGCGGCCTCTGAAAAAAGGGCCACCTTGTTCACAGCAATTCTAAAGTTCTTCCTTATAATGTTTTACACCATCCATACTTATTAATTTCAATTTCTGTTTTTTCCGCAATCGGCGAAGCCATTATGAATAGATTATATGGTCGGCCAAACAGAGTTGTTTTACTAAAATATAAGTGAAAACAAAATGGGATAATAAGTACTAGACTGGCCGTCGTCCAAGTAGCCAAGCCTAATGACGCATTTAAACCTAGATGTATTTTTTATTGAAACATTAATCTTCCTTGATTTAGAAGAACTCTTTTATATAAAATAACGTAAGTTTCTCCGCCGCATTGTTACATAGAACTGCAGTAACCAACCACTGTCTTAAGTCACCTGTGACCATGATCGGTATCGATTGCAGTAAAAATTTTCGATGGTTAGATAAAAAGTATTGTACCTAGTAATATTACTGCGATTAAGACTAACAGTGGAAGGCACGGTGGAAACCCCGTTCAAATCAAAAGTTTTGCATCGTAGGAAAGCCATACTTCGGCACGGCCATCGTCTCATACGTGCTCGACCGAAGTAATACCACGGCCTCACAGAAAACCAGCAGTGAAACAATGGTTTCGTTGGGTTTCGCCGAGTGAGTGAGATTACCAGAGACCCTTACACCCCCGTCCCCCTCCTCCTCTCCCCCCTTCCTCTACTCCCACCTTAATGGATGTTGATAGTTATAAGATATATCAAGTAAGTTCTGACTTTCATCTGGTAGGTACGAAGTGGTTCCTAGGCACCCTTACAGTAGATACAAGACAATAGAATAATAACAGTTCCATGGCATCATACTTATATGACGATATCTGTGTTTTTCATACTTTTTCAGAGTAGCATTGAAATACAACCACGTAATATATTTTATGCGGGCACTCATGTCTACCCGCCAAAGTAGTAAAAAAGTAAATAAAACTTTCGTTATGTACTATTTTCACACTTATTTGTATTCTCAGCGTAACGCGCCAAGAAAGTACAGCATCTCAATATAAAATACATTTGCTGGAATTCTAGTGAGACAATGGTTTCATGAATCTAGTATCATAAAAATAGTGACAAATACATTATTGTACAAATATGGGATAAAAGTTGTTTTATACAAAATAAGTGGCTAAGGCGTTTGAAAAATACCTGTCGTCGCCACATCAAAAACTCTTATTTATTTTATTAAAAATAGGGACAAACTATAATAGATGATAACAGAGTTCACTATTTAATAAGAATAAGTTAAATGACATTATTTTGACTGGTTATACCGGTAACGCAATGCTATTGGTCGATTGATAAATATTAATGAATAGTGGGGTTACAAAAAGGATAGGAATAAGTTCAGAACATAGTCTTGAGTGCGAATAGTGGTACGAACAACTTGGCAGTTACTGTTAGTTAGTGATTTTCATATTTTATATCAGTGGTTGTGAGACTGTTTCTAACATACCTAATATAAACTTAACACAATATTCACGGACTTGAAAATGTTAATTATAAATCTTTGGAAAAAAAAATCGTGACACGTTGTTTGTCCGCGATGAACTGCTAAACCAACGTCACAATATTTTTTACTGCAAATTAATTACGCACCACAATGTGTGGACGGGTTGCTATTAATGCATAAATTAATCATACAACGTATGTGTAATTTTATGTTAGGTCTCATAATATATGGTTAGCCTATTGACAAATATCAGATTTAATCCCAACCTCCGGGGCTGTTTTTTCCTTGACGGTTTGACCCTGGACGGTTGAAGCTTTCGGAAGGTTTTCTGGCAGTATATGTATAGAGAACTTGTAGCATTAAAATGTAGTAGTAGTTTTGTTCAAAGTATTTTCTTTTTTTAACTGTTTTTTTTTTCATTTTTCTTCTTATTAACACACGTGGACACCCATCACTTCGGTCATAGTATATAACTTAACTCACATTCTTGTTCAGTCGGGTAATCATTTGCAAATTAAATTAGCAACAATTCCACACACCGAGACACACGTAGGCGTTATATTTTTAAAACAAAACTCGCACCTCGCACATCCGCGCCCGTGTCGCCAACGACAGCTGCCTCGACATCGGAACAAATTCAAATTATGGAACAGAAATTTGTCACAAAATTTACTCTATTTTTACCTTTGACATTTCACAGTTGTTGTTAGAATGATTTATTACTTTCGCAATGGTTAAATAATTGTTTAACTAATTTTGGCGTCGATGATGACCTCAATTTTATTCAATTGTTTAAACATTTACACAGGATTTCTTACAAATTGGAAGTCACAAATGGAATGCTTATTAAGGGAGCAACTTTTGCAGCGAGCTAGGCAAATTAGTTTTTCCAACCTGTTGTACGAGATGGCAATAGTAATAATCTTTTCTTCTTTACCGTTTGCAAAGCGAGCTATAACGCTAAAATTGATGAGACAACCTCAAATTCTGCTAGACATAGTGAAAACTTTAATGAAAAATCTTTTTAACAAAAAATTAAACCGACGAAAATAATTAAAAAGCCAAAAATAAATAAACCTTGTAAGTCTTAAGTCAATACTTAAGACTTACAAGGTTTATTTATTTAAATTAGCTCAATAGCTTATTTACATAAACTATCAAGTTTTATATAAACAAATTTTGAATCGACGCCAAACAACAAACTGATTAACTATCAAAAAAAATATTTTTTATTTTTATTTATTTATTTCTCTTCATTGTACACTATTCCCTTCTACTTGGAAAGATGCCCAAATTACTCCTATACCTAAAAAACCAAATCCAGCATCACATTCTAATTACCGTCCCATATCTATATTACCGTTCCTTTCTAAAGTCCTCGAGCGCCTCGTCTATAACCAACTCAGTTCATTCCTTAACAAAATAGCATAAACTTATTTTGAGTCGGCGCCAAATAATAAAATGATTAATTACCAACGTCGAGCCATGTCCATTTCTACGTCAACATATAAAACTGGTTTCATAGTTACCTGTATGGTCGCCAGTAGCGTGCTCGTATTGACAATGTTTACTCTTCTTGGTGCACTACATCTGCGGGCGTACCTCAGGGCGGCGTGTTATCCCCATTACTTTTTGCAGTTTTTATTCCATTTTTTATTCCAGTTTTTATTCCAGTTCCCCATTCGTTTTCAGTCAATTTTCTGCTTGTGATGTTAAGACGAGTATAGTGTCAATTACTTCTAATGCAGTAGGAAGCGACAACATCAGCCGTAATATGGTACTTCCTATCCTAGATGAAATCCTACCTGTGATTTGCCACATCCTTAATTATTCTGTATCCACAATGTTTTTCCATCTGCGTAGAAAATGGCTCAAATCACTCCCCTTCCTAAAAAATTTAATCCATCCTCTTTTTCAGATTACCATCCCATATCAATTCTTCCTTTTCTATCCAAAGTCCTTGAACGCCTCATCCACAATCAGTTAAGCTCGTTTCTCTCAAAGAATTGTCTCCTAAATCCTCTCCAATCAGGTTTTCGTCCCGGCCACAGTACTACCACAGCCTTAGTCCATATTACGGAGGATATCAGGTTGGGCATGGAGGAAGGAAAGCTGACAGTCCTTGCTTTACTAGATTTTAGTAATGCTTTCAACACCGTTGACTTTGATGTCTTGCTAAGTATATTATGCTCTCTTAACATATCTCCATCAGCAATTGACTGGTTTCATAGTTACCTATATGGTCGCCAGCAGCGTGCTCGTATTGACAATGTTTACTCCTCTTGGTGCACTACATCTGCGGGCATACCTCAGGGCGGCGTGTTATCCCCATTACTTTTTGCAGTTTTTATAAACTCAATCACAAATCGTCTACTACAACTTTCTTCCTACCATCTTTTTGCAGATGATCTCCAAATTTACTCAAAAGCTGATCCTGATAATATAATACAAGCAATTGATGTTATCTATAAAGATCTAACGCAAATATGCACCTGGAGTAAGGATTATGGACTAATTTTAAATCCGTCAGAGACACAGGTCATTGTAGTGGGTAGTCCTAGGCTGAACTGCAGAATAAACCTTCAGCAAATGCCAGCTATTTATTGCAATGGTTCGGTTATTCCATATAGCGAGAAGGTTAAAAACTTAGGAATCTATTTGGACCAGTGCTTATCCTGGCGCCCTCAAATTGGAGAAATCAGTCGTAAATTATTTGCAACAGCGGGATCTCTGCGAAGGCTTCGGAATTTCCTTCCTACCAACACGAAAATTGCGCTCGCACAGTCTCTTCTTCTTCCTATCCTTGACTATGGTGATGTCAGCTATCTCGATCTCACCGAAGACCAGTTGAACAAACTTGAGCGGCTCCAAAACGTCTGCATTAGATTCATATTTGGATTACGCAAATATGATCATGTCTCAGAGTATCGTTCTAAGCTCAAGTGGCTACCTATACGCTTTCGCCGGAATGTTCATATTCTTTCTCTTTTGTACAGTACTCTGTTCCATCCTCACACTCCCTCTTATCTTAAGGAACGTTTTGAGTTCCTACACGACACACATTGCAGGAACCTGAGATAATCAGAGAATTTAAAGCTGAAAATGCCGAGACATTCCACTAAGTTCACAGATAAGTCCTTTTTGGTGCAAGCGGTCAGGTTATGGAACAACTTGCCTGAAACAATTCGACAAGCCAAAACCTTGCACTCATTTAAAAAACAAGTGAAGGATTATTATTTGTCATTATAAATACTTTTTAATTATATTATTATACATTTTAGTGTATGTATAAGTAATATTAATATTGGTATATGTATGTGGTACGTTTATGGTTAAATATAGTATTCAGTTTATAGTATATTTACATAACCTTATATTGTACACCACAGACTACCCTCAATTTTATTTGACAATATCCGTACAAAGGTTGTTTGGAAGAAATCGCCGTGTGTGATAAGACCGCCGATTGTTATACCTTAACATTTGTAACTTGTATTTGCACTATTTACTATTTAAAGGTGTACAATGAAGAGAAATAAATAAATAAAAAAAAAAAAATATTTTTTTTAAACCTTGTAAGTCTTAAGTATTGACTTAAGACTTACAAGGTTTATTTATTTAAATTAGCTCAATAGCTTATTTACATAAACTATCAAGTTTTATATAAACAAATTTTGAATCGACGCCAAACAACAAACTGATTAACTATCAAAAAAAATATTTTTTTTTTTATTTATTTATTTCTCTTCATTGTACACCTTTAAATAGTAAATAGTGCAAATACAAGTTACAAATGTTAAGGTATAACAATCGGCGGTCTTATCACACACGGCGATTTCT